>OX422221.1:480501158-480918658 GCA_949130495.1 Sambucus nigra | reverse complement strand
ACGGGAATATAGGGGTACATGTTAAGAACTGAGGGCCTACCGAATTTCAATGACCGGCAATGCTAGGTAGTAGTGTATAGGGGGGTTTCTTGTTTGGATTTTTCTTTGCGAGACATCCAATGAATGAAACTTAGCGTAAGCTTGGTAGTAGGGAGATGTTTGGCCATTCGTCCATGATTTGGGTACCTCGATCTTTAGGGAAGTATGTAGTTATAACTGGAAGTTAAAGAAGAAATTACTATATAAGGCCAGTAGAGCCAGTTGTGTGGTGAGGAAGTACTGATAATTTTGTTTTATTTTGGCGGGTTGAAGGATGAAATGATGTTTAGGAGGATTTAGAATTTCAAATTCGGGGTGATTGAGAACGCCCAAGTGGTATAGCCACGTTGCGAATGGAGGGGCAATAAAGAGTTTGGAGTATGTATGAGCGTGTATGATGTTTAAACCCGTTTGCACGATGTATAGGGTGTATGGACACCTTGGTTTGCTGGTGTCAGAATCGCCGGAAGAAGAGACATAGATGGGTGAAATTTTTACTTGTGGGACTAATATGATGAAATGGAAGTGGTAGAGTGGATTAAGCGGTGTGAGAAGGACGAAAATCTATAGATTCATGTGCAATCAGAGTAGCACGCCCAAAATTGGTTGAAGGGCAGTGGGAATCCATTTAAAAAGGGGGTATCCCTTGAGAAGACAAATATTTAACTATTATGAACAATTTGTAGTGGAGTTCCACCCAATCGAATGTTGAGGGTGGCTTGCGCGTAAATAGAGTGAGGATGTCAATAATGTATAAAGTGTCCAGATGTGCACAACGTAGTGAAAAGTGCACGGGTCAGAACTTTTGGTATACGCCGAGGGAAGAAAAGGGTTAGTAAGTATCACTTAACGGGAATCATTATAAGTGAAAATCGGTATTGAAAGGGGTATAGTAAGTAACAGATCGGTTGCAGTAAGATGATCAGCCAGATAATTTTGAATCAAGCCGACGATTCCAGTGATGGAAGAGTCAAGTTGGTAAACTTCTTTGAGGGGTTGCCCACTTATAGATAAGTAATGAGTTCCTTCGAATGTGTGGAACAGGTTGTCCATAAGGAAAGAAATTGTTATATCCTTGGGTGATTTACACTATTAGATAGTGATCGCGCCGGTATGTGGTCCTACCCAATATTATTCTGAACTAGGGTGAGATCCCCGAAACCCACCTTCAATATGGGGTATAAGGAAGTAGTAGGAATAGTTTCATTTTGAGAAAGTTGTATCACCTATAGCCCGAGGAATAAGCACAAGGTGATTAACGACTGGTGGAACTGTATGAAAGTAAATTTTGGACTAATTACGATCATTTGATTTCCACAAAGGGTATAGATCGTATGTGACATATAATATGGTAAAAAGGAAAGGATATTACTTAATAGTAGAGTTGTGTGAAAGCACCCGTACTGGTTTATAGTGGACAAGGTGCTTACAAATGTTTTGTGTAAATGAACCTTAGTATCCTCCCTCTGGATGTTTAGAGGTGAGCGGATTATCAGAGTTTTCGATCAGTCAGAAGTTAGAGTACGATGACTATAGTGGGATAACCACCAACCTTCTGAAGTGGTTTTCCCTTGTGTAAAAGTCATAACGCCGGGAACAGAGATTTAAAGAATGGACAAGAGGAGTCCGATGTTCTATGGTTTCTCCCAAGATGGGAGTTTTGTGTTTAAATAAACATGGGAGTTGATACGAACTGAGGTATGAACTCACAATAATATTGTGATAATGCGGCCAATGATGTATGGGCTATTCTTATTCAAATGTTGTTTAGTAAGATCACAACGTGAGGTTCATTTATTGAGGTGTAACCCTATGACTGATAAAGTGTCAATAGTGTTCAACAAGCTTGTTGTGAAGCGAGGGCTGTAGTGATTAAGCCTTTATTTGTATTTTGTTTCGAGTACTTGAGGATACCTAATTTTTCCAAGTATGACTACTTTTCTGAATTTCGGGACGAAATTTCGTTATTAGGGGGGAAGTATGTAATACCCCGTAATTTTATGGCTTTTAATTATGAGATTAATTAAATGAAATTTCTTTTAATTATGGAATTAATTAAATTAAATTGGGATAATTAATTGGAAATTAATTTGAATTTAAATAACTAGCGAGACGAGAGTTAGTATTTAAATATGATGATAATGTTGAATATTACTGAGTGATTATGGTAATATGTGCTTATTGAATTTATTAAAATTATCGTGAGTTGAAAATACGACAGTTTCAGTAATTAAGTTAGGATGCGCATGTAAGCCGTGTCAGGATCCAATTTAATGGATTCAAAAGTATTTTATTTTTATGTCATCCATATGATCATTTTGAGTGCGCCAACGTGTACGGAAGGGTCGAGATAGTTAGAAAACACTAGTCGTAGGTTTAGTTTGGGTCCCGAGGCATTTTAGGCCTAACCGGCAACCTGGGAGGGTATTTTATTCATTCCTATTTTTGGGACCTACAAAAATTAGGTGATATTTATCAGCCAACACTTATGGTTATTAGGGCCATTATTTGTTAAACACAATAGAGAGTAACGTGAGAAGAAAAAAAAGGGTTTCAGGAGAATTCCAAGGGTTTCCAAGGCAAAACAACCACCACACCACCACTATCGCCGGATTTGTGACCTAAAAGAGAGGGAGAACCAACCAATACCGTCATCAACAGATCATAAACTTCTAATCAGAGGCAAGTGATTTAACTTGCAAAGATTCAAAGCATATATTTTACATGATAGTTTATATCTGATTATTTATCGTAAATAAGTGAATTAATTATGAAACTGGAGAATTAAACAACATTGAATATGGGTAGGATTCATGTAGATAAACTTCTGGGCATATACTAGTTATGAACCCATGATCCGAACATAGGAAATTGTGAATTTATGTTGAGTTATATGAAGATCTTGAAGGAAATAGAAGAACGAGGGTTTTTATGAAATTTGGGTGTTTTGATCCAAGAAACTGATGATCCATGATGATTTAATGATTCTAATACGTTAAAGATTATGCTAATATGTTAATAGGATAATTAGTGAACTTTTTTGGGAGTTTGGGACATTGAAATGAAGAAATTGAGGTGTAAAAAGGAAGAAACCCATAACTGTTTAAGAGAAATCTGGGCAAATTCCTTCTTGATCGATCGATCGATCCAAGAATGTCGATCGATCGATCCTTTTCTTCGATCGATCGACCCCTCCTTATTTTTGGTAATTATTTCCCCTTAAGGTTTAAGGAAAATCCTAAGGCTGATGGTGATTCTTAGGGTGATTAATTTAATATTGTGGGACTTAGTTAAGGTTAGTAGGGCCTTAGTTGATGCCCGGAAAAATGGTTTACCTTATGGAATTGAATGCTATTGCTTACGAGGGTCTACCGAGTGAGGTACAGTTAGAAATCGTTCGAATTGAAAATATAATGACAATGGATGATGATGTAAGGATAAGAACAGTAATGGATGGACTTTAAGTTACTGAGATAACATTATAAACTAATAGGAGACCTGGTAACCTTTTGGAATAGGTTTAAGTATTTGAATTGATACGACAAGAGAGTTATTAAGCTAAATATATATTACGTATGATGTTCGGGATAAACTTTCTACGTGCGAGACTTACTAGATGGAATGTGTCAATACTTATATTGAAATATGATTACTTAGGTTGTGTGAATGCGTATTGTATGAATTTCTTATGTGTATGACATACCTACCATACTTGCTATCACGGGAGGTTGGTTTTCGAAAAAGGTCCATCTTATCTTTGTGTGCCTTTGGGGGATGGGATTTAGGTAGGTACCTTAAGGACATATGACTGTGAATGACTTATTTGTGAGTTGATAAGTCAGCTGAACATGGGAGCGTAGGTATGTGCGTGACCTGTGGGTATGTGAACTATGTTCACCTCCAAAATGTGTGATTTGTACTGAGACGGTTCCTGAGTGATTCGAAACACGTGATACTTACGTACGTGATGTGCATAGATTCGATAGAAGAGTATGCATGCACCGCAGCTTAGCCTAGGGGTGCCTTATATGTATATATGCAATGATAGTGATATATATATATATATATATATATATATAATTGCTTAATAGATGTGAATAACTAAGATATTTGAATGGGCTAAGAATGTGAGAATTTAATTAACACTTGAGATAAGTAATTTAATGAATGTGAATATGGGTTATGAATATGATTTGTTTGGGTGTTACGAGTAGATAACCTATGTTATAATGCGAAAGCAGGAGTGGTACAGACTAGTTAGTTAGCGGCATAACTAGGATGGGTTAAGGGTATACGTTAGGCATGCACATTAGTTGAGAGGTGAGAAACTCGTGTGCGAGTACGCAACTAGCAGGTTTATAATATGTGTTGTTTAATTGTAATTTAAACACTTTCTAAAATTTTAAACTGTTTTCGCCTTGGGCACTGACCCGTTTTCCCCCAAATCTATTTTTGTTTTGTAAAAACATTTTAGGTTCCCAGCCACAGGGACGCCAAGCGTAGGAGTTCCATGTTGATGACGTGCTGTAGCTGCTGTGGAAGCTACATGACCTTGGTATTAGATGCCTCTGCATTTATCCTTGGTTCCGTTAGAGTCATTCATATCTGTTAGGGCATGTCGCCCATATCCAGTTAGAGATAGAATTATCAAACTTTTTGTTTTATTTCAAATGTTAGTTTTTTTATTCATACTTTTGTATCGAGATTTTATTTTACTCTGGTATTATTTTGGAGTGTTTACCCCGGACTCAGTTTATTTCTTTTCGTCAGTTATTTATATGAGATTGTTTATGCGGTTGATGGTTGGTGATTTAATTACTTGGTTATTGTTAATTTAATTAATAAAATTTGGAATCTATGTTTTTAAATATTAGGTGGCTAGAAATAAATTAAATGTTTTTGACAGTGATGCTAAGACTGAACCAACTTCATATTCTGTATTAATTTCATAATGGAGTAGCTACCCGGTATTTAATTAGTCGGGGTGTCACAATAGTGTGTATATCTATTTATGGCACGTGTCTCACTACGATACTATTCTTGAACATATACCTAGTGAAGGTAGTATATACATATCCAATAGTGACTATGTGCGTAATTGGGATTGGATAACGGTCATTGTCCTAGTTATACTGGACAGTGTAATTAGGGTAATAAAATGAATGTGTTAGGTGCGCATTGTAGATGAGAGGTGAGGTCTTATCTCATGTGAGTGCGACCGGTTAATTAATTATCAAAGTAATACAATATTTGTTTTATCGATTTAAAACATTTAATTACTTTTAAAATGATTTCAAACTTTTTAGACTTTGACCAGTGGGAATTTTCTTTTTTGGTTTTCATTTAAAAACCCAAGTGTGCAGCAGTATCAGGGATAACATGGAGAGATCCTTTCTTGTATTTGCAATAGCGGTGGATGATACAAGATTTTACTTAGTTGCCTCAGCTCTTTTTTTTTTAGATAGGGCTCTTGTTATTCCAGTATTCATTTTGGGCGTATTGCTCGTAGTTTGGATAAGACTTTACTGTATGTTAGAGTTGATATTTTCAGTATTCGTTTTTTATTTCAGTTGGATGACTACTATTAGTGATCGATGGTTTATTCAGTTAACATTTACTGGTTTATTTATGCATGTTGACGTAGTTTGGATAGGACTTTACTGGTTTATCAATAAATTCTCATAATAGTAAGATCAATATGTAATACCCCGTACTTTTATGGATAATTAAATTACATAAGTGGGAATAATTTTGAAATTCGAGGAATTAATATAAATAGTAATTTTGAAATTTATGTGTGTAATTTAATTAGTGAATTTTAGTTAAGTGACTCGGATGGAGATTTTGAGTGCAAGGTTGGTTTCAGAATGGTCGAGATAGTCAGGATAGAGTATTCGGGGGCAGTGTTTAGGTTCCGGGTATTTTTGGACTAGTAGGGACTCGCAATTGAGTGAATGAGTCATTTTTGGATTTATAAGGGAAAAGGCCTTATTTCTCTCTTATAAGGCATGAGAGAGAGGAAGAGGGAGAGAAAGGAAAGGAAAGAGAGAAAAGAAATAAGATAAGAAAGGAAGTAGAAAGAGGAAGAAAAAAGGGATTCCAGGCCAAACTCCGCGTGATTCAACTCGAGGTCGTCAGATTTCATCCACGAGGCAAGTGTTTACTTGTTTTATTCATTTGAGTATGTATATCTCATACTCTAGTTGGTAAACTAGATAATTTTGGGTTAGAACCCTTTAAATAAATTTATGAAAATTTGATTTTGAAATCACATATAGATGTATTGTGAACTCTTAATGATTTATAGTGTTAAACCCATGATAATGGAGTGTAGAAATGGGAGAAATGATAAACTAGGGTTTGAAATGGTGTTTGGGTTTCAATATAAGAGAAACGGTTTAATACCACAAATTAATTGATGTGTTAGTTATAAATAGTGTTAGGATGATTGTGGTAAATGTTGGCTGAGATAAGAAACCATAAGAATGGAGGTTGGGTTGATATTTGGGCTTTTGGAGAAGATGAAATTGCCCAACAGTGTACTCTCAATAGGGCGAATCGATTCGGGTCTAGACCGAATCGATTGACATAAGTAAATTTGTTCATGTGTCTCAGACCGAATTAATTCGGATTGAGACCGAATCGATTCACCTTTGAAGACCTATTTGCAGAACCTCTTCTGAATCGATTCTGATTTGGACCGAATCGGTTCGCTGGTCCGAATCGATTCACATTTGGGGGAGAATCGATTTGCCTTTGTTGAATTTGAAAGTTTTTCTCCTTTAAGTTTAGGGGAGGTTAAATTATAAATTTGGAGATTATTGTGGTGGATTCTAAATGTAACATTAGGACTCCTAGATAATGGAATGTAGGGTGAGTAAAACTTGGATTAGTTGAGTTTACAATCCGGGGTATGGACTTTATGAAATTTTAGGATGATAAGCATTCGAGAGAAGTATTCGGCAAGTGAGTTTAGATATATTTATGCGGTTAGAATAAATATGGGTCGATTGCATTTGAGTAAATCCTAGGATGTGATTAGGATGGAATTTTGGATATCGGCTAAAGAGGATGGAGCGGCTATTCGGTACGTCTGTTGATGACTATTATTATAGGTGATGTGATACCTATGGAATTAAGATAAGTAGTTGGTATACTTATCAAATTATCACGAATTGGTATATTCGGGTTTATATTATAATCCTTAGAAGTGATTAAGGTGCGGGTTATATATTTTAAGTAAGAGAATACTTATATGATTAGTATTTTAACTAGTTAAATAGTCATATACTATTACGAATGGGAACATTCGGGGTTTTGTCTATCGCTATAAGAGTTTGGCAATGATAGCCATAGTATATTGAGAAGTGATATATATTATATATACGATGTTGTTACAATATATGTAATATGATATGAATATAAATATATCTATATGTGACTGGTATATTTTTACTTTAGAGGCTGGTTCCATAGGCTTCCCCGGGCATAGGGATGGATAACCAAATTATATATTTTCTCTAGTGCTATCTAGGGAGGTTGCGCGATGTGGGTGAATCCCCTGGATTGAGGAGCAGGGCGAGTATATCCCCTGGTCATATCATCCCGTATAAGAGTGCAATATTTTTATTCCACTTTCATTAGGGAATATGACCGCCTCCACCATTTAGTTTTCTACCATGACCATGAGTGAGTCTGGCTTGGTACCGTGGTTGATTTAGTAAACCTAGATGTGGATAGGCACTTGAGTCTACATCCTCGAGTTATAGATCGGTGGGATGGTTATTATACTTATTATTGTAATAGGTATAATTATACTTGTTTCTTACAGTATAGTGCTTATATATGAAAGGAGATACCCTATAACAGAAAATGGTGTAAAGTGTAAAATGAATGAGATGTTATTCTTCTTCGGGTAGTATTATATCCGGAGTAATACAAATGTGAATCATAGGTTCTAGTGATAACTATATATATATATATATATATATATATATATATATATATATATATATATATATATATATATATATATATATATATATATACAGGATTTTATAATATGTGTTATGTACTGAGGACCTATTGGATCTCGACGATCAACATAGTCATGAAGTAGTGTATCGGGGGGTTCCTTGATTGGATTTTGCTTCGCGAGACACTCCACACATGAAACATAGCGCAATATTGGGAATTGAGAGAAGTGTAGTCCTTAGTACTCGAGTTTATGAAGATTTTTAGAAGATGGGTGTAACAGATTAGTTAGGCAATGTAGCTTAACTAGGTTGTTTAAAAGGTATGCAATAGGTGTGCACTATTATAAGAGGGGTGAGGTGTATGTCATGAGAGTGCGATACCAGTTTAAATATGAGAGATTTCATATTTTAAAATATTACATTTATGCACTTGCTAAATATTTTCAAACTCGGGCTCTGACCCGTTTCTCTATTTTTTTCCCTCTCTTGCTATATATGTATATATAGGTGTCTAGACAAAGGGACGCATGTATGATGATTCCTTTGAGTCAGACGATTGCTACAGCACCTGTGGATGCAAGGAGGTTTATTGTAGATGCTTTTATCCTTATAATCTAGATGGGAGGTATTGTAGAAACACTTAGGCCGATAGCCCAACCGTATTCATTTATTCTTTTACCGGCTTTTAGTGCGGCTTTTGATTTGGTTGTATTATGTTGTACCGAGTGTTCGGTTATTTTATTTCATTTCAGTTTCATGTATATAAACTGCTGTGAATCTTTTATTTAGTTGGTTTTATAAAAAGATTAGTTAAATAAAATTTTGACGCCATCCTAATAAGTTATTAGTAATTAAATTGGTTTTTCGACAGTGATGCTGAGAATGAACCATATGAGATTCCTGTTTTAATCTGGTAAAGGATTAAACACCCGATATTTTATTAGGCGAGGTGTCACACAATACAGGATTTGAATTCAGTAATAAACATTAATCCTATTACATGGATTCTAATAGCAATTTCTCCAATGAAACAATATCAATTCTGGGTTTATTACCAAGGCATTTAATTCTCAAAAACATAATTAGTCATCAATTAATTTTAAATAGCCTTAGATGCAAATTCACTTATATTTCAATATCTAATAAAAATTATAACATGAAATTGGTATGAGAGATATGAATATGAATCAAGAAACATAATATTAAATGTTTTGTAAGAAAAATCTTGCCATATGGAGATGATAGAAGCCTCATTCCTTAAGCCTTTCTTCTTTTTCTTCTCTAACTTTGGTAGCTTCCCCATAATGTGTAAGGCTACTGGGTTTTCTTGAAAGTTGATGTGATTTGTGATTAAGTTGGGTTGTATCCTGAATAAAACCCTTACTCCCGTATCACCCCTTAATATTCGATTTCGGGCCCCAAATAAGCCCAGAATAACACTTAGATTAGTCCAAAATATCCCTAAGCGTATACCTATCCCCCGAGTCCAACTTGAGATATTTAAAATGCCTAAAAGAGTTTTTAAATCACTCTAGAACGAACTCAAACAATGTCTACCATAAACTACACATTTTAGTTTTGCTAGTCTTATGATAATAATAATTCTTGTATAATGAAAATTAATTATTCTATCAATGCACACATTCGGTATAATCGAATGACTTAATCATGCACAAACATATTCAAGCAACTTATTCGTGGAATTAATTTATTTAAACCCTACCAATTTAAATGATATAAGAATATGAGGTGTTACAACGTAGTTGAAATATTTCATGATAATTCTCGTTGTTGTTCAAGAACGAACCGTTCTTCAGGGACAATTTGTACTTAAGGTACGTTTTACCTTTGCCCTAATGGCGGGAAGAGTGTATCATCAAAATAAAATTGCACATATGCGACTAAACACTATATTTATCAATGGTTCAATAACCCCATATATATATATATATATATATATATATATATATATATATATATATATATATATATATATATATATATATATATATATATATATATATATATATATATATATTCACGTGTGATAAACATCAATTAAAATCATAAATATTTTGTAAAAAAATCACATGATACCATTTGCAATTTTAAAGGCTTATGAAAAGCATATGAGGTGACGAGAATGGTTGTTGTATAACATCATCTAATTCAACCATGGTGCTCCAGGATCATGACAAAGTTCAATTCTACAAAAATAAATGTTGTATATAGTATAACCACATGAATAATTAAAGGATTGTTTTATAGTATGAGCTTGTGGCTTTCAAAACTAGAAGTATGGTACCCATGTATTCTTATGTATTAGTATGGTACCCATGTATTCTTATGCCCATAAAATGAAGAAAATTTCTTCCAAAATTTCTTTTATATAACTCATCTCATATTAATGGGTGATTACCATTAAGAACATCACAAAGACTCTTTCGCAGCCTTAGGTTCAACTATGGTTTAAACTTTTACTATATTACATACTAGGTCCAAAAAAACTTATGCTTGTTTTTCAAAATAGTATGAATTTTATATTTTCTTGTAGGCAAGTGTCATTATATAATGATAGTTCACAATTGTCAATTACAACATTCAATATAGGTTGTGAATTGTGTGAGTCCAAATATATAAATGCACAATAATGTAATAATTAATTCATGGTCAAGTGTTTGGTGACCAAACTTAAACAAGTGAACGTATTTTTAGAAGAAAAAAACTCATACAAACTATTGTCATAGATTAAAAAATAGGATAAATAATAAAAACTTTATCTCTTGTAACAATGAATCTTTGAATACTTAATAACGTCGAAGGAATTTCATATTTGAGGATATTGATCATTTATAAAAAAAATAAAGAAATATATGTTCAAAAATCATGCATTTTGAACAGACATCCTAATTGAATCATTATGATTTAAGCACAAAAAGCCTTAACTATACGGATATCAAATTAGGATGTATATTTAAAGGAGGAAAAATAGACCAATTGAAGTTTAGATCTTTGTCTTCAAATAAACTATAAAAATAAAACCCAAGGCTGCAGGTTCTCAATAAAAATAATTCACAAAGCGCGTGATGCGAATTACGGATAACAGAAAATTTCATGTTTTATCATTTGTATGCGAGAACTTATAGATCTACACAAATAGTTGGACTTCAGGTTTAATATTATTAATGTAAATTGATATTAAATACTCTACCCTTTTTATATTCAAGTTTGAATATGGATAAAAATCATAGAGAATCTTTTAAAGGAGTACCAAATATTTTTATCAACTTTAAACGATGATAATACATATTTTCTTAAAAAAGAGGGGCTTATTTTTCACATTCCCAAGACTTCAATGTAGAGTAAATTATTAAAATGTGAAGAGGAGTTAAAGTTAAATACCATTGATATTATAGTGTAATACTCAAATAAATAAAAAAGTCAAGATGTAGAGTTTTAATGGTGAAACCATTAATATGATAGTTATAGGGACATAACCACTAAAAGAGTATTTAAAAGGAAATTTTATTTAATAAAGAAAATGAAAAGCCAAGAAGTTGAAAATACACGTTGTAATATCCAATTACTTTTGAAACTAAGTCCAACAAAATATATATTGGGAATTTCAAGTCCAAATTATAAATAATTATTTTGAGAACTTTAAAAATTCATACCCCCGTGAATAATCAAAACTTCAAGTTTTGATTTATAGTATATTTTATTAGAGATTCAAGTCCAATAATTATTTAAATAACATGAAATCTTTGGGGCTCATAGTCTTAATAGTAATTTGTGAACTTCTGGTCAAAATAATAAATATGGATCTTCTTATCATGCATATAATTTGGGGGACTCTTTGTCTATACCCATCCAATTAGACAATCAAAATTTTTGGTTTGATTGTGACTTTGATACTTTTGGTCCAAATAATTTTGATACTAGGAAACTTCAGGTCCCAATTGTAAACAATTAAGGCAACTTTATATCATAATATTAAATATTTAGGGACTTTGAATGTCCTACCTAATTATATCCAAACTTCAAGTTGGATTAGGGATAAAATTATTTGAAACTTCACGTCCACAATATAAATAGTAATTGTTAACTTTGAATCCCAATATTAAATGATATGGAAAGTTTTGGACACAAATTAAAATAACTATTTAGGAATACTAGAGCCACAAAATAAAATAGTAAAGATCAAATTTTAATTACAAATGGAACTTTGAGTTCTAGCTTTGAATAGTAATCATGAACTTTAGGTTCTAATAAAAAAATATAAAACTTCTGCTTCCGTATTATAAATTTCCTAAAACTTATCAACAAATATGAGATTCGTAATCAAATTCCCAAAAAATATCAATCGAACTATAAATATGCACTTTTTTATGGGTCAGTGTGAAAATAATACAAGATGACAAATGAAATTTTTCACCCTAAAAGAATAGCGTGAATTTGTAGATTTGTAATTCATAAAGAAAAATATATTATAACTCAAAAAATAATTTGATAAGAAGTGTATTCCAGCTGGCCAAGTTAGCCACAATTCACACCAGTTATAGACCACTATTCACACTCATACTCACGTCCTATTTTAAGGACTCCATTGTTGTCACATTTTTTGTATCATGCACATATCAGCAGTGTTCCTACTTATAAGTAACTTCTTGTAGAAACAGTTGTACTACTCTAGTATAAATTTGTATCGTGGAAAATGGATATACACACAGTGAGTTGCATTACTTGTTTGCTTTTTATCTCAAGGTTTACATGGTATCAGAGCATCAACTTTCAACTGAGTCAATATCATTTACTTTTTGCATGAGTTACCTTTATCATTTGATTGCCATATATTCTTTGAAACTAAAACTTTCCAACTATCTAGTTTGTAGGACCCAGATTCTAGCAGTAATGCAATCAATGAAAGTGACTTATCTAATTTTTTATAATCCACAGACAACCTAAAAATGAGAAAGATAACTCAGCATATGCAGATTAGAAAAACAAAGACGCGCTTCTAAGGAGATGTATTAATAGCACCATAGCCTAAGAATCAATGTATTTGATATTGGATGCAATACTGCAAAGGAAATATGGGAAACACTTGAAGAATAGTATCTTCAAGATTCAAAAGATACGGAGATTGCATTGGAGGAACAATTGTGTGCGATTACAATTGAAGGTTAAAGGATTCACTACACCAAAATGTTAATTTTGTGACTGCTAATTGGGGTAACAAACTTATCACTCTCGGGAGCAGTCACAAAATTGTTTGTAACTCCCATTAGGAGTGATAAAATAAAGGATAATAAAAAATTTGAGTCAATTAGTTTGTCACTGCTAATGAAAGTCACAAATGTTACCATTTAATTAATTTTTAACTCCTACCAGCAGTCATAAATTTATAACTGTCACAAGCAGTCATAAATTTATCAATAGGAAAAATTTATGACTCTTATGAGTAGTCACAAATTTATAACGGCTATGGAGAGTCACAAATTTTGACCTTGTAACTGCTAACGACAGTCATAAATTTTTGACTGCTCATAGCAGTCATAAATTTTGGGTCAAGACTTAATTTATAATAACTATTGATAGTCATAAATTTGTAACTGCTCGTGACTCTCACAAATTTTGGACTACTTTACTTTGTGACTGCTAGGAGGGGTCACAAAAGTTTTGACCTATTTTAATTTCCCTAATATCTCTCCTTTATCTTCTCACTCTTTCTCATAATCTCTCGCTTTTTCTCTTACTCTATGAAGCGCTCTTTCTCTTACGCTTTGGTTTCTCCCGCCCATGCATTCGGTGAGTTTTTGATTCATTTCTATTTGCATTTTTTATTGATGTATCTTATTTGTTCGATTCACATTGTTTATTTTTATTGGATTTTTAGTTTAGGGCTTTGATGTATGTTTCGATTTGATGTATGCCCTTCCTTAATATCAACAATGCAACCCATTTAGGGCTTTGATTTATGTTTTGATTTTGATTTGGTTCCATAATTTTTAGTTTGATAGTATTTGTTTTCTGTTCATAGAGAAAACCGAAAATTCCTCACGTTGTTTTCTATTTGGATTTTCAGTTCCGAGCTTACAAGGTTTAATGGGTATGCTGGTTGGGTTGGGTGTAGTTCATAATTTTCCATGCGACTTGAGACTAGGGGTGTAATGAGTGTGTTGGTTGGGTTGTATCAACTTATAGCTAGTAGCTCAATCTTTTTTTAGAGTCCTGGTCTAGGGTTCTCCATGGCCATATTGAGATTTGTGTTTTTTTAGTTTTTATTGATGTGTGTTAGTTCGATCAATGTCGGTGCCAATCACAATCAAGCCAAAATTTGTTTTGTTGTTCAATCATTTTATCTGGACATTTTTGTGTTTCAAGTAAAAAAAAGCAATCCCAATGTTAAGGTTCAAATTAACCCTAGAATTACTTTCAGATTCAAGGTGAAGAGGTGTGCATTTTGTATTTGTGTATTTATATGATGTTTAGGAGAAACAAATGGAAATTATAACGAGATTTTGTGTGATTAATTATTTCTTTAATGTTGTGTAGCATTCTTTTTCTTTACATCAAACTAATATGTGAGATTCTAATTTATGATATAATTATCTGAGTGTGATTAGTTGTTATTTGGTCTTTATGGCTTTTAGGGAGAAGCTTTACTTCTGCTTCTTCTTGGTTGTAAGATTTTGTTGCATCGTCTCTTAGTTATGTGATGATGGAAGCCTATTCTATTTTTTACCTTTAATGATGGGTTGATTTTGACATATCCATATGATTTGCATAGTATATGAATGTTTTTCTTGAATGATTTCCATATGATTTTCATCCCCAATAGGTTCCAATCGATTATTTCTACTGATTCAAAGGCTATAATTCATGTTTTATTTATTTAGGTACTGATTCAATTTTTGTTGATTTGGGTATTAATTCAAGTTTTATTTTGTAATTTATTTTAAGGTTTCAAAGTTCGAAGGTTTTCTTCCAATCGGTTTCATCCCCATTCAGGTATGATTAAAGGAAATGCAACTGATTATTGCTACTGATTTTCAGCAATTTTCTTATTTTTTGCAACTGATTACTGCTACCGATTTGCATAGTAAGTTGGTTGGATATGAATTATAATAATTCAATATTTTTAGAATATTGTTTCATTTTTTCTAGTAAAATAATAAGATATTTTAGTGTTGGCTTATCAAAAAAATAAAAAATAATAAGAGATTTTAGTGTTATTAATTTGATATGTTTAATCTTTACTCTTAGAATATCACTCCATTTTGTCTACATACATAAATGTTTTAGAACGACATGTAGAATCTTAAATTACACATGTAATGATGTAATATATATATATAATACTAAATATATCACTACTCAAACATATGGAAAAATATGTAATAACTAAATACTTGTGCTACGCATATATGTATGTATGCCATTTTTCATTATAAGGTACATACTCATTTAGTTTTATAATTTACTGAGTTTATATTTGTTTGTATTATAGAATTAATTGGGCTTCCACAATATAAAGAGTGGATGGGTGAAAGTTTTAGAGTAGGTCAAGTATACTTTAATGGGGTGAAAGACTTTGTGAATTATGCAATGAAGAATCTCAAAACTGATATTATCCCATGCCCATGCATTCATTGTAGAAATGGTAAACATTTGAAAGGAGCAGATGTAAAATTACATTTGATTCAGTGGGGTATGCAAGTTGACTACACATTTTAGAAATTCTACAGGGATAGGGAATTTACATATATTCCAGAAGAAATACTTGTCAAGCAAACGATTCACACAAATAGTGATCCGTTAGCACATGATAGGTTAATCTAATAAATGATACATACGAAGTGCACGTAGCACAAGAAAAGTAAGATAGTAGAGAGAATGGTTTAGGTTGTGAGGATAATGTTGACAACAATACTAACCAAGATAAGGATTACATACGCTTAAAAGTAGTAGCAGTAACCCCATTATACCATAACTCCAACCCCGACCACAGAATGTTATATGCCAGAGTTGGGTTGCACAACTTAAAGAGCAAATTTGGCTTGTCGGGAAAAAGTGTGAAGACAATACTCCTTTAGGTAAAAGATTTGCTCCCCAAAAAAAATACACTGCCAGTAAATTATCCAATCATGAAGCGTAATTTGAAAGGTTTGGGTATGAAATACAAATCAATTCATCGTTGCGAGTATGATTGTGTTTTATATTATAAGGAGCACAAAGACAAACGGGCGTGTCCTGGATGTAAGGAACCTAGCTATGAACAAAAGATGATAGTACATAATAAACGTTTGGTGAAAGTAGATACGCAAATACCTAAGAAGGTGTTAAAGTATTTCCCTTTAGGCCCTTGATTGAAGAGACTTTACACTATACCTTGGATAGAAGAGGCAATGACTTGGCATAGTAGAGCGGAGGTGGGTTGGAATCTCATGCGACATCCGATTGATTCATCTCTGTGGAAATATGCAAATAAGTATTACTCGAACTTTGATAAAGAAATACACAACATTCGCCTCGAAATATAAATCGATGGGTTTAACCCGTTTGGCAAATTAAGCACATATAAGAGTATATGGTTGGTGTTTACGGTGCCTTTAAATTTTCCACCGTCATTGTGCATGAGAAAGGAGTCCTCAATTTTGTCATTGTTGATACCAAGTCCATAAGCAGTGGGTAGTGACATTAATGTTTTCATTGTGCCACTAATAAATGAATTGAATGAGTTATGGGTTGAAGGTCTGAGAGAGTTCGACTTTTACGAAAGGAGGAATTCACTTTGAGAGCTATGTTGATATGGGTAATTCATGATTTTTCTGTTAATGGGACCTTATCTGAGTGCAATGTACATGGTTATCTAGGTTTTCCTATTTTTGGTGAGGAGACTGAAGCCAACTAGCTTAAGAAAAGTGGTAAACTATTTTATCATAGTCATCGGAGATTTCTTCCCCAAAGTCACAAATTCGAGTCAATACTAAGTAACTTTATACCATAAGGCATCGACACGAGGCCACCTCCACTAAGACTTTCTAGTTTGGAAATTGAAGAAAGTTCATTAAAGGCTGATCAAAAGTTGAGGGGGAAATACCCTATAATTTTCGCCCAGAAGCGTAAAAGAAAGGATGTTGATGTAAAGATGGCATGGCCGAGGAGATCAATAATGTTTGATTTGCCATACTAGAATGAACATCATGTGCGACACGTGATAGACATTGTGCATGCTGAGAAAAATATTATCGATCATCTCGTAGGCATATGCATTGGTGGTGCTCATTCAAAGGATGGAGAAAAGGCCCATGAAGATCTTCGTGATTTGAAGATAAGAAGATAATTGTGGTTGGAAGAAGATCCAAATACTGGGAAAAAGCATATGCCAGTTTCATCTTATACTTTGAGCATTAAAGAAAGAAATATTTTCTTAAAAACATTAAAGGGATTGAAGGTTCTTTCTAATTTATCATCCAATTTACACTTGATTGTCTGCGATGCAATAAAATATTTGAAAAAATGCAAGTCTCACAATTGGCATCTGATAATGCAACTTGTTCGAAGGGCCATTCTACAAATTAGCTTATGTTTCTCCCTATTGTGTGAGAAATTTGTCAACAGGAATCACATAATGGCAGCAAAAAAAACTTTGGCCGAGGTAACATATGTTTTGGAGAATTACTTTACTCACTCATTCTTTGACATAAGCATTCACCTTTTAGTGCATTAATGCGATGAAGTGCTTCATATGGACCAGTAATGTACCAAAGGATGTATCCGTTCAAACGATTAATAAAAACTTTTAAAGATTACGTTAAGAATACACGGTATGTTGAGGGGTCCATTATGGAAGAGGCTTACTTGTATGCAAAGGAATATATACCTAACCTAAACGTTGGAGTTCGTGAACACTTTTTTTATGAATTAGAATAGTTTGTAGATGATGAGGCTCTAGGGAAGGGTAAGGTAGTGAAGCTCACATGTACGCAATATAACTAGTTGGCTCGATATGTATTCGAGACGTATGAAGACATAGATAAATGGAAAATGTGAGTTTAATTAAAATGTTTTGTAAACTATTGTAATATGTTCGATGTTATATTCATAAGAAGTTAATATTGATATTTTTAACCTAGGCAATATAATGAGTGCAGGCGTGCCAAGAGGAGGAAGGGAGGCGCGAGCGCAGACAATGACTTTAGGCATTGGGTAGCTTTCGAGGTGACTACAGTAATACCTCCCTTTTATCTATTGTCTTTACAACATATTCACAATACAAATACTTTCTTGGTTTCAGTTATTGAAAGCGGGTGAAGTATCAATGAGGATTGCACGTCTAGCAAATGGGCCTAGTTTTGTAGCCAAAAAGATTGGACAATATCGTGTTAATGGTTTTGTGTTCTCTTCAAGCACAAACGAACTAAAACTTATTGGAAAAACAAAATAGCGGCATTTCATATAAAGCATTAACTCATTTCAAGGCAAGTGCGAAAGATAAAAACTTGATAGAAGATGATATGACGTATTATTGGATTATAAAACAAATTGTGCTATTAAATTATATATCTTTCAGCATACTTGTATTTTACTGTGATTGGGTGAGAGTGGAGGACAATAGTTCATGTATGGTCGACCCTGACATGCACATGGTGAAGGTTGATTTGGCCAAGTTAAAGAGTAAAGATAATGTGAATGACGAGCCATTTGTTTGTGCATGCCAAAACTTAAAGCGAGTGTTTTATGCAAAGATCCCTAACAACGATCCAGGGTCGGTTGTTTTACATTCCCCTAAGCGCTTGACTACATCAGTAGACGACATATAGGAACCTATCGAGATCCCGTCTATTCTGGATGACAACCCAGAATTAAATAAATTACTAGACACAGTAGTGGAGTAGTTATTTAATTATAGCATATTCTGTTGTTTTAAATGTCGACTTCAAAGTTATGTATAATAACATGTTTCAATTATTTCATAGCACTTACTCATAGTGCCTTTCGTTCACAAGTTCATTATTTATTTTTCTAGGATGTCATATATTGTATATACATGCAACGACTTTCAAAATAGGTCTTTTATAGAGAACACATCAATTTATTGGCATGACTATCGAAAAATCAAACTATGCAATTATTTGTGAGATCATGGGTGGAATATACATGAAGTATATTTATTTCAATCAATACTATGCATACTACCTCAAAGTTGGGACGAAGAAGTTGAAAGGGTTTTCATAAAACACAATCCATGTAATGCGATGCAGTTAGATGAGTTTTTAGAACTCGAAGAAAGAAAAATCCATCTTTTCTGGATATAACTAAAGAGGATAAGGATGTGTTCAGACTCTATGGTGAGAAAACATATGCATAACAAAGTTAACATATATTATCAGCTTATGAGAGAATGTATACGTCCTAACATGTTTAGTGTCAGAAATGCAATTGTCAACACACTTCCGTAGAAATGGCTAATAAAAACTATGAGTGAAATGATGAAGTATGAAACTTATGACATGGTCGAACTATCAAAACTTTTAAAATATGTTGAAAAGGTAAATCTTATATTATATTTTTTTATTTTTTTCCTTACTCTTATATTAACATATGGACTAATGCACAAATATATAAATGCAGAAAATGGTGTCTCAGAATACAATTCCATCATCCAGGCCAAAAAGTTCAATTCATGATGAACATTCTACTATTAATTCTTGTGCAGAGGTTTCCCTTAACCTATTTGGTTTGCCAATAGGTGGCAAGAATCCTTGAAATCTTGAGCCTTGACTTTCTTAAAATCGTGTATTGGCTTAAAATATGAGAGCTAGGATACGGTTGGTTTACTTATGGGATACGCTCATGAAAGAGTTCAATCTTTCGACTGAGCAGAAGGAGGAGTCCATGAAAGCCATTGGTATTTAATTTAAAACTTTTAAAAGTAACCTCCGTTCGGCTTATTTTAAGGGATTGGGCAGTGATGGGATAAAGACCCTGAAGGATCGAGTACTGAAGAAAGAGCGTATCCCTATCCATGAGTGGAATGAATTCGTCTTGCACGAAGCATCTGAGGAGAAGTTGAAACAAAGACACTAGATCCGCGTGAATAGGGCTAAAAATACTCACGTCCATTGTCTTGGTCGGATGTCATATGCTAAGAAAACTAAGGAGATGGTATACACACTATCTTATTTTAATGTGTGTGTGTGTGTGTGTGTGTGTGTGTATATATATATATATAATATAATATGTCTTGCTCAAATAGTTAATGCAAAATCAATTTGTAGGTGCTTAACAATAAACGACTTGTTAATCATTCGGAACTATATATCAAAAGTCGTAGGCGAAAAATTGAGGAGTTTCACCCAAACGTAGAGGATGATATGGTGAGTTTCATAATCTTAGTTTTAAGAATTAAATTCCTTCAGGTTTAGTTGTTCAATAATTTTATTATATTCATCAATAATTTTGCAGCAAAAATTGAGTGAGCTAAGAATTAGTCAAGGTTCTTCAAGCCAAACCAGTATTGATACGGATGCATTGACTACCTTTAGAGGAAAAGACACTAGGGGGTGACTCGTGGTGTTGGACTCGTGACTAAAAGTAAACTTAAGGCCATTGTTATTATAGTATAATATTTGACTATAGCAAAGACACAAGAAGGAAAACACGATGAGGATATGGCATTTCTCAAATCACCTATTAACATGATTTTAAGTGCTTTTGAATCGAATGGACTCAAAATACCAAATCCATGTCCTCGCGATTATACTCCTCTCCCACATTCAAGTCCTCACTATTACACCCCAGTCCTTCATCGAAGTCCCCACAACTACACTCCTATCCCCCCGTCAACTGAGCCAAACTTTGGAGATTCAACTGAGCCACACTTTGGAGATTTAACCGATCCTACTCATGATCCATATGTTGATTTATTAGAATTTTCAAGTCAAAGGAAGATTACAAGTTGTTGCTCCAACTGCTATTGGAACGGTGGTGCATGGCCATCAAATGTTGATATTTGAATGTAAGGTTTACGTTTGTAATGTTAATCCAGGATAAGAGAATCATCCGTTGTATTATCGAAGTCATGTCGATAAATCTTGGGTGGTTTGGACATTGCTCTGTCTTTGCATTAAGTGATCCGGATTATTTTGAATATTGCTAATCTATTTTGAAACAATTAGTAGTCTGTGAAATCTGTTTTGAACAATTTATCTGTTTTGAATAAATTAGTAATCTATTTTTTCATATATTTTATCCTTTTACTTTATGTTATATGCTAAGAGTACTATTTTTTTGTTCCTTTGCTGATGATCATTTGGGCATGAGAATTACGCAACCTGTGTGTTGAATGCACAAAAACAGGATGTCATATATGTTATATAACATAAGATGTTATATAACAGTTATATAATTGTTATATAACTGATGTTATATAAAATTTTATATAATTATTATATAATTTATGCTATATTACATAAGTTATATAACATAAGTACATCTCCGGACATACTCAATTGAAAAGCCGACAAAGCTTTAACAAGTTGTTCACCAAATATACCTCTGGACAAACTGAAAGTCATCTATGTTTTAGAAATACTCTTCTTCGACCAGCATTCAACAAAATGGCTTCCTTGGACCACCGTACATACTAAACCCACCAATTGCGATTGGACCCATATCAAATTCACTAGAATCAACACCATACAAGAAGCAAGAAAATGGTGAGCACCCCATGATTTGTTACTGCATTGATAGAGAAAGATTGGGTAGAACTCTAAGTACAATGTATTTACTCAGATATGACCGGATAAAATCAAAATATGATCTATGAATCTGCTGGTAAGCACCCATTTGTTTGTTTTGCTTTTTTTAGTCATTTTCTCTTCTGCAGTCGTTAGATCATTAGTATTCCTTATAGTAACATGACATCTAGATGATAAAGATCCAATCGTATGATGATTTTCTACCGGTTGTTGGGTTTACTGTTCCGACTCTTTCCCAATATTGGGAAATTTGGGAAATATCAAAAAGGATTATGACAAACAAAGTTGGGCTTGCAGGTTTGTTACTCTTTCGATTTGCATTTCCCCACATCTTGATGGTAGGTATGTTAAAACTTACTTTTTTTAATATGGGTTTTAAGAATGGTCGTTCATTTTAGATTTATTGTCATGCTTTCAATCTTTGAGAATGTATTAAATAAATCTCTGTATTTAAACTTTTTAAAAGCAAGGAGATTGATGATGTCTTTGTTATTTCTATATTTTTCATTTCAGAATATACTTTTTTACTTATGTTTTTTCTCAGTAACATTGTGTTAGTTTTTAATGAATTGAATGGGTACTTTTGTAAGTAAAGTGTTATGTTTTGATGGTTTCTCGAACGACTCGGGTTGTACCCGCTTTGTTTGTTGTCAGTAGTTTTGGAGATTTTCAATTGGTCTACAATTTGGATTGGTTGTTATGATTTATTGTTTTTATATTTTTTGCACAAATTTTTTTAACTTGTTTGGAAATGAATATTAATTCTATAGTAAATGAATGGGTGAGTTAGGACAGAAAGTGGAAAATTTTGGTTGCTTAGAGGCTTCAACTTCTATCTTAGTGATAGGGGATTATGTCCTAATATTTTTGTCTGGGCTTGGTTCGGTTGGTGTTTTAGTCCTTTACTTTTTGTATGGACATTGTTTTTTTTTTCTAGAATTACATTATTTAATGACACACAATTATATAATTTTTTTATTGTTAAATGTGCCCACATATCGCGCGGGTTGATACCTAGTAAGTTATATAACAACTAACTATCATATAACTGTTATATAACATAAGTTATTATAACTTATGTTATATAACATAAGTTATATAGCAGTAAACATAAGTTATATAACAATAACGTTTATATAACTTATGTCTGTTATATAAGTTATGTTTGAGTTATATAGCAGTAAACATAAGTTATATAATAGTAACGTTTATATAACTTATATATGTTATATAACTTATGTTTACTCCAATATAACTTATGTTATATAACATAAGATGTTATATAACATAAGTCATATGTTAAACACAGTCCACATAGGTTATATAACATATGTGAATTAAGTTGCTTTTGAGTCAGGTGCGTCGTACTCTTTTATTTCGGCTTCGGTAGTTCATCAGTTGTATAATATAATTTATATAATAGTTTAATGATTTGAATTTTTTGAGTCGTGACTTATATTGAAATCTAGCATTTTTTTATTGGTTTGGTGGGGAAATTAGTTTTCCATCAATTTATGATCTTCTTTCCGTGTTCAAATATCATATTTGATATCGAGTTTCCTTGTAGATAGTTTTAATGTCGTTATCTAAAGTTTTGATTATTAGTTGATGGGTACAAGTTGGAGATTTTCAATTCATCTATGATTGATAGTTTATTCCTCCTTGCTTTCAGGTTTACACATGGCATCCCCGACATACGTAGTATTCAAAGGCCCAAATCCAAGTGTTTACACTTCGTGGCAAGAAACACACGTACAAGTCAATGGACATCGAGGCGCCGTATTCAAAAAATTTGAATCCATTGAACTTGCTTAAGAGGTGTACTCCAAGTACATGAGGGAGGATGTCACCACATCAATACACTACACGAATGATAGGAAACTGGCACGGTTTAAAACAGTGCCAGATGCAATCTGGAATGGTTAAAAACCATGCCAGAATCAGGGGTGTCAGATTTTCTGGCATGGTTTAAAACCGTGCCAGATTTCCTAAACTTCCACACTTTTGGCACGCTTTTAAACTGTGCCAGTTTTTTATCTGACACGCTTTTAAACCGTGATAGACGTTAAATTTGGCACACTTTTGGCACATGTTGAAACCGTGTCAAATTGTCTATTTTCTAGCACGCTTTTGGCACGGCTATAAAGCGTGTTAGATTGTTTTATAAGCGTGCTCAATTTTATAAATTATTACGGTTTTGCCACGGTTTTAAACCGTGCCAGATTTGTCAATTAATAAAAAAGAATAATATTAGGAAACAAATCTGAAAAATCTGCAAATTCCAAATCTATTAGGAAAAATACTGATTATTTGCAAAAGAAAATCAAGAAAATTCACAAATTATGAATATCGCTGGTTGTTCATAAACGAATGTGCATACAAACTTCAAAAACTTACAAGAGTTAATAGTTCCCGATAAAAAAAAATTGGGCAGAGTTTCCTTTATTTTTTAAGCATTCCAAAACCTACTAATATAAAATCTGCTAATATAAAGCCCGTACGTCCATAAAAGTCGACAATAATTTCAAACAATTACAAGAGTTAATAGTTTCCAGATAAAAAAAAAATTGTGCTGAGTTTTCGCTATTTTTTTAGCATTCCAAAACCTGCTAATATAAAATCTGCCAATATAAAGCCTGCATGGCAATAAAATTCGACAATAAAACTACTATAGCAAGCATGGCCATAAAAGAATATAATATAACTACTAAAGCCTATACGACCATAACACAAAAAATAGAATCTTGAATATTAACGACACTAAATAAATAATCCCCCTGTTGTAAATCATTGACTTCTTCTTGTGTTCCAAGTGGATAAAAGCTAGCGATTGAATGCCATCCTACAAAAAAAAATAGGACACAACAAAGATACGATATTAGTAACCAAGTCATTTAAAAAAATCGTATTCAAGCTGAAAAATTGAATATACGAGTTATAATTATTATTATATTCTCAAAATGAAAGTCTCGTGAGTACGTGGTTAGTTCATACGAGTTACATTAATCTCATACGATGTGTTAGTACCTCTTACGGGGCCGTTTGGGGCTGATTTGGATTTTCACTCTTTAACGGCTTGTTTTTAAGCCTAATCTAGAAATTTTAAAATTATCGTCATATGCTCAAACTGGGAGACCCCTGACTATGCGGTTAGCTCCTACGAGTTAAGTTGGTCCCGTGGGAGGTGTTAGTGCCACTTACGGGGCCGTTTAGGGGCTGGTTTGGGTTTTCACCCTTTAACGGCTTGTTTTTAAGTGTAATCTAGATATTTTCAAATTATGATCATATTCTCAAACCTAGAGAACTGTGACTACACGGTCAGTTCTTATAACTTACATTAGTCTCCTATGAGGTGTTACTATCTCATACGGGGCCGTTTGGGGGCTGGTTTGAGTTTTCACCCTTTAACGACATGTTTTTAAGTTTAATCTAAATATTTTCAAATTATGTTCATATTCTCAAACCGGGAGACCCGTGACTACACGATCAGTTCCTACGAGTTACATTGGTCCCGTGCGAGGTGTTAGTCCCTCGTATGAGGCCGTTTGGGGATTGGTATGGGTTTTCACCATTTAACGGCTTGTTTTTAAGTTTAATATAGATATTTTAAAATTATCGTCATATTCTCAAACCGGGCGACCCGTGACTACGTGGTCAGTTCCTACGTGTAACGTTAGTCTCCTACGACGTGTTAGTACCTCTTACGGCGCCGTTTGGGGGCTGGTATGGATTTTCACCCTTTAACGACTTGTTTTTAAGTTTAATATAGATATTTTTAAATTATCGTCATATTCTCAAACCGAGAGAACCGTGAATACGGGGTCAGTTCTTACGTGTAACATTAGTCTCCTACGAGATGTTACTGCCTCTTACGGGGCTATTTGGGGGTTGGTTTGGGTTTTCATCGTTTAACGGCTTATTTTTAAGTTTAATCTAAATATTTTCAAATTATGGTCATATTCTCAAATGGGGAGACATGTGACTACCGATCAGTTCCTACGAGCTACAATGGTCCGTTACGAGGTGTTCATGCCTCTTACGGGGCCGTTTGGGGGGTTGGTTTGGGTTTTCACCCTCTAACGGCTTGTTTTTATGGTTAAGATTGATGTTTTGAAACCGGGAGACCCGTGACTAAGCGAACAGTTCCTAGAAGTTACATTAGTCTCCTATGAGGTGTTAGTGCCTCTTACGGAGCCGTTTGGGGACTGATATGCGTTTTCATAATTTAACGGCTTCTTTTTAAGTGTAATATATATATTTTCAAATTATCATCATATTCTCAAATCGGGAGACCGGTGACTACGCGGTCAGTTCCTACATGTAACGTTAGTCTCCTATGACGTGTTTAGTGCATCTTACGGGACCGTTTGGTGGCTGGTTTGGGTTTTCACCCTTTAACAACTTATTTTTAAGCTTAATACATATATTTACAAATTATTATCATATTATCAAACCGAGAGACCCGTGACTACGTGATCAGTTCGTACGAGTTACATTAGTCTCCTATGGGGTGTTACTACCTCATACGGGACCGTTTGGGGTCTGGTTTGAGTTTTCACCCTTTAACGGCTTATTTTTAAGTTTAATCTAAATATTTTCAAATTATGATCATATTCTCAAACCGGGAGACCCGTGACTATGCGATCAGTTCCAACGAGTTACATTGGTCTCGTGTGAGGTGTTAGTCCCTCTTACGGGATAGTTTGGGGGATGGTATGGGTTTTCACCCTTTAACAGCTTGTTTTTAAGTTTAATATATATATTTTCAAATTATCGTTATATTCTCAAATCGGGAAAACCATGAATACAAGGTCAGTTCATATGAGTAATATTAGTCTCCTATGAGGTGTTACTGCCTCTTACAGGACCGTTTGGGGCTGGTTTGGTTGTTCACTGTTTAACGGCTTGTTTTTAAGTTTAATCTAAATATTTAAAAATTATGATCATATTCTCAAACCGAGAGACCCGTGACTACGCGATTAGTTCCTATGAGTTACATTAGTCCCGTGCGAGGTGTTAGTTCCTGTTACAGGGCCGTTTGGAGGCTGGTTTGGGTTTTCACCCTTTAACAGATTATTTTTAAGTTTAATATAGATGTTTTCAAATTATCGTCATATTCTTAAGTCGGGATACCCGTGACTATGCAGTTAGTTCCTACGTGTAACTTTAGTCTCCTACAACGTGTTAGTGCCTCTTACGGGGCTGTTTGGGGGCTGGTTTGAATTTTCACCCTTTAAAGGCTTTATTTTAAGTTTAATATTTATATTTTTAAATTATCGTCATATTCTCAAATCGGGAGACCCGTGACTACGCGGTCAGTTCCTACGAGTTACATTAGTCTCCTATGAGGTGTTAGTTCCTCTTACGGGGACGTTTGGGGGCTGAGGAATAAGGGTGGGTGTCATTTGTTGGGGTGGATGGCGGGGGTGGGGGGTGGGGGAGAGTTTTTGTTATGAGGAGATTTAGTGTTAATTTGGGTGGGGGTGTTGTTCTTATGTGGAGAATTTGGTTTGTGTTGATATTGATAAAGTGGAGACGGAGAAATTTATAAACTCATTTACTTCGGTGTCTATGAAAAAGGATGTTCATTCCAATTTTACAGTATTTCAGAATTGGCTAGAAGACATTTTGACTATGAATATATAGTGGATGAAGCAGAAATTGGCCTCTACCACTACCAGTAAAACTTTGCAGATCATGGATTTATTATGTTTGAGCTTGATGTTGTAAAAAAATTGTAGTGGTAGAGGCCCATTTCTGCTCCATCCAGTACATCTTAATAGTCGAAATGTCTTCTAGCCGATTCCGAAATATTATAAAATTGGAATGAACAACCCTTTTCATAGCCAACGAAGCAAATGACTTTATAAACTTCTTCATCTCCACTTTATCAATATCAACACAAACCAACTACTCCACACAAGAACAATAACCCCACCCAAACTAACACTAGATCTCCTCACAACCAAACTCCCCCACGCCATCCATCCCAACGCATGACACCCACCATTATTCCTCAAAATCACATCATTCACCAAGCCTACCTCAACCCTCGCACCATGAAAAACAACTCATCTTTACATGAACACATAAAAATTGGAGATTACTATAATAAATAATAAATACTCACAATATACGATCGAGCTTCTCTTCAACACGAAATTATTTTGTAATGGATCATTATAACAGTAAATATAGTTGAAAAAATATCCTTGAATTTGCAGATTAAACTAATACAATATTAGAAATAAAATATAATACTAGTGTTTTACCTGTCGAGTAGCGAGTTAGTGGGATTCTTCATGTGAAATCCCCCCTCCCATGTCAACCTCAAAATCTACAAGAATAAAATTACATATTCTCATGACAAGTTAGAAGAAAAGAAGAAAACCCCATAAATGAGAGATACTAACTTGGTGTTACTGTAATGGCGGATATCAAAGCTCCATAGACACCTCTTTCAGGAATGGCATTACTAGAATTGTTGAAATATATTTTTAGAAGAATCATTTTTGATGATTCATAATGTTTAGCATGACTTGCATTATGTCTTGATGCACAATCTTAATGGGAATCTACAATTTTGAATTAATGATGTGCGACACTAAATTATGTGGAAGAAAAAAAGGCATCGGTTTAAGAAGTTAAGTGATATCTCAATTGCCTGTTTGTAGCTACCACCATTGCGAGGAATGAAATGAACATGAATTCCATTCAGCATCTTAAGGTGCTCGTTAAAATCGATCTTTTTCCATCCTTCTTGGCACAAATACAACCTATACTTTATAGATGACACATTTTTGGGTGCATAAATAGGGATATATGTAGGATACATGTATGTCATGTTATAACCATTTGAAACTGGCTTCAACACACCATATATAGCAGCAAGACCAATCCCTACAAAAATAATAACCAGAGTTGCAACTCTAATTTTGGCTTTGAAACCTTGCATATTTTGGTTACTTCTAGGCCACCTCAAATCATTTCACAAATCATTCAGTGCGAACAAAAGCTTCCGTCCTCATGAACAATAAGAGAACTAGAAATTGAGCACTGACTATAACCTAATCCAGTCATCAAAAGTAAAGCAATATATAATAGACTTTAGAATCAGTACAATATTCTTCAAGGTGTGTTTAATTGGATGGGTGGAAATACTTTCCATGGAAAAAATTTCTTGCATCCCCACCAAAGAAAAAATTTCCATGAAAAATATTGTCAATCAAACATACCCATAGTGTTGAAATAATAGTTCAACATAGGGGTGTTCGCGGTCCAGTCCAGTCCGGTTTTTAGGATTTTTACGGACCGGACCGATTAAACCGGTCCTAAAAAAAACGGACCAAGACCGGACCGATTGTATCGGTCACCCGGCCCTAGTCGGTCCGGCTTTTTATAGGGTCGGTCCGGTCTAACTTGTCGGTCCAAATCTTATTAAATTAATTAATTTAAAAATGAAATTTACCTTTAAAAAATGTCCAAACTTTACCAAATTTTAGCATAAAGACAGTTCAAATTCTACCTGCTATAAACCTAAAACAATATATTTCAGATGAACATACTATACTACCTGCTGAAATGAAAGTAATACTACCTACTGAAATGAAAGTAAACATACTATACTACCTGCTGAAATGAAAAAAATTAAAAACAGAGGTAAAATCTTGTTTAGGATGAAAAATATTGTCTAGGATGAAAAATTTAAATACTACCTACTATAAACCTAAAACAATATATTTCAGATGAAAAATATAAACACCAAAATATATCTTTACCTAAGATTGAGTGGCTAACCTGAGATGGCGAGGAGGACGGGCAGAGGCGAGGAAACGACGGCGCACGGGCAGGAAAGAGAAGCAAGGGCAGGAAGAGAAGCGACGGCGCACGACGCACGGCGCACGATCCGGTCTAGCTCACCTCTCACAGAGCAAAGCAAAGAAATCAACTGTGTTAGATTTGAGCAGGTAGGATTTGAGCAGGTAGCTCACCTCTCACAGAGCAAAGCAAAGAAAGAGAGAAGAGAAATAAAAAAATAAAGGTGTGCGTGTGTTTGTTGTTTAGATTTGAGCAGGTAGGGTTTATTTCTTTCCTTCCTTTTTTTTTTTTTTACCATCGTACCCCTTACTAATACTAACTCTAACTCTAACTAACTTGTGTGTGCGTGTGTTATTGTACTTAATATATTATATATGTATAAATATAATTAAATGTATATATATTATTGTACCGGTCAGGGCCGGTCCGGGCCGGTCCAGACCAGATTTTTATTAAGGGAGACCGGGGACCGGACCGGTTAGACCGGTCTGTAAAAAAAAAAACTGGACTGGACCGATTAAAAAAAAACCGGAAAAATTATGACGGTCCGGTCCGGTTCGGTTCGGTCCGCCGGTCCATTCGGTTTTCTGAACACCCCTAGTTAAACACAACATTCTTCAACAAGGGTCACAATTGTTGTTGATAAAACTGTGTGTGCATGTGTGTGGGTTGGGGATGGGGGGAGAGAGCAAATTTGCACGGCATAAATTGAAAAACCATGAATGAAAACACCCCAAATAGGATAACCATTATAAAAACACATAACAACCTGTGTACCAATATACATAATAGTTTGGCAATAGAATTACATATGTAACCTTTCGATAAACCCAAACCCACATGAATAAGTGAGACAATACTATATCATTAAAATAAAGCATGAAGTCAAACATCTTAGCGTTGGAACACATAAATTCACACTAGTTTTTCTTTGTACTATAATTATCTGAATATGTATATAAAAGCATATCACCTAGTATCACAAATTATCTCAATTAGGTGATATAAAAAGCATTGTCCACTTGAAAAGACTGCAAGCAACAACCTACAACAACTACAATTGATTATATTAAGGGAAAAAGAATAGGACAAAATATATAAACATAAGCTTGTTCAATAATGGACTCGTCCACTATTTGCCACAACCCCAAATAATGTAAAACAATAAAACTAGAATACCGCTAATAAACAAAATTTGTAAACAATAATCATCAATTTGTAAACTAGAATACCACTAATAAACATAATTTGTAAACAAAATTTGTAAACTATAATACTACAAGTCATCAATTTCTCCATTCAAAACACACAATAAATAGTATAAACAAAATTATATCAATACAAATAAATAAAAGTTGTCACAACTATTACAAACCATGTAGCTCCAAACATAATGAATATTTTGTAAATAATAAAACTAGAATACTAGGGATTGTTCCATGGAGTTTCGACAACTGAGCTCTGAAGTGGATGGGAACATTGGCCCAGTGAAGTTCCTCATCAGTGTGGCCTACGGTGTGGTTGGGATGATAGCAGGTCAACGCCAAGAGAGAGGGTGGTAGGGGGTGGGGTGGCAGCGGGCATCGAGAGGAAGGGGAGGGGACAGCGGGTCTTGTGGAGAGAAGGGAGAGAAAAAAAGTGTTGATAGGGTTTGTTAATTGGGAATGCAATTTAAGTTAGGTTGACTTAATCGTTCTATGATTTGGCACGGATTAAAATCGTGCCTGATTTTGGCGCGGTTTTAAAGCGTGCTAAATGAGGAATAAACTGTGCCAGAATCTGGCACGGTTTAGAACGATGCCAGATTTTCCTCATGCAAGCGTGCCAGATTGGTATTTTTGGTGTAGTGATACCCTTCACGGTTGATATACCAAGAATTCACGAAGTGTATCCACCGCGTGGTGACCCATGGTCTAGGTTTAGAATGATTTGTTATATGTTCATGATATTTCATGTCATCGAAGTGTTGTGTCATTATTTTTTATTTTTTATTTTTTAGTTTAGGTTCATTTTGTACTTGGTGCCCAATATGGGGTTGTTTTATGTTAAATTAAGTTTAAATAAGTTTTTGTGTACCGGATATTGGGAATATTAGAGTATTGTCAAATTTTTCAGACTTGTTACATGTTCCTGATATTTATTCTACTTTCATAATTTCATCATTTTGTGAAAATCTAAAGATAATTATAACAGCTCTTACTACATTTAATTAATTCAACGTTTGTTGCTTCTAATAGCAGTCACAAATTTGGCACTACTGTCCATTTTGTAATCGCTAATAAATGTTACAAATATAAGATTCATAACCGCTGATAGCAGTTACAAATATAAGATTCGTAACTGCTGTCAGCAGTTATAAATATTATATTCATAACTATTGTCAGCAGTTATAAATATTATATTCGTAAATGTTGTTAGCAAATACAACCAGCAGTTACAAATTGGGGTCACCAGTCACAACCCCATAGGGGTTATAATAATTTATGACTATTGTTAGGAGTTACGATATTTCCTTTATCACCCCCTAAATTATAACGGTATATAATAGTTATAAAGGTCATTTGTGACTGCTATCAGCATTCACAAATCACCAATTTTAGCGTAGTGTTTAACGAATATGTAAAGGGGTTTAAAGTGTTTTATGATGGCTTAACCTCTATTGACAAACCTTTTGATAAAGATTCAAAAGTGATCAGTTTTGTCCAAGGTTAGGTGTTAAATACCAAACATTCTGAATTGTTATAATCGGAAAACTACCTTACCCTAGCCTTGGACAACTAATTTATTCCCTAAGAGGCTTTGATATGCTAGAAGAAAAGGAAAGTTCATTAGTAAGTGATATATAAAAACAACCTACTCAACTTGATCACACTATGGCCTTCGTTGCTCAGCAAACACCATTTCAAGGTTATACGAGGGGACGTGGAAGACACTTTCAAGGAAGAAGTAACTTTGGTGGAAACTTCAACTCTCGAGGCTGAGGGTTAAGACTTGCTAGCACCTATCAACCTACAGTAGGTTATGCATATGGACAAAATTATCAACCTCGAGGAGCTGCACGAACTGTCCAAAGGCCATTTAACCACGTTTATCTTGCTATTGCAAATGGACACTAAAATCACGCTAGATGAGAGACAAGCGTAATTCAGGGGGAATAACAAATATGTGGTTCAAATAAACATAAATCTCTTACTGCTTCTGCATGTGGGACTTCTCATTTCATCCATAATGAGATACTCCACAAGCTATGGTAGCATCCACTCCTCAGTTTCCTCTAGATAATAACTTGTACATGGACTCAGGTGCATCCTATCACATGATAAATACTCCATGTAATCTTTATCATTTATAATCTTATCATGGAAACAACAATGTTACTATAGGAGATGGATAAAGACTAGAAATCACACACATTGGCCACAAAGAAGTAAACGGACTCAAACTAAAGGACGTGCTTGTAATACCTAAGTTAAACAAATCCTTTATTTCTGTTTCTCAACTTGCCAAAGAAAATGAATATGCTCTTAAATTTACTGATATGATTTTATAGTTAAGGACAATAAGACCAAGCATGTGTTGGCCAAAGGAACTAAAAAAAGGTCCATGTATGCTCTGGATGATCAAAAGCTGGAAGCCTTAACAACATTACATAAAGACAAATGAAATGACAATGTTCTGCACATGAGATTAGGTCGTACTAGTAATGAAACCTTGAAGTTGTTAGATAGAAACAGGAGCTTGCATGTGAGCAACTGGAACAAAATACCAAATATTTATGTTCGTTTCCAAATGGGAAAAAATTGTAGGTTGCCTTTTAATTTAAATTCAAAAATTTCTCATGAGCCACTTAAAAATATTCATTCGGATTAATGGGGTCTTGCATCAATTAATTCCTCTCAACATATGATATATTATGTGATATTCATTGATGATTTCACTAGGTACACATGACTATATCCTTTGAAACAAAAATCATATTTTTTATGAAGCATTTATCTAGTTTCAAAAAATGGTGGAAAATCAATTTAAAAAAATAAAGACCTTTCAATATGATGGTGGGTGTGAATATGCTAATAATGAGTTCATAAAAAATATGATTTTTGTTTCAAAGCATATAGTCATGTGTACCTAGTTCAATATGATGGTGGGTGTGAATATGCTAGTAATGAGTTCATTGATCACTTATCGAAATTTGGTATACTATGGAACATCTCATGTTCAAATACTCCAGAACAAATGGAGTTGCAGAGCGAAAGCTTAAACATATTGATGAGATAACCCTTACACTCATGTTGCATGCAAAAATTCCTTTATTATTATGGATTTATGCTTTTCTTACTGTTCTGTATCTTATGAATAGGATTCCCCCTTCTAAACTCAAGAATGGACACTCATTTTTCAAAACTTTATAATAAGCACCCTAACTATGCGACTCTAAAAATATTTGAATGTAGGTGCTTTACATATATAAAGATGAAATCTGAGTACAAATTAAGTCCTAAGTTTTATCCATGCATATTCTTTGGATATAGCTCATTTCATAAAGGTTATAGGTGTTATAATCCATCGACAAGGCATTTATATGTATCTAGGCTTGTGGTTTTTTATTAGAATGTGATGCCATATGTTAATCTGGACAGATATATGAATGGTTGTGATTGACCTAGTTATTTCACCACATATGAAGAATTTTTAGATCTAACCCTTGCCTCTTCAAATCCAAACCGTATTACACAACACCTCACAAATCACATAGACTACAAACCTACACATATTGCCCAAACTCAAGGGTCATCATCCTTTCCCTTCAGTCCCATTCAAACATCCTCGACCCTTAACCTTTTTTTTGGTAAACTCCCTTGACCCATCTCATGTTCAAAACATCAGAAATGCATCAAACCGTACCAACACTTGTGTCCTAGAGCTACACCCACCAGGTAATACACCTACCTTACCTCAACCTAATTCATCGGTCAGTGTCCCATCACCCTCAACAACTCAGTCGTCCAACCCTTGTACCTCATAACCTCCTGTACACCCTGTACAACATCTTATTTTTAACATTGACGCCATTGACCTTTCCATACCTCTATTACTAGACATCTCACCATCCCCAACCCTATTTAATTCCACAATGGATACCTCTCACACTTTAACCCATAACCACCATCCGATGATTACACGAGCAAAAACCATGACTAACAATTCCTTACCTCTCACTGCCATATCTTCCATACATACATGCATGATGCACCCCTCCCTCACTTCATTGCGTGGAACCTCCCAACCTTAAGCCTGCCTTAACTCAACCCATATGGGTTCATGCCATACATGAAGAGCTCACTGCTCTTCACAAATAACATACCTGGACCTTTGTACCTAGACACCCTTCCATGCATTTAATTGGTTCCAAATGAAATTGTAAAATCAAACTTAAACCTGATGGCTCAATTGAACGGAACAAAGTGAGACTCGTAGCTGAGGGATATAATCAAATCCATGGCATTGATTTTGGTGACACTTTAAGACCAGTAATCAAACTAGCTACTATTCATATTATTCTCTCTATTACCATTAGTCAACTTTGGACCATTCATCAATTGGACATAAAAAATGCATTCCTTCATGGCTCCCTACAAGAACAAGTCAACATAAAGTAACCTCAGAGGTTTGCTCATCCTCTTCTTTGTCATCATATTTGCGCCCTTCATAAATCCATTTATGGCCTAAAATCGGCACCTCGCACGAGGTTTGATCAACTTAGTTCCTATCTTTAACAACTTGGTTTTATTTGCAGTCAGGAAGACCCCTGTCTTTTTGTTCAACATAAATCAATGGCACTATTCTTTTTTTGGTATACATCGATGATATCATTGTGACTAGTTCCAATCCTTCCCCCCTCACCCATCTCATCTCCAAGTTACACTCAAAATTTTCCATTAAGGATTTGGGTCAATTAAGATATTTTCTTGGTATGGAGTTTTTTCCATTTCAGGTTATTTTATGCTCACTTAAAATACATACATTGACAAACTTTCAAATTGTGTCAACCTTTTATCCTCCAACCCTTGCTCTACTCCTTTCCCTGTCAAAGATATCCCATCTACAACAGCCCCACCTATGCCCAGCCCTGTCATTTTCAAATATATTATTGGGGCACTTCAATATGAAACTGTTGTTAGTGTGTATTTTTAAACACACGTGGGAGACTAATGTTGGGTATAAGTATATATATTTATTTTTAATGAAGTAAATAAATTAGGCAAAGTGGCCAAGTGGTAAGTAAGTGTGTGTGTGCTTGAGGTCATGGGTTCAATACCTAGGAGGTACACTAATTATTAAGGGTCAAAGCTTGGTCCTTGGGCCTCGGGCTCTTGGGGATTTCTAATATGCATTAAATCTTTTCAAACTAGTTTTAATTTTTTAATTAACTCATTTTTAAGAGTTTGACTATTTCTTCCATCTGTTAAAATATATCTGTTAGTGGAGAGGTTAGTGGGTTGGTTGCCTAAAACCACTACCCACGTTTTTTACCATTTTTTTATGTATAAAACAAAGGCTACAACTTTGAGAAATACACAGAAAAAATCAATCTCTCTCACTTTCTCTGCAATTTTTTTTTTTGCTATTTTCTACTATACACTTATGTTCGTTATTCTTTTGGGAGTGCTGGAGTATGCTGAGAGTTCAAAGATTTAACACAAAGCTAGTGTTTAAATCTGATCGTTGAACCCTGGGAGGTGTATGTTCATAAGGCTGACACCTACAAATATCACCGAGCAATTTCACCTTTAGGACGTTGTGTCAAACACAAACCTCGATCGATAAGTCCTTCCAATTTTATCTATTTTGTATTTGGGTTTTTTCATATATTCTACAATTAATATTTTAAACAATCTAAAGGTGAAATTCTATTATTATTCTACAATCTACTATGGAAAATTGTAATGCAAAATACTATGAAAAAACTTAATTGTTTGATGGAAAGAATTTGAAGAGATGGAAAATGAAACTACAATTTTACCTAACAACTCTTAAGGTCGTTGACGTTATTGCATCTGATAGACCTTCTGTACATGAAGAACTAGTTGTTTGGAAATAAAGAGATTATATGTGTAGGAATTATATTCTGAGTAGTCTCTGCCTTGAACTGTATGATGTTTATTGGTCATGTCCTACTCCTAAAGAATTATAGAACACACTGGATAAAAAATATGCAACTGAAGATGCGGGGTCTAAAAAATTTGTGGTTTGAAAATTTTTGGATTTCAAAATGGAAGATAATAAATTTGTTGTGTCTCAACTTGAAGAGCTACAAATTATTATTCATGAAATTCTGGATAAGGGTTACAGTACATGTGGCGGATTTCAAGTGTCGTCCATAATTGAAAAACTGCCACCTTCTTGGAAAGATTATAAAAACGGTCTTAAGCATAAGAAAAAGGAGATGACACTAGAAGATTTGATAGTTTGTTTGAGAATTGAGGAAGACAATAGGAGTGGATAACTTAAGGAGAAAAATTCTGAAGGAATGAAAAATTTGATCAAGTAATGATCTCTAATCGTTTTAACATTAATGAAGCGGATAAATGTATTTATAGCAAACTCAAGGATAATTCTGGCGTGATTATTTGCTTATATGTGGATGATATGCTTATTTTTGGAAATGGTATGGATTTAGTGAATAAAACTAAAAGTTTCCTTAATAAGCAATTTGATATGAAAGATTTGGGTGTTGCTCATGTTATACTTGGAATTAAAATCATTAAAAATTTCGAAGGAATTGTTTTAACCCAATCTCATTATGAAAAAAAAGTTCTTAGAAAATTTGAATAATTTAATTGTATTCCTGCTAAAATACCTTATGACCATAGTTATCACTTAAGGAAACATGCGGGTCCTGGTGCATCATCTTTAGAATATTCTAGAGTTATGGGTAGTCTAACATATCTTATGAACTGCACTAGACTTGATATTGCATATGCTATGGGTAGACTTAGCAGATACACTTGCAATCCTAATAATGAACATTGGGATGCTTTGATTAGAGTTTTGAGATATCTAAAATACACAATAAATTTTGGAATTCATTATATTAGATATCCTGCTGTAATTGAAGGCTTTTGGGATTACAATTGGATTTCAGATAATGATGAATGTAAGTCTGAATGAATGTAAGTCTATGAGTGGCTATGTTTTTTCCTTGGAAGGAGGCGCTCTATCTCGGAAATCTACCAAGCAAACGTGCATAGCTAGATCGACTATGGAGTCAGAGTTCATATCATTGAATAGAGCAAGCGAAGAGGCTGAATGGTTGAGGAACTTCATATTAGATATTCATTTATGGCCTAAAGCAGTTCCAACCTTGTCCATTCACTGTGACAGTCAAGCTGCAATCGCAAGATCACATAAGAACTCCTACAACGAAAAGTCTAGACATATTAGGAGGAGACACGACAAAGTGAGACAAATATTGAAAGATGGAGTTATAGAAGTTCACTATGTCAACTCAAAGGAAAACCAGGCAGATCCAATAACTAAAGGTCTAGCTTGAGAGCTAGTTTATCAAACATCGAGGGGAATCGTCCTAAAGCCTATTATTATCTAAATCACCTATAATTTAAACCCAACCCATATGACTGGAGATCCCAAGATCTTGGCTCAATGGGATAACAAAGTTAAACGAGTGATTTATGGGGGTACAAATTTAAGTTTTACTTAAAACCCATTCCTATGATGTATTACCTCTGTATCGATGGAGGATGAGATATCATATCGTAATTGCTTTCTATAGTTGTTATTTAGTGGGGTGTGAGATACAGTACACACTTGATAGAAGCACCTATATGAGTGTGGCAGTGGGGCCGCTTCCTATGAGAATTAAGTCTGATTCTCTAGAGGACTCAAGAAACCTAGGCATGCTCAAGGCCAAAACGAGCACAACTGTGGGAACTCGATGATGATTTTTGGGAGTCACGTGTGTATTCTATTGACCTAAGTTTACAACAACGGTGAAATAGTGCAAGACATCAGTTCACTATCAACCGATAAACTCAATAGATTAACACAAAGCAAAGGTTCAAGTCGAATGACACCTTCGATATTTACGTTACTCCTTATGATACTCCAGAGCGTCCTTTTATATTTATTTATTTCATTCACGTGGGGGATAGTTGGGTATAAATACATATATTTATTTTGAATGAAGTAAATAAGTTAGGTTAAGTGGCCAAGTGGTAAGTTAGTGGGCGTGTGTGCTTGAGGTCATGGGTTCAATCCCTATGAGGCACACTAATTATTAAGGGTCAAAGATTGTTTCTTGGGCTCGTGGGGATTTCTAATGTGCCTTAAATATTTTCAAACTCATTTTAAGTTTTTAATTAACCCATTTTTAAGACTTTGACTGTTTCTTCCATCTGTTAAAATATAGCTGTTAGTGGAGAGGTTAGTGGGTTAGTTGCCTAAAACCACTACCCACGTTTTTTACAATTTTTTTATTTATTAAACAAAGGCTACAACTTTGAGAAACACAGGGAAAAAATCAATCTCTTTCAATTTCTCTACAAAAATAATTTTGCTATTTTCTACTATACACTTATGTTCGTTATTTTTTTGGAAGTGCTGGAGTATGTTGAGATTTCAAAGATTTAACACAAAGCTGGTGTTTAAATCTGATCGTTGAATCCTATAAGGTGTATGTTCACGAGGGTGACAGCTACAAATATCAACAAGAAATTTCACCTTTAGGACTTTGTGTCAAACACAAACCTTGATCGATAAGTCCTTCCAATTTTATCTACTTCATATTTGGGTTTTTTTCATATATTCTGCAATTAATATTTCGAACAATGTAAAGGTGAAATTCTGTTATTATTCTACAATCTGCAATGGAAAATCCTAATGCAAAATTCTCTGAAAAACCTGAATAGTTTGATGGAAAGAATTTTAAGAGATGGCAATTAAAACTGCAATTTTACCTAACAACTCTTAAGGTCGTTGACGTTATTGCATCTGATAGACCTTTTGTACTTGAAGAACTAGTTGTTTGGAAACAAAGAGATTATATGTGTAGGAATTATATTCTGAATTGTCTCTGCCGTGAACTGTATGATGTTTATTGGTTATGTCCTACTCCTGAAGAATTATGGAACCTACTGGATAAAAAATATGCAACTGAAGATGTTGGGTCTAAAAAATTTGTGGTTGGAAAATTTTAGGATTTCAAAATGGAAGATAATAAATTTGTTTTTTCGCAACTTGAAGAACTAAAAATTATTATTCATGAAATTCTGGCCGAGGGTTACAGTATATGTGAGGGATTTCAAGTGTCATCTATAATTGCAAAATAACCACCTTCTTGGAAAGATTATAAAAACGGTCTTAAGCATAAGAAAAAGGAGATGACACTAGAAGATTTGATAGTTCGTTTGAGAATTGTGGAAGATAATAGGAATGCAGAACTTAAGGAGAAAAATTATGAATTCAGTTCTAAACAATGGCATGAAAAATTTGATCAAGGAATGATATCTAATGGTTTTGACATTAATGAAGTGGATAAATGTATTTATAGAAAATTCAACTATAATTCTGGCATGATTATTTGCATATATGTGGATGATATGCTTATTTTTGGAACTGATATGGATGTATATAATAAAACTAAAAGTTTCCTTAATAAGCACTTTGATATGAAAGATTTGGGTGTTGCTGATGTTATACTTGGAATTAAAATCATTAAAAAATCCGAAGGAACTTTTTTAACCCAATATCATTATGTAGAGAAAGTTCTTTGAAAATTTGAACAATTTAATTGTATTCTTGGGAAAACACTTTATGACCGTAGTTGTCACTTAAGGAAACATTCAGGTCCTGGTGTATCATAATTAGAATATTCTAGAGTTATGAATAGTCGAATGTATCTTATGAACTGCACTAGACCTGATATTGCATATGCGGTGGGTAGACTTAGCAGATACACTTGCAATCCTAATAATGAACATTGGGACGCTTTGATTAGAGTTTTGAGATATCTAAAATACAAAATAAATTATGGAATTCAATAGATTAGATATCCTGTTGTAATTGAAGGTTTTTGTGATGCTAATTGGATTTCAGATAATGATGAATGTAAGTCTGAAATGAATGTAAGTCTATGAGTGGCTATGTTTTTGCCTTGGTGGGATGTGCTATATCTTGGAAATCTACCAAGACAACGTACATAGCTAGATCCACCATGGAGTTAGAGTTCATTCTTTGGATAAAGCAAGCGAAGAGGCCGAATGGTTCAGGAACTTCATATTAGATATTCATTTGTGGCCTAAACCAGTTCCAGCCTTGTCCATTCATTGTGACAGTGAAGCATCGATGGCAAGAGCACATAACAACTCCTACAACGAAAAGTCTAGACATATTAGGAGGAGACACAACAAAGTGAGACAACTATTGAAAATAGATTTATAGTAGTTGACTATGTCAAGTTAAAGGGAAACCTGGCAGATCCATTAACTAAAGGACTAGCTAGAGAGCTAGTTTATCAAACATCGAGGGGAATGGGCCTAAAGACTATTAATATCTAAATAAACTATAATGTAAACCCAACCCATATGACTAGAGATCCCAAGATCTGGGTTTAATGGGATAACAAAGTTATACGAGTAATTTGTGGGGGTACAAACTTTAGTTTTACTTAAAACCCATTCCTATGATGTAGTACCTCTATATCAATGGACGATGAGATTTAATCTCTTAATGATTTATATAGTTGTTATTCAGTGGGGAGTGAGATACAGTACACTCTTGATAGAAGCACCTATATGAGTGTGGTAGTGGGGCCGCTTCCTATTAGAATTAATTTTGATTCTCAAGAGAACTCAAGAAACCTGGGCATGCTCAAGGCCGAAATGAGCACAACTGTGGGAACTCGATGATTATTTTTGGGAGTCACGTGTGTATTCTATTGACCTAAGTTTACAACAACGGTGAAATAGTTCAAGACATCAGTTCACTATCAATTGGTAAACTCAATAGATTAACACAAAGCAAAGGTTCAAATCGAATGACACCTTCACTATTTAAGTCACTCCTTATGATACTACAGAGCGTATTTTTATATTTATTTATTTCATTCATGTGGGGGATTGTTGGGTATAAGGATATATATTTATTTTGAATGAAGTAAATAAGTTAGGCTAAGTGACCAAGTGGTAAGTTAGTGGGCGTGTGTGCTTGAGGTCATGGGTTCAATCCCTAGGAGGCACACTAATTATTAAGGGTCAAAGATTGGGTCTTGAGGCCTAGGGCTCTTGGGGATTTCTATTGTGCATTAAATCTTTTCAAACTCGTTTTAATTTTTTAATTAACCCGTTTTTAAAACTTTGTCTCTTTCTTCCATCTGTTAAAATATAGTTGTTAGTGGAGAGGTTAGTGGGTTAGTTGCCTAAAACTAGTACCCACGTTTTTGACCATTTTTTTGTATATATAAAACAAAGGCTACAACTATGAGAAATACACAGAAAAATCAATTTGTTTCACTTTCTCTGCAAAATTAATTTTGCTATTTTATACTATACATTTATGTTCGTTATTCTTTTAGGAGTGTTAGAGTATGCTGAGAGTTCAAAGATCTAACACAAAGCTGGTGTTTAAATCTGATCGTTGAATCCTGGGAGGTGTATGTTCACGTGGCTGACTGCTAAAAATATCAGCGAGCAATTTCACCTTTAGGACTTTGTGTCAAACACAAACCTCGATCGATAAGTCCTTCCAGTTTTATCTATTTCGTATTTGGCATTTTTCGTATATTCTGCAATTAATTTTTCAAACAATATATAGGTGAAATTCTATTGTTATTCTACAATCTTCCATGGAAAATCCTAATGCAAAATACTCTGAAAAACCTGAATTATTTGATGGAAAAAATTTTAAGAGATGGCAAATGAAACTGCAATTTTACCTAACAACTCTGAAGGTCGTCGACGTTATTGCATCTGATAAAGCTTCTGTACCTGAAGAACTAGTTGTTTGGAAACAAAGAGATTATATGTGTAGTAATTATATTCCGAATTGTCTCTGTCGTGAAGTGTATGATGTTTATTGGTCATGTCCTACTCCTAAAGAATTATGAAACACACCGGATAAAAAATATGCAACTGAAGATGCTGGGTCTAATAAATTTATGGTTGGAAAATTTTTGGATTTCAAAATGGAAGATAATAAATCTGTTGTGTCACAACTTGAAGAACTACAAATTATTATCCATGAAACTCTGGCCGAGTGTTACAGTACATGTGAGGGATTTCAAGTGTCGTCTATTAATGAAAAACTGCCACCTTCTTGGAAAGTGTATAAAAACGGTCTTAAGCATAAGAAAAAGAAGATTACACTAGAAGATTTGATAGTTCGTTTGAGAATTAAGGAAGACAATAGGAATGCAGAACTTAAGGAGGAAAATTTTGAATTCAGTTCTAAACAATGGCGTGAAAAATTTGATCAAGTAATGATCTTTAATGGTTTTAACATTAATGAAGCGAATAAATGTATTTATAGAAAATTCAAGGATAATTCTGGCGTGATTATTTGCTTATATGTGGATGATATGCTTATTTTTGGAACTGACGTGGATGAAGTGAATAAAAGTAAAAGTTTCCTTAATAACCAATTTTATATGAAAGATTTGGGTGTTGCTGATGTTATACTTGGAATTAAAATCATTAAAAATTCCGATGGAATTGTTATAACCCAATCTCATTATGTAGAGAAAGTTCTTAGAAAATTTGAACAATTTAATTGGTTACCTGCTAAAACACCTTATGACCCTAGTTGTCACTTAAGGAAACATTCGGGTCCGGGTGTATCATCATTAGAATATTCTAGAGTTATTGTTAGTCTAATGTATCTTATGAACTGCACTAGACCTGATATTGCATATGTTGTGGGTAGATTTAGCAGATACACTTGCAATCCTATGAATGAACATTGGGATGCTTTGATTAGAATTTTGAGATATCTAAAATACACAATAAATTATGGAATTCATTATATTAGATATCCTGCTGTAATTGAAGGTTTTTGGGATGCTTAATGGATTTCAGATAATGATGAATGTAAGTCTAAAATGAATGTAAGTCTACGAGTGGCGATGTTTTTGCCTTGGCAGGAGGCGCTATATATTGGAAATCTTCCAAACAAACGTGCATAGCTAGATCCACTATGGAGTCAGAGTTCATAGCGTTTGATATATCAAGAGAAAAGGCTGAATGGTTAAGGAAGTTCATATTAGATATTCATTTGTGGCCTAAACCTATTCCAACCTTCTCCATTCATTGCGACAGTTATGCAGCGATTGCATGAGCACATAACAACTCCTACAACGAAAAGTCTAGACATATCAAGCGAAGAAACAACACAGTGAGACAACTATTGAAAGATGGAGTTATAGCAGTTGACTATGTCACGTTAAAGGAAAACCTGGCAGATCCATTGACTAAAGGTCTAACTAGAGAGCAAGTTTATCAAACATCGAGGGGAGTGTGCCTAAAGCCTATTAATATCTAAATAACGTATAATGGAAACCCAACCCATATGACTAGAGATCCCAAGATCTGAGTTCAATGGGATAACAAAGTTATACGAGTGATTTGTGAGTGTACAAATTTAAGTAATATGAGATATAATATCGTAATTGCTTTCTATTGCTGTTATTTAGTGGGGTGTGAGATACAGTACACTCTTGATAGAAGCACCTATATGAGTGTGGAAGTGGGGCCGCTTCCTATGAGAATTAAGTCTGATTCTCTAGAGCACTCAAGAAACCTAGACATGCTCAAGGCCGAAACGAGCACAACTGTGGGAACTCGATGATGATTTTTGGGAGTCAGGTGTGTATTCTATTGACCTAAGTTTACAACAACGGTGAAATAGTGCAAGACGTCAGTTCACTATCAACCGATAAACTCAATAGATTAACACAAAGCAAAGGTTCAAGTCGAATGACACCTTCGCTATTTACGTTACTCCTTATGATACTCCAGAGCGTCTTTTTATATTTATCTATTTCATTCATGTGGGGGATAGTTGGGTATAAGTATATATATGTATTTTGAATGAAGTAAATAAGTTAGGCTAAGAGGCCAAGTGGTAAGTTAGTGGGTGTGTGTTCTTGAGGTCATGGGTTCAATCCCTAGGAGGCACACTAATTATTAAGGGTAAAATATTGGGCCTTGGCCTTGGGGCCTCGGGCTATTGGGGATTTCTAATGTGCATTAAATCTTTCCAAACTCATTTTAATTTTTTAATTAACCCTTTTTTGAAACTTTGATTGTTTCTTTCGTTTGTTAAAATATAGTTGTTAGTGGAGAAGTTAGTGGGTTAGTTGCCTACAACAACTACCCACATTTTTTTACCGTTTTTTTATATAAAAAACAAAGGCAATAGCTTCGATAAATACACAAAAAAAATCAATCTCTCTCACTTTCTTTGCAAAAATAAATTTTATATTTTCTACTTTACACTTATGTTCGTTATTCTTTTGGGAGTGCTGGTGGATAATGAGAGTTCATAGATTTAACATAAAGCTGGTGTTTAAATCTAATCATCGAATCATGAGAGGTGTATGCTCATGAGGCTGACAGCTACAAATATCAGTGAGCAATTTCTCCTTTAGGAATTTGTGTCAAACACAAACCTCGATCGATAAGTCATTCCAATTTTATCTATTTCGTATTTGGGTTTTTTCATATATTCTGCAATTAATATTTTGAACAATCTAAAGGTGAAATTCAATTGTTATTCTACATTCTGCTATGGAAAATCCTAATGCAAAATACTCTGGAAACCCTAAATTGTTTGATAGAAAGAATTTTAAGAGATGGCAAATGAAACTGCAATTTTACCTAACAACTCTTAAGGTCATTGATGTTATTGCATCTGATAGACCTTATGTACCTGAAGAACTAGTTGTTTGGAAACAAAGAGAATGTATGTGTAGGAATTATATTCTGAATTGTCTCTGCCTTGAACTGTATGATGTTTATTGGTCATGTCCTACTCCTAAGGAATTATGGAACACATTGGATAAAAAATATGCAATTGAAGATGTTGGGTCTAAAAAAATTATGGTTGGAAAATTTTTAGATTTCAAAATGAAAGATAATAAATCTGTTGCGTCACAACTTGAAGAATTACAAATTATTATTCTTGAAATTCTGGCTGAGTGTTACAGTATATGTGACGGATTTCAAGTGTCGTCTATAATTGAAAAATTGCCACCTTCTTGGAAAGATTATAAAAATGGTCTTAAGCAAAAGAAAAAGGAGATGGCATTAGAAGATTTGATAGTTCATTTGAGAATTGAGGGAGACAATAGGAATACAGAACTTAAGGAGAAAAATTCTGAATTCACTTATAAATAATGGCATGAAAAATTTGGTCAAGTAATGATCTCTAATGGTTTTAACATTAATAAAGCGGATAAATGTATTTATAGCAAATTCAAGGATAATTCTGGCATTATTATTTGCTTATATGTGGATGATATGCTTATTTTTAGAACTGATATGGATGTAGTTAAGAAACCTAAAATTTTCCTTAATAAGGAATTTGATATGAAAGATTTGGGTGTTGCTGATGTTATACTTGGAATTAAAATCATTAAAAATTCCAAAGGAATTGTTTTAACCCAATCTCATTATGTAACGAAAGTTCTTAGAAAATTTGGAAAATTTAATTGTATTCCTGCTAAAACACCTTATGACCCTAGTTGTCACTTAAGGAAACATTCAGGTCCTGATGTATCATCATTAGAATATTCTAGAGTTATTGGTAGTCTAATGTATCTAATGAATAGCACTAGACCTGATATTGCATATGATGTGGGTAGACTTAGAAGATACACTTGCAATCATAATAATGAACATTGGGATGATTTGATTAGTGTTTTGAGATATCTAAAATACACAATAAATTATAGAATTCACTATATTAGATATCCTGCTATAATTGAAGGTTTTTGTGATGCTAATTGGATTTCAGATAATGATGAATGTAAGTCTGAAATGAATGTAAGTCTACGAGTGGCTATGTTTTTGCCTTGGCAGGAGGCACTATATCTTCGAAATCTACCAAGAAAACGTGCATAGCTAGATCCACTATGGAGTCAGATTTCATAGCGTTGGATAAAGCAAGCGAAGAGGCTGAATGGTTAAGGACCTTCATATTAGATATTCATTTGTGGCGTAAACCAGTTCCAACCTTGTCCATTCATTGTGACAGTCAAGTAGCGATCGCAAGAGCACATAACAACTCCTACAACGAAAAGTATAGACATGTAAGGAGGAGACACAACACCGTGAGACAACTATTGAAAGATGGAGTTATAGCAGTTGACTATGTCATGTCAAAGGAAAACCTAGCATGTCCATTGACTAAAGGTCTAGCTAGAGAGCTAGTTCATCAAAAATCGATGGGAATGGGCCTAAAGCCTATTAATATCTAAATCAACTATAAAGGAAACCCAACCCATATGACTGGAGATCCCAACATCTGGGTTCAATGGTATAACAATGTTATACGAGTGATTTGTGGGGGTACAAATTTAAGTTTTACTTAAAACCCATTCCTATGATGTAGTACCTCTGTATCGATGGAGGATGACATTTAATCTCTTAATGCTTTCTATAGTTGTTATTCAGTGGGGTGTGAAATACAGTACACTCTTGATAGAATCACATATATGAGTGTTGTAGTGGGGCTGCTTCTTATGAGAACTAAAGATGATTCTCTAGAGCACTCAAGAAACCTGGGCATGCATAAGGCCGAAACGAGCACAGCTTTGGGAATTCGATGAAGATTTTTGGGAGTCACGTGTGTATTATATTGACCTAAGTTCACAACAACGGTGAAATAGTTCAACACATCGGTTCACTATCAACCGGTAAACTCAATTGATTAACACAAAGCAAAGGTTCAAGTCGAATGACACCTTCGCTATTTACGTCACTCCTTATGATACTCCAGAGCGCCTTTTTATATTTATTTATTTCATTTGTGTGGGGGATTGTTGGGTATAAGTATATATATTTATTTTGAATGAAGCAAATAAGTTAGGCTAAGTGGCCCAGTGGTAAGTTAGTGGGTGTGTGTGCTTGAGGTCATGGGTTCAATCCCTAGGAGGCACACTAATTATTAAGAATCAAAGATTGGGCCTCGGGCCTTGGGGCCTCGGGCTCTTGGGGATTTATAATGTGCATTAAATCTTTTCAAACACGTTTAAATTTTTTAATTAACCCGTTTTTAAGACTTTGACTGTTTCTTCCATCGGTTAAAATATAGTTGTGTGACACCCCGACTAATTAAATACCGGGTAGCTACTCCTTTATTAAATTAATACAAAATGCCAAGTTGGTCCAGTTAATAACATCACTGTCGAAAACATTTTTATAGTTACTAACCACCTAGTATTTAAAAAGTAAGTTGTCAAATTTTAATTAAGCCTGATTAACATGCAATAAAAGAATAATGGAAGAACAACATAATCCAATCACCATAACGAAGAAATATAATAACCAACAATATAATAAGAAGTCCGGAGGAAAACTCCTCACAACAATCCCACAACCGAAAAATAATATGACAAGTCTGAATCCTGAATTAATTACATGCCCGAAGTCAGAATAACTGAAATAAAGGAAATGCCTCTAAAAGAAATGGGCGACATGCCCTACAACTGATAAATGCTGAATATGGAGTCAAGATAGATGAAGCGTCTACAAGTAAAGTCTTGTAACTTCCACAAACAGCTACAGCTCGTCACCTGAATGAAAATCCTAAGCATGGTGTCCTTGTGGCTGGGCACCTAAAACGGTTTTTACAAAAATAGATTTGAAAGCAAATGGGTCAGAGCCCGAAAGTGGAAATCATTTTAAAAACAACAAGTGTTTTAATAACATTAAAACATTAAAACATTAAATGCAAAATACATGTTAGGACGTGCACTCACATGAAACTCTCACCTCTCGACTACATGTGCACTCCTAACGTACCATACCCATCTAAATGACATGCATATCTAACCAAACCGTAATAAGTTCTACCCCTTACTACTCGATTTCCATATTACATTCTAGCGTTATCAATTAAATAGAGGGCTTTACATATACTCGGATTCTCAATTAGTAATACAATTCACTATCGGTTAACCCGTTATGTTTTCTCAAAACATTACCATAAGTATATTCACAATACCAACATGAAAGTTCCCATTAATTAAGTGTATATTATTCACGTCATAAATATACAATACAAGCACCCCGAGACTAAGCTGCGGTGCACACATACTCTGCTATCCATCCCGGTACATCACGTAAATAAGGATCACGCATTCCGAATATCTCAGGAATCGTTCTCAGATAACAACATCACAAATAATGGAGGCGAACACAGTCACATCACATGGGTCACGCACATACCTACGCTCCCACGATCACCAGACTTATTAACATCCCAATAAGTCCTTCTCTGACCTATGTTCATCGAGGTACCAATCTAAATCTGGGCAACACAAGGATTAGAGGGCCCTAAGAGAATGTAAACCTCCCGTGATAGCAAGTATGGTAGGTATGTCATACATAAAATCATATACATGTACTAAGTAACCACACATCTTAGTAATCACCATAATTTATTTGTGGTACACTTCTTATTCTCGTACCGACATATAATGCTACGCAATTTATATGTTTCCGGTTAATATAATTATTTAGGCCGTCAATAGTTCTCGCATCGTAATAGACACTCACGTCCTAATTTATAATTTCCCTTAGGTGCAAACTACACTTCTACGTTTTACTCCTCATTATATCCCAAATATCCCAAATATATCAATTAATCCACAAGGAAGTGTTATCTCTACATATAAACAAGGTGACGGAACACTCGGGATCAAAACAGGCTAAAAAGCCTAAACTGTCAGCTCGTTAGAAGTCTCGTTCGAACGAGGTGGTTCGAACGAGAGTTCGTTCGAACGAACTGGGCCTTCTAACGAGACCTCGTTCGAACGAAAGTCATCGGATGAACATCCCTCTCGTTAGAAGTCAAACTGTCAACTCGTTAGAATATCGTTCGAACGAGCTTGTTCGAACGACCTGGGCAGGTGTTCTAACGAGTGGCCAGATTCGAGCCCAGATTTTCCCTATATCGTTTTTCCAACTTTTCTTCACCTCTAATCTCATCTAAACATCAATCCAACAATTATTCATGGGTTCTAATAATTCCTAAACATACTCAGGTCATATATTAACGTTTATATAGGGCCAATTCTTCCTAAACATCATTGAATCATCAAATCCCTTCATTTATCCCCAAATCATATGAACATGAACCCTAAAATTTTAAAATCACCAATGGGTATAATTAAATCCATTTTTGTTATGAACAAGGTGTATTTCCATCAGAATAATCCTCCTAACACAATTCTACATGCAATCCTTTCATCAAAATATAAAGTTCTAATTCCAATTAATGGGTTTTTATCAAACTCCCAAGAACAATACAAATTTTGTCAATTTCCTACGCATGGAAGAAACATTCTTTGTAATAAACAAAGTTAAACCACTTGCCTTATGTGTATCTCTGATTTTGATGTCGATCTGATGAATGATTCTCTCTCTCTCGGCAGAATTCTCCTCTCTTCTCTCTCTACAAGCCTTCTTGTCCAAAGTGACAATGGTGGCTAGGGTTTGCCTTAGGAACTCTTTTGGAACTAATTTCAATAAACTCCGTAGCCCATTAGGTTATTAGTGGGTTTAGTGGGTAATTGCCAAATTAGATATTAATTCCTAATTTTCGTGGGTTTTAATTCCCAAAAATCCAAAATTACCAAACTGCCCTTATACGTTGCCGGTATGGCCTAAAAATGCCCCGGGACCCAAACTAAACCCCGGCTAGTGTTTTCTGACTATTTCGACCCTTCCGGATGCGTTGGCTCACTCAAAATGACCATACGGTTAATAGAAATAAAATTCACTTTTATAATTAAAATAATTATATTCCTGACGCGACTGTCACACGCGTCTCAACAAAATTCCCAAATTGCCGTATTTCAATCTCACGACAAGTTTCACAGTTCAATATACATATATAGCCATATATACTCATTATAATCAAATACCAATTCGCATCTCGCTAGTATTTTAATCCGGATTAATTTCCAATTAATACACATTTAATTCAATTAATCCCATAAATAAATATCACAAAAATACGGGGTATTACATACTTCCCCCCTAATAACAGAATTTCATCCCGAAATTCGGAACTAGAAAGTAGCTGGTAAGAACAACTCTGGATAACATTCGCGCATCTCATCCTCGCGCTGCCATGTGGACTCCTCGACATTATGACGTCGCCACTGAACACGTACTAACGGAACTATCTTTGACCGCAGTTTCCGCTCACTTCGGTCCAAAATAGCAATCAGCCCCTCCTCGTAGGAGCTATCAGGCTGGAGATCGATGTCCTCCAAGGCAATGTGAGAATGAGCCAAATCGTCTTTAAGATATTTCCTTAGCGAGGAAATATGAAACACATCGTGAATCCGATGCAAATGCTCCGGTAACCCAAGCCTATACGCAACCGGTCCAATCTACTCAATGATAGGGAATGGCCCCACGTATCTCGGTGCCAACTTTCCCTTCTTCCCGAAACGCATAATCCCCTTCATAGGAGATACTCTGAGCAAAACCTGGTCCCCCACTTCAAATTCCCTGAAGGACCTCTTCGCATCAGCATAGCTCTTCTACCGATCCTGAGCTACCCGAATGCGACTCCGAATCAATTCTACCCTCGCCGAAGTATCCTGAATCACTTCCGGCCCAAGTAGTTTGTTGTCCACCACTTCCAACCAACATGCTGGGGAACGACAAGGTCTACCATACAACGCCTCAAATGGAGCCATGCCAATGGTGAACTGGTAGGAGTTGTTGTAGGCAAACTCCACCAGTGGAAGATACTGCTCCCATCCACCCCCAAAATCAATGTTGCACATACGTAGCATGTCCTCCAACATCTGGTTTGTACGCTCAGTTTGCCCATCGGTCTGCGGGTGATATGCTGTACTCAACCGCAATTCCATGCCCATGGCCTCCTGAAAACTCTCCCAAAACCGTGAAACAAATATCTTGTCTCTGTCAGACACGATATTTAGGGGCACACCGTGAAGTCTCACTATCTCTGCAATAAAGAGCTGGGCATACTGTCCTGTAGTGTAGTCTGTCCTTACGGGTAGAAAATGAGCGACTTTGGTCAACCTGTCCACAATCACCCAAACGGAGTCGTGACCTCTCTGTGACGTAGGTAATCCCGTGATAAAATCCATGGATATGCTCTCCCACATCCACATCAGGACCTCCAATGGCTGTAGAAGTCCTGTCGGTCTCTGATGATCCACTTTTACTAGCTGACAAGTGGCGCATTTAGAAACAAACACGGCAATATCTCTCTTCATCCCGCTCCACCAATACTGTCGTCTCATGTCTTGGTACATTTTGTCCCCACCGGGATGTACCGCGAACCGTGAGCCGTGCGACTCTGCCATCACCTCGTGCCGCAATTCCTCCCCTTCTGGAACTACCAATCTCCCATTGAAACGTAATCCTCCGTCTGAGCTAACGGTGTAGGATTCGGCTCCTTCTGCTAGTAATCGAACTATCTGCTCCTGACAGAACGAGTCATTTGCCTGGGTCTTTACGACCTTCGTGACAATCTACGGCGTAACACTCATCACAGACATGAACGATCGGGCCACTGTATCCTGGTGTCCTAACTCCTTCCACACCCCTGCCACCTCATCTACCGGCCTACGGCTCAACGCGTCTGCTACCACGTTAGCCTTCCCCGGGTGATACTGGATATCAAACTGATAGTCCTTCACAAACTCAAGCCACCTTCACTGCCGCATATTCAACTCATTTTGCGTGAATAGGTACTGTAGGGACTTGTGGTCCGTGAACAGTCGAAATTCTCCCCCAAAAGGTAATGTCTCCAAATCCGAAGGGCAAATACAACTGCCGCCAACTCCAAATCATGAGTGGGGTAATTCTTCTCATGATGCTTAAGCTTACGGGAAGCATAAGCTATGGCCTGACTCTCCTGCTGTAATACACCTCCAAGTCCTTGCAAGGATGCATCGGTGTAAACTAAATACTCAACTCCCGGTCTCGGTAATGCTAACACAGGTGATGAGGTCAACTTATCCTTCAACTCATCAAATGCCAACTGACAGGCATCACTCCAGATGAATGGCACACCCTTACTAGTCAGATGTGTCAAAGGACCCGCTATCTTCGAAAATCCCCGAATGAACCTCCTGTAGTATCCTGCTAGTCCCAAGAAACTACGGATCTCCGTCGGTGTCGTGGGTTGTCCCCACTCCCTCACCGAGGATACTTTCCCCGGATCAACAGATATCCCCCGGTCGGAAATAATATGTCCCAAAAACTGGACCTCCTTAAGCCAAAACCCGCACTTCTCATACTTTGCATACAGCTCGTTCTGACGTAGCGTTTGCAAAACTTGCCTCAAATTCTCGGCGTGATCCTCCTCTGTCTGGGAGTAAACCAGAATATCATCAATGAAGACAATGACGAACTGATCAAGGAACTCCCTAAACACCCTATTCATCAAGTCCATAAACACTGCTGGAGCGTTGGTCAAACCAAAAGGCATAACCCGAAACTCGTAAGAACCATATCTCGTTAAGAACGCAGTCTTTGAGACATCCTCTTCCCTGATACGCAACTGATGGTATCCCGATCTCAAATCAATCTTTGAGAAGAAATAAGCTCCTCTCAACTAGTCGAATAAGTCATCGATTCGAGGCAACAGATACTTATTCCGTATCGCGACCTTATTCAACTCTCGGTAATCCACACACAATCTCAGTGAACCATCTCTCTTCTTCACGAACAACACAGGGGCACCCCACGGCGAAGTACTCCTCCGTATAAACCCCTGACCCAATAACTGCTCAATCTGATCTCATAGCTTTCGCATCTCTGCCGAAGCCATACGGTACGGTGCGCGTGCTATAGGTCTCGTATCTGGTAATAAGTCTATGACAAAGTCTATCTCTCGACTGGGGGGTAGGCCTGGTATCTCCTGAAACACATCAGAATACTCCCTGACAACTGGGATCGAATCTAAAGGAATCACAACCTCCTTAGAGGTATCCTCCTCTATGTAGTACAAATGAGCGGTTGAGCCTCCCTCTGGGCGAGGCATCGCCACTACAAACATCTCTTGCCCTGGAATGGCAAAAACAATGCTCCCACCGAAGTAATCAATCATGGCTCTATAATCAGTGAGCCAATCCATATCGATAATCACATCGTGTACATACATATCTAATACCAACATGTCTGCAGGTAATACCAAACTACCAATCTCTACCCCCACTCCCCGGCATATAAAGAAAATAAGTGACCCACTCCCCAATGGTGAGTCTACACACGTCACTGTGCTCTCTGCTGTGGCTAACAACCCTAAGGCTTTCGCAAAATGTGTAGCTATAAAACAATGCATTGCCCCCGTATCAAACAAAACCCGACCCATAGTACCATGGATAGGAAACATACCCTCAATCGCGGGTGGTGCCTGTGGAGCTGCTGCCTGGTGGACGTTATAGACACGTCCATACTGTAACTGCCCTTGCTGCACAGGAACTGCTGGAATGGATGGTAGTGCTGGCACCTGGGTGGAGCTGGGAGGGCAGGTGGAAAAAGTGGCCTCTGTGGCTCATGTCGATCACCCTGCTGCTGCTGCGGGGCCCTGCCCCTATCAGGATAGTCCTGGCGTTTATGTCCAGTCTTGCCACAAACGAAACACTTCCCCGGGAAGTTCCCCCCTCTCTGTCCCTGCTGCCCCCGGCCCTGGTGGCCGTTACCGTTCCTCCACTGGCCCTGCTGAAACTGCTGTTGACCATTCTGAACCTGCTGGTTCTGATGGCCGTTCGGACCCTGATGGTCCTTCCGGAAACCTCCCTGTCCGTGCCTGAAATTCCCCGACCTGAACCTCTTGTGATCCCCCTGCTGGGAACCCTGGTCACCCTGTCTCTGCCCCTGAACTGATTGTGCCCCACTGGCACCATGTCCTCCAGTCCTGCCCTGATGGCTGGACTCTCCCGATCTCTTGCCCTCAGCCATGTGAAATCAGTGATCCTGGTAGTGTAACAGTTCATCGTTAACCACATCAGAGTAAGTGGCCAACGATAGGTTCCCCAACAAATGCTGACGAATCCTCCAAGTCAACCCGTCTGTAAATTTCTGTATCTTCTTCTCCTCTGTCGGTGTCTCATCCGGAACAATGTTCAGAGGATTAGTGAATTCGGCCTCATACTCGGCCACAGTCTTACCCTCCTGTCTGAGATTCATCAACTTCCTCCTCATTTCCATGTGAACAGCTGACGAAAAATACTTGCGGTCAAACCGCACCCAAAACTCCTGGATAGTGAGAGTATCTCTCTCCTCCATGGTGGTAATAGACTCCCACCACTGCAGTGCAGACCCCACTAGCTTAAAGGTAGCTAGTATCTACTTCTGGACATCGGTGCACTCATACATCCTCAAGTGCCGCTGAATGTCCTTCCTCCACTGACTCGAAACCACAACATCGGAGCTACCTGCGAACTCCGGTGGGTGTGCTTTCTAAAAAGCATCTCGAACACGTTCCCAAGCAGACGGGAATGCATGTGCCTGAACTGGCGCGGCTATCGGTGCCTGAGGTGGTGCCTGCTGAACTACGGCTAGTGCGACATTTACCGCCTGGGCCACAATGGCTGCAACCTCGACGGCATTCATCGTGCCCTGAACTGGTGCGGGCTGTGGTTCTGGCGTTGCATCCTTGGGAATCCTTTGTGCACGTCGTGGAGGCATTATGAAACAAGAATAAAGTCTATAAGTTCGTAGTTATAAACTCAAAATAGCTGAAGAACGTAGCATATACAAAAGAATACAATAGTCCTAAAATATAGGGCTCTACATCAAAGAAAGCTCAGCGGAAACACAATAAGCCGTACAGATCCTAAAGGACACTAGAACCTGATGCCCTGATACCACCTATGACACCCCGACTAATTAAATACCGGGTAGCTACTCCTTTATTAAATTAATACAAAATGCCAAGTTGGTCCAGTTAATAACATCACTGTCGAAAACATTTTTATAGTTACTAACCACCTAGTATTTCAAAAGTAAGTTGTCAAATTTTAATTAAGTCTGATTAAAATGCAATAAAAGAATAATGGAAGAACAACATAATCCAATCAACATAACGAAGCAATATGATAACCAACAAAATAATAAGAAATCCGAAGGAAAACTCCTCACAACAATCCCACAACCGAAAAATAATATGACAAGTCTGAATCCTGAATTAATTACATGCCCGAAGTCTGAATAACTGAAATAAATGAAATTCCTCTAAAAGAAATGGGCGACATGCCCTACAACTGATAAATGTTGAATATGGAGTCAAGATAGATGAAGCGTCTACAAGCAAAGTCCTGTAACTTCCACAAACAGCTACAACTCGTCACCTGAATGAAAATCCTAAGCATGGTGTCCTTGTGGCTGGGCACCTAAAATGGTTTTTACAAAAATAGATTTGAAAGCAAATGGGTCAGAGCCCGAAAGTGGAAATCATTTTAAAAACAACAAGTGTTTTAATAACATTAAAACATTAAAACATTAAATGCAAAATACATGTTAGGACGTGCACTCACATGAAACTCTCACCTCTCGACTACATGTGCACTCCTAACGTACCATACCCATCTAAATGACATACATATCTAACCAAACCGTAATAAGTTCTACCCCTTACTACTCGATTCCCATATTACATTCTAGCGTTATCAATTAAATAGAGGGCTTTACATATACTCGGATTCTCAATTAGTAATACAATTCACTATCGGTTAACCCGTTATGTTTTCTCAAAACATTACCATAAGTATATTCACAATACCAACATGAAAGTTCCCATTAATTAAGTGTATATTATTCACGTCATAAATATACAATACAAGCACCCCGAGACTAAGATGCGGTGCACACATACTCTGCTATCCATCCTAGTACATCACGTACATAAGGATCACGCATTCCGAATCTCTCAGGAATCGTTCTCAGATAACAACATCACAAACAATGGAGGCGAACACAGTCACATCACATGGGTCACGCACATACCTACGCTCCCACGATCAGCAGACTTATTAACATCCCAATAAGTCCTTCGCTGACCTATGTTCATCGAGGTACCAATCTAAATCCGGGCAACACAAGGATTAGAGGGCCCTAACCAAACGTAAACCTCCCGTGATAGCAAGTATGGTAGGTATGTCATACACAAAATCATATACATGTACTAAGTAAGCACACATCTTAGTAATCACCATAATTTATTTGTGGTACACTTCTTATTCTCGTACCGACATATAATGCTACACAATTTATATGTTCCCGGTTAATATAATTATTTAGGCCGTCAATAGTTCTCGCATCGTAATAGACACTCACGTCCAAATTCATAATTTCCCTTAGGTTCAAACTACACTTCTAGGTTTTACTCCTCATTATATCCCAAATATCCCAAATATATCAATTAATCCACAAGGAAGTGTTATCTCTACATATAAACAAGGTGACGGAACACTCGGGATCAAAACAGGCTAAAAAGCCTAAACTGTCAGCTCGTTAGAACTCTCGTTCGAACGAGGTTGTTCGAACGAGAGTTCGTTCGAACGAACTGGGCCTTCTAACGAGATCTCGTTCGAACGAAAGTCATCAAACGAACATCCCTCTCGTAGAAGTCAAACTGTCAACTCGTTAGAATCTCGTTCGAACGACCTGGGCAGGTGTTCTAACGAGTGGCCAGATTCGAGCCCAGATTTTCCCTATATCGTTTTCCAACTTTTCTTCACCTCTAATCTCATCTAAACATCAATCCAACAATTGTTCATGGGTTCTAATAATTCCTAAACATACTTAGGTCATATATTAACGTTTATATAGGGCCAATTCTTCCTAAACATCATTGAATCATCAAATCCCTTCATTTATCCCCAAATCATATGAACATGAACCCTAAAATTTTAAAATCACCAATGGGTATAATTAAATCCGTTTTTGTTATGAACAAGGTGTATTTCCATCAGAATAATCCTCCTAACACAATTCTACATGCAATCCTTTCATCAAAATATAAAGTTCTAATTCCAATTAATGGGTTTTTATCAAACTCCCAAGAACAATACAAATTTTGTCAATTTTCTACGCATGGAAGAAACATTCTTTGTAATAAATGAAATTAAACCACTTGCCTTATGTGTATCTCTGATTTTGATGTCGATCTGATGAATGGTTCTCTCTCTCTCTGCAGAATTCTCCTCTCTTCTCTCTCTACAAGCCTTCTTGTCCAAAGTGACAATGGTGGCTAGGGTTTGCCTTAGGAACTCTTTTGGAACTAATTTCAATGACCTCCGTAGCCCATTAGGTTATTAGTGGGTTTAGTGGGTAATTGCCAAATAAGATATTAATTCCTAATTTTCGTATGTTTTAATTCCCAAAAATCCAAAATTACCAAACTACCCTTATACGTTGCCGGTATGGCCTAAAAATGCCTCGGGACCCAAACTAAACCCCCGGCTAGTGTTTTCTGACTATTTCGACCCTTCCGGACGCGTTGGCGCACTCAAAATGACAATACGGTTAATAGAAATAAAATTCACTTTTATAATTAAAATAATTATATTCCTGACGCGACTGTCACACGCGTCTCAACAAAATTCCCAGATTGCCGTATTTCAATCTCACGACAAGTTTCACAGTTCAATATACATATATAGCCATATATACTCATTATAATCAAATACCAACTCGCATCTCGCTAGTATTTTAATCCTGATTAATTTCCAATTAATACACATTTAATTCAATTAATCCCATAAATAAATATCACAAAAATACGGGGTATTACAAGTTGTTAGTGGAGAGGTTAGTGGGTTAGTTGCCTAAAACCACTATCCACGTTTTTGTCCATTTTTTATATATAAAACAAAGTCTACAGCTTTGAGAAATAGACAGAAAAAATCAATCTCTCTCACTTTCTTTGCAAAAAAATTTTGCTATTTTCTACTTTACACTTATGTCCGTTATTCTTTTGGGAGTACTGGAGTATGGTGATAGTTTAAAGATATAACACAAAGCTGGGGTTTAAATCTGATCGTTGAATCCTAGGAGGTGTATGTTCACGAGGTTGACAGCTACTAATATCAGCGAGCAATTTCACCTTTAGGACTTTGTGTTAAACAAAAACCTCGATCGATAGGTCCTTCTAATTTTATCTATTTCGTATTTGGGTTTTTTCATACATTCTGCAATTAATATTTTGAACAATCTAAAGGTGAAATTATGTTGTTATTCTACAATATTTTATGGAAAATCCTACTGTAAAATACTCTAAAAAACCTAAACTATTTGATGGAAAGAATTTTAAGAGATGGCAAATGAAACTGTAATTTGACCTAACGACTCTTAAGGTCGCTGACTTTATTGCATCTGAGAGATCTTTTGTACCTGAAGAGCTATGTGTTTGGAAAAAAAGAGATAATATGTGTAGGAATTGTATTCTGAATTGTCTCTGCCTTGAACTGTATGAGGTTTATTGGCCATGTCCTACTCCTAAAGAATTATGGAACACACTAGATAAAAAATATGCAACTGAAGTTGTTGGGTCTAAAAAATTTGTGGTTGGAAAACTTTTCGATTTCAAAATGGAAGATAATAAATCTGTTGTGTCGCAACTTAAAGAACTAAAAATTATTATTCATGAAATTCTGGATAAGGGTTACAGTATATGTGAGGGATTTTAAGTGTCGTCTATAATTGAAAAACTTCCACCTTCTTGGAAAGATTATAAAAACAGTCTTAAGCATAAGAAAAAGGAGATGACACTAGAAGATTTGATAGTTCGTTTAAGAATTGAGGAAGACAATAGAAATGCAGAACTTTGGGAGAAAAATTCTGAGTTGAGTTCTAAACAATGACCTGAAAAATTTGATCAAGTAATGATCTCTAATTGTTTTAACATTAATGAAGCGAATAAATGTATTTATAGCAAATTCGAGGATGATTCTGGCGTGATTTTTTGCTTATATGTGGATGATATGCTTATTTTTGGAACTCATATGGTTGTAGTTAATAAAACTAAAAGTTCCCTTAATAAGAAATTTGATATGAAAGATTTGGGTATTGCTGATGTTATACTTGGAACTAAAATCAATAAAAATTCCGAAGGAATTGTTTTAACCCAATCTCATTATGTAGAAAAAGTTCTTAGGAAATTTGAACAATTTAATTGTATTCCTGCTAAAACACCTTATGACCCTAGTTGTCACTTAAGGAAACATTCGGGTCCTGGTGTATCATCATTAGAATAATCTAGAGTTACTGGTTATCTAATGTATCTTATGAACTGCACTAGACCTGATATTGCATATGCCGTGGGTAGACTTAGCAGATACACTTGCAATCATAATAATGAACATTGGGATGCTTTGATTAGAGTTTTGAGATATCTAAAATACACAATAAATAATGGAATTCATTATATTAGATATCCTGCTGTAATTGAAGGTTTTTTTGATGCTAATTGGATTTCAGATAATGATGAATGCAAGTCTGAAATGAATGTAAATCTACGAGTGGCTATGTTTTTGCCTTGGCAGGAGGCATTATATCTTGGAAATATACCAAGAAAACGTGCAAAGCTAGATCCACTATTGACTCAGAGTTCATAGCGTTGGATAAAGAAAGCGAAGAGGCTGAATGATTAAGGAACTTCATATTAGATATTCATTTATGGGCTAAACCATTTCCAGCATTGTCCATTCAATGTGATAGTCAAGCAGCAATTGCAAGTGCACATAACAACTCCTACAATGGGAAGTCTGGATATATCAGGAGGAGACACAACACACCGAGATAACTATTGAAAGATGGAGTTATAGCAGTTGACAATATCAAGTCAGAGGAAAACCTGGCAGATCCAATGACTAAAGGTCTATCTAAAGAGCTAGTTTATCAAACATCGAGGGGAATGGGCATAAAGACTATTAATATCTAAATCACCTATAATGGAAACCCAACCCATATTACTGGATATCCCAAGATCTGGGTTCAGTGGGATACCAAAGTTATACGAGTGATTTGTGGGTTACAAATTTATGTTTTACTTTAAACCCATTCATATGATGTAGTACCTCTGTATCGATGGAGGATGAGATTTAATCTCTTAATGATTTCTATAGCTGTTATTCAGTGGGGTTTGAGATATAATACACTCGTGATATAAGCACCTATATGAGTGTGGTAGTCCTTTGAGAATTAAGGCTGATTCTTTAGAGCACTCAAGAAACCTGGGCATGCTCAAGGTCGAAAGGAGCACAACTGTGGGAACTGGATGATGATTTTAGGGAGTCACGTGTGTATTCTATTGACCTATGTTTAGAACAACGTTGAAATAGTTCAAGACATCAGTTCACTATCAACCGGTAAACTCAATAGAATAACACAAAGCAAAGGTTCAAGTCGAATGACACCTTCGCTATTTACATCACTCCTTATGGTACTCTAGAGCGTCTTTTTATATTTATTCATTTCATTCATGTGGGGTATTGTTGGGTATAAGTATATATATTTATTTTGAATGAAGTAAATAAGTTAGGCTAAGTGTCCATGTGGTAAGTTAGTGGGTGTGTGTGCTTGAGGTCATGGGTTCAATTATATTCTATATATTCTGTGCCTTGAACTGCAAGTTATTTTTTTGAAATGTCCTACTGCTAAAGAATTATGGAACACACTGGATAAAAAATATGCAACTGAAGATGGTGGGTCTAAAAAATTTTTGGTAGGAAAATTTTTGGATTTCAAAATGGAAGATAATAAATTTGTTGTGTCGCAACTTGAAGAACAACAAATTATTATTCATGAAATTCTGGCCGAGGGTTATAGCATATGTGAGGGATTTCAAGTGTCGTCTTTAATTGAAAAACTGCCACCTTATTGGAAAGATTATAAAAATGGTCTTAAGAATAAGAAAAGGGAGATGACCCTAGAAGATTTTATAGTTCGTTTGAGACTTGAGGAAGGCAATAGGAATGCAGAACTTAAGGAGAAAAATTATGAATTCATTTCTAAATTAAGTAATGATCTCTAATGGTTTTAACATTAATGAAGCGGATAAATGTATTTATAGCAAATTCAAGGATAATTCTAGTCAGATTATTTGGTTATATGTGGATGAGATGCTTATTTTTGGAACTGATATGGATGTAGTTAATAAAACTCAAAAGTTTCCTTAATAAGCAATTTGATATGAAATATTTGGGTGTTGTTGATGTTATACTTGGAATTAAATTTATTAAAAATTCCGAATGAATTGTTTTATCCCAGTCTCATTATGTAGAGAAAGTTCTTAGAAAATTTGAACAATTTAATTGTATTCCTGATAAAACACCTTATGGCCCTAGTTGTCACTTAAGGAAACATTCGGGTCCTGGTGTATCATCATTAGAATATTCTAGAGTTATTGGTAGTCTAATGTATCTTATGAACTGCACTAGACCTGATATTGCATATGTTGTGGGTAGACTTAGCAGATACACTTGCAATCCTAATAATGAACAATGGGATGCTTTGACTAGAGTTTTGAGATATCTTAAATACAGAATACATTATGGAATTCATTATATTAGATATCCGACTGTAATTGAAGGTTTTTGTGATGCTAATTGGATTTCAGATAATGATGAATGTAAGTCTGAAATGAATGTAAGTGACACACCCCAACCCAATTACTTATAATTAAGTTTGAAAGTTAAAGTGAGTCATACCATGAGTAATTTAACCAAACCATAAACACGAGTTTTAATTTCAGAGTCATCATTGTGAATCCATATACCTAAAAACCTTTTTACAACATCATAGTAGTCATTCCCATAAAAACTTGCTTGAAGAATAAGTTAACTTAATTACATCATTTACATTAAACCAAATCTTTGTCTCTCCCATTCCTGGCTAACCCATCTCGACCTCCTAGATTTGGCAACGACATCGTGTTACCTGAAAAAATATGAACATAAGAACCATGAGAAAAATAGCCCAGTGAATGCATCACTACTATACTACTGCATGAATTTAAATGCAATAAATCATGTCCATATAATTATGTATTAACTTATCCGGATCATTCATAATGACTGACCAACTTTTTCGAATCATTATTCACATATCCTGTCTAAATAGACAATTCTCCCCCATTCCTGGTCGAGGAGTAACCCCTTGTCATTAATAGATAAATCTCCCCCATTCCGGGTCGAGGAGTAACCTCCCATTTCGATAAACCAAAATGAACAATTTTATATTTATAACATTATGATCATATTTGTAACAGTATACAAATACATCATTCCAGTGAGTACACTCACCTTGGGTTGTCAACTATGTATTTATGTTTCCTTCGGGTGGAGCTGAATTGGATTGATTAGACCTTACACCTATCAGTCCAACTAAATCAGTACTAAATATCAATCATAAGTATTATCCTAACATAATTATGTAACTTTTCATGACTATACAATAGCAATATAATTCCACTTCATTCACATTCCATGAAACATGAGTAAAGACAAAATAATGGTACACATGTTGATAAAGTTATGAACATTCAACCGTAGGAAATAACTCATAAGGGATTTATAATTAAACCCAAGTCAATATGAAAACATACTTCTCAATGTATATACACATGAAACATGAACTCAAAATACTCTTTAGAAAGAGGAGATAACAATATTCTTTCATGGGGTATTCAATATGGCCTCAAATTATTGTCTTTTGTACTCAACCATCCTATATTCCCAAATTGTATAAATACTGGTGTCCAAACTTATCAATATGAAAACATGTATGAATATAGTTTCCAGTACAAGTGACGGTGTAATTGTTCAAGCTTCCTACAACAAGTTATGACCATTTCTTTATAACAGAAGAAATCTTCCCTACAAGCTCCTCTATTGTTCCTTCGACTTCAAAGATTTTTCATAATTTTTCTACACCATAAATTTCCATGATTTTCAACCCATCTTCAGTATACTACTGAATAATAACGAATTAAAGTTTCATAAATTTTTGACTTCATTTGCTATGTCAAAAGCTTGACAAAACGCAGGGCATACAAAAATGAAATATACAAACAACAACTATATACCAACTTGCAACCATCACTACGGCCTAACAACAAGGAGTTAAATTATAATTCTCGGATATGATATGAATATATGAGTCTAATTTAATATACAATTGGAATTTCTCAATTCCAGTAAGCACACAAAAATATATTCAAGTTTGAATGCAAGGGGTTTCAATACAAAGCAATTTAAAGGGTTTGTACATTCAACTTACCTTAAACTTTCATCTAACCATACATATATATAAAGGACTGAAATTTTAGTAAACAAATGATTATTTATATCATATAAATCAGTAATATAATAATAATAACAAGAATTGCAATTAGGATTACCTTCGGGACTTTTACGTAATTTCTACGGATTTTTCTACACTTTTTCTCGTCACTGTTTCTTCCTAAACTTCTACTTTCTCTTTCCTCAAGCTAACAACACTTGAAACTGAACCTAGGGATTAATTTGAGGAAGAAATAAGTTATAGGTAGATTTTTAAGTCGGCCAAGGCTGCCTCTCAAGCCAACCAATAAAATTAAACCATTTGGTTTAATAAAAGACAATTTACCACTTAAAGGAAATTGACAGATTTGTCCCTTGTTCGTAAATTTGGCCTAACTTCTTACTCGTACATCCGTTTGATGCACCGTTTATTGTGTTACAACCCTAACTCATATGTATACAATTATATAGTTTTTACCTCAAGTCAGTTATTATGTTATAATGGTCAAAACTAGTCTTAAACAGGGACAATTCTATCAAAAATAACAAAAAATTTTGTTTGTAAATAATTCCACATTTCATGATTTATGAAAGTAGGATTAGACTAAACATAATCATTTAAAATTAGATATACTAATAACACATTATTAATATCACATAAGGTAAGCATGATTTAAATATAATTTATCATAATTATATTCGGGTTGTCATAGTAAGTCGACGAGTGGCTATGTTTTTGCCTTGGCATGAGGCGCTATATCTTGGAAATCTACCAAGCAAACGTGCATAGCTATATTCACTATGGAGTCAAAGTTCATAGAGTTGGATAAAGCAAGCGAAGAGGCTGAATGGTTAAGGAACTTCATATTAGATATTCATTTGTGGCCTCAACCAGTTCCAACCTTGTCCATTCATTGTGACAGTCAAGTAGAGATCGCAACAGCACATAACAACTCCTACAACAAAAACTCTAGACATATCACAAGGAGACACAACACAGTGAGACAACTATTGAAAGATGGAGTTATAGAAGTTGACTATGTCAAGTCAAAGGAAAACCTAGCAGATCCATTGACTGAAAGTCTAACCAGAGAGCTAGTTTATCAAAAATCGAGGGGAATGGGCCTAATGTCTATTAATATCTAAATCACCTATAATGGACACCCAACCCATATGAATGGAGATCCCATGATGTGGGTTCAATGGGATAACAAAGTAATATGAATGATTTGTGGGGTTACAAATTTAAGTTTTACTTAAAACCAATTCCTATGATCTAGTACCTCGGTATCGATGGAAGATGAGATTTAATCTCTTAATGCTTTATATCGCTGTTATCCAGTGGGGTGTGAGATATAGTACACTCTTGATAGAAGCACCTATATGAGTATGGTAGTGGGGCCGCTTCCTATGAGAATTAAGGATGATTCTCTAGAGCACTCAAGAAACCTGGGCATGCTCAAGGCTGAAACGAGCACAACTGTGGGAACTCGAAGATGATTTTAGGGAGTCACGTGTGCATTCTACTGACCTAAGTTTACAACAACGGTGAAATTGTTCTAGACATCTGTTCACTGTCAATCGGCAAACTTAATAGATTAACACAAATCAATGGTTCAAGTCGAATGACACCTTCGCTATTTACGTAACTCCTTATGACACTCCAGAGCATCTTTTTATATTCATTTATTTTATTCGTGAGGGGGATTGTTTGGTATAAGTATATATATTTATTTTGAATGAAGTAAATAAGTTAGGCTAAGTGACCAAGTGGTAAGTTAGTGGGTGTGGGTGCTTGAGGTCATGGGTTCAATCCCTAGGAGGCACACTTAAAGATTGGGCCTTGGACCTTGGGGCTCTTGGGGATTTCTAATGTGCCTTAAATCTTTTCAAACTCTTTTTAATTTTTTGATAAACCCTTTTTTAAGACTTTGACTGTTTCTTACATCTGTTAAAATATAGATGTTAGTGGAGAGGTTAGTGGGTTAGTTGCCTAAAACAACTACCCACATTTTTTACCATTTTTTTTAAATATAAAACAAAGGCTACAGCTTTGAGAAATAAAAAAAAATCAATCTCTCTAACTTTCTCAGCAAAAATAATTTTGCTATTTTTTACTATACACTTATGTTCGTTATTCTTTTGGGAGTCTTGGAGTATGCCGAGAGTTCAAAGATTTAACACAAAGTTGGTGCTTAAATCTGATCGTTGAATCCTAGGAGGTGTATGTTCACATGGCTGACAGCTACAAATATAATCGAGCAATTTCACCTTTAGGACTTTGTGTAAAACACAAACCTCTATCAATAAGTCCTTCCACTTTTATATATTTCGTATTTGGGTTTTTCCATATATTGTGCAATTAATATTTCGAACAATCTAAAGGTGAAATTCTGTTGTTATTCAACAATCTGCTATGGAAAATCCTAATGCAAAATACTCTGAAAAACCTAAATTGTTTTATGGAAAGGATTTTAAGAGATGGGAAATGAAACTGCAATTTTACCTAACAACTCTTAAGGTCGTTGATGTTATTGCATCTGATAGACCTTATGTACCTGAAAAAGTAGTTGTTTGGAAACAAAGAGATTATATGTGTAGGAATTATACTCCGAATTGTCTCTGCCTTGAAGTATATGATATTTATTGTTCATATCCTACTACTAAAGAATTATAGAACACACTGGATAAAAAATATGCAACTGTAGATGCTGGGTATAAAAAATTTGTGGTTGAAAAATTTTTGAATTTCAAAATAGAAGAAAATAAATCTGTTGTGTCGCAACTTGAAGAACTATAAATTATTATTCATGAAATTCTGGCAGAGGGTCATAGTATATGTGAAGGATTTCAAGTGTCGTCAATAATTCAAAAACTGTCACCTTCTTGGAAAGATTATAAAAACGGACTTACGCATAAGAAAAAGGAGATGACACGAGAAGATTTTATAGTTCGTTTGAGAATTGAGGAAGAAAATAGGAATGCAGAACTTAAGGAGAAAAAATACTGAATTCAATTCTAAACAATGGCAAGAAAATTTTGATCAAGTAATAATCTCTAATGGTTTTAACATTAATGAAGCGGATAAACGTATTTATAGCAAATTCAAGGATAGTTGTCACTTAAGGAAATATTATAGTTCGGGTGTGTCATCGTTAGAATATTCTAGAGTTATTGGTAGTCTAATGTATCTTATGAACTGCACTAGATCTGATATTGCATGTGATGTGGGTAGACTTAGCAGATACACTTGCAATACTAATAATGAACATTGGGATGCTTTGATTAGACTTTTGAGATATCTAAAATACACAATAAATTATGAAATTCATTATGTTAGATATCCTGCTGTAATTGAAGGTTTTTGTTATGCTAATTGGATTTCAGATAATGATGAATGTAAGTTTGAAATGAATGTAAGTCTACGAGTGCCTATGTTTTTGCCTTGGCAGGAGGCGCTATAACTTGGAAATCTACCAAGCAAACATGCATAGCTAGATCCACTATGGAGTCAGAGTTCATAGCATTGGATAAAGCAAGCGAACAGGCTGAATGGTTAAGGAACTTCATATTAGATATTTATTTATAGCCTAAACCAATTCCAACCTTGTCCATTCATTGTGCCAGTCAAGCAGCGATCACAAGAGAACATAACAACTCCTATAACGGAAAGTCTAGACATATCAGCAGGAGACACAACACAGTGAGACACCTATTGAAATATGGAGTTATAGAAGTTGACTATGTCAAGTCAAAGGAAAACTTGGCAGATCCATTAACTAAAGGTCTAGCTAGAGAGTTAGTTTATCAAACATATAGGGGAATGGGACTAAAGCATATTAATATATAAATCACCTATAATGGAAAACCAACCCATATGACTGGAGATTCCAAGATCTGGGTTCAATGGGATAGAAAAGTTATACGAGTGATTTGTGGGGGTACAAAATTTAAGTTTTACTTAAAACCCAGTCATATGATGTAGTTCCTCTGTTTCGATGGAGGATGAGATTTAATCTTTTAATCCTTTCTATAACTGTTATTCATTGGGGTGGGAGATACAGTACACTCTTGATAGAAGGACCTATATGAGTGTGGTAGTGGGGCCTCTTCTTATGATATTTAAGATTGATTCTCTAAAGCACTCAAGAAACCTGGGCAAGGTCAAGGCCGAAACGAGCACAACTGTCGAAACTCGATGATGATTTTTGAGAGTCACGTGTGTAATCTATTGACCTAAGTTTACAACAATGGTGAAATAGTTCAAGACATCAGTTCACTATCAACCGGTAAACTCAATAGATTAACACATAGCAAAGGTTCAAGTCGAATGAAACCTTCGCTATTTACGTCACTCCTTATGATATTCTAAAGCGTCTTTTTATATTTATTTATTTTATTATTTATTTCATTCATGTAGGGGATTGTTGGGTATAAGTATATATATTATTTTTAATTAAGTAAATAAGTTAGGCTAGGTGGCCAAGTGGTAAGTAAGTGTGTGTGTGTGTGTGTGCTTGAGGTCATGGGTTCAATCCCTAGGAGTCACACTCATTATTAAGGGTCAAGGATTGGGCCTTGGGGCCTCGAGCTCTTGGGGATTCTAATGTGAAATAAATCTTTTCAAAGTCTTTTTAATTTTTTAATTAACCCGTCTTTAAGACTTTGACTGTTTGTTCCATCTATTAAAATATAGCTGTTAGTGGAGAGGTTAGTGGGTTAATTGCCTAAAACTACTACCAACGTTTTTGACCAGTTTTTGTTTATATAAAACAAAGGCTACAACTTTGAGAAATATGCAGAAAGAATCAATATCTCTCACTTTCTATGCAAAAATAATTTTTCTATTTTCTACTATACACTTATGTTCGTTATTCTTTTGGGAGTGTTATAGTATCTTGAGAGTTGAAAGATTTAACACAAAGCTGGTGTTTAAATCTGATCGTTGAATCCTGGGAGGTGTATGTTCACGAGGCTGACAGCTACAAATATCAGCTAGTAATTTCACCTTTAGGACTTTATGTCAAACACAAACATCGATCGATAAGTCCTTCCAATTTCATCTATTTCGTATTTGGGTTTTTTCATATATTCTGCAATAAATATTTCGAACAACTAAGTCTACCCACTATCCCACTTTTGCACACATTTCACTCACTTCTTCTAAACTTTCAGCTAAGAAAATGTACCCACTTGATTTCCTCTCTTATTTGAACAACTATTTTGCAAAGCTAATGTTTTTGGATATACATGTGAGGCAAAAGTAAGAAAAATGAGAAAGAGAGATTTTGAGAGGTTGGTTTTGAAAAAGAAAGAGTAGAGAAAACATAATAGACACAAATATGGTTTTCTCTCTCTGCAAATTTTTATTCACTAGAAAATATTTTCTTCATGAAAATATTTATTTCCCAAAATATTTTTAGAACAGTTTGTTCCCCCAAACTGAAATTTCGGATTTTGACCAATTAATTTGGATAGGGTGTTAGAAGACATATAACTACGGTGCCTGGTTATATGATACATAGGTGATTCTAGGCTTATTTTATCCTTGGGACGACGTGACTGTAGACTACCTGCACAAAGAGGGTAGAGCCGCGAAACGCCTTAATGAGAGCGACCTAGTCCGCGACTCAACCCAAGAATCATCTACGACGAATTTATAAACGATAGAGGTAATATAGTTTATTTTTTATTGTGCAGTAAATATTTGGATTCAACGCATGCGGTTCATATTTTACGATAATCATATGAGGTAATAATTTAATTTTGAACAGTAAACTTAAAATTAATTTATAATTTCATTTTTCGATTTCTCCATAAAACGCTTTGATGTGATTTTTTAATCACAATATATAAAGCGTACCAACACTAACTCTCACCCCCCTGATATCACCCATACCACTAACACCATATGCCAACACATGCATGCCCCCACAGAATACCGCGTGTCTTAGGTCCAGTGCCTCCTCTGATATGTTAAAGCCATGTCTTCCTATGGATTGAAGTTCCTACATAACTCCTCTCTCCAAGTCTACGGGTTTTGAGATCATGATTGGGTCGGTTGTCCTACCACTCGGAGATCCACCTCTAGCAACTGCCATTTCATAGTCTCTAACTTCATTTCCTCGTCATCCAAATGCCAACCTACGGTCTCACGTTGAAGTTGTGAAGAATAATATCTCGCTCTTATAGCCACTAGTGTTGAATTAACTCGGGTCTTTTATGTTCTTAAGGATATTGGTGTTTGTTTGGGTGCACCACGCATCTTACTGTGTGATAATATTAGTGCTTTATATATGACACTTAACCCAGTGTTTCATGCTTGCACCAAACATGTGGAGTTAGGCTACCATTTCGTTAGAGAAAAAGTTGCTCAAGGCGAATTGTTCACCCAATTTGTTCCCTCCAAATCTCAACTTTACCAGTAGCTCCATTCAAAACTCGTTGATCCAAGCTTGGTGTTTAGCCACCACCCATATCAAACTTGAGGTTGAATGATAACAGTTATATTCAAGCTCACCAAGTTACCCACAATTCACACCAGTTATAGCCCACTATATACACATCTTCTCAGGTCCTATGCTAAGGACTCCACTCCTATAACATTATTTTGTTATATGTGGATGATATACTTATTTTTGGATCTGATATGGATGTAGTTAATAAAACTAAAAGTTTCCTTAATAAGAAATTTGATATGAAAGATTTGGGTGCTGCTGATGTTATGCTTGGAATTAACATCATTAAAAATTCCAAAGGAATTGTTTTAACCCAATCTCATTATGTAGAGAAAGTTCTTAGCAAATTTGAACGATTTAATTGTATTCCTACTAAAACACCTTATGACCCTAGTTGTCACTTAAGGAATCATTCGGGTCCTGGTGTATCATCATTAGAATATTCTAGAGTTATTGGTAGTCTAATGTATCTTATGAACTGCACTAGACCCGATATTGCATATGATGTGGGTAGACTTAACAGATACACTTGCAATCCAAATAATGAATATTGGGATGCTTTGATTAGCGTTTTGAGACATCTAAAATACACAATAAAGTATGGAATTCATTATATTAGATATCCTTCTATAATTGAAGGTTTTTTTATGCTAATTGGATTTCAGATAATGATGAAAGTAAGTCTTAAATGAATGTAAGTCTACGAGTGACTATGTTTTTGCCTTGGCAGGAGGCGCTATATCTTGGAAATCTACCAAGAAAATGTACATAGCTAGATCCACTATTGAGTCAGAGTTCATAGTGTTGGATAAAGCAAGATAAGAGTCTGAATGGTTTAGGAACTTCATATTAGAAATTCATTTGTGGCCTAAACCAGTTCGTGTCTTGTCCATTCATTGTGACAGTCAATCAGCGATCGCAACAGCACATAACAACTCTTACAACGAAAAGTCTAGAGCTATCAGGAGGAGACACAACATAGTGAGACAACTATTGAAAGGTGGATTTATAGCAGTTGACTATGTCACGTCAAAGGAAAACCTGGCAGATCCATTGACTAAAGGTCTAAATAGAGACCTAGTTTATCAAACATCGAGGGGAATGGGACTAAAGCCTATTAATATCAAAATCACCTATAATGGAAACCCAACCCATATTACTGGAGATCCCAAAATCTGGGTTCAATGGGATAACAAAGTTATACGAGTGATTTGTGGGTGTACTAATTTAAGTTTTACTTAAAACCCATTCCTATGATGTATTACCTCTGTATCGATGGAGGATGAGATTTAATCTCTTAATGATTTCTATAGCTGTTATTCAGTGGGGTGTGAGATACAGTACACTCTTGAAAGAATCACCTATATGTGTGTGGTAGCGGGGCCGCTTCCTATGAGAATTAAGGTTGATTCTCTGGAGCAATCAAGAAACCTGGGCATGCTCAAGGCCGATACGTGCACAACTGTGGGAACTCCATGATAATTTTTTAGAGTCAGTTGTGTATTATATTGACCTAAGTTTACAACAACGGTGAAATAGTTCAAGACATCAGTTCACTATCAACGAGTAAACTCAATAGATTAACATGAATCAAAGGTTCAAATCGAATGAAACCTTCCCTATTTACGCCACTCCTTGTGATACTCCAGATCATCTTTTATATTTATTTATTTCATTCATGTGGGGGATTGTTGGGTATAAGTATATATATTTATTTTGAATGAAGTAAATAAGTTAGGATAAGTGGCCAAGTGGTAAGCTAGTGGGTGTGTGTGCTTGAGGTCATGGGTTCAATCCCTAGGAGGCAGACTAATTATTAAGGGTCAAAGATTGGGCCTTGGGGCTTGGGGCCTCGGGCTCTTGGGGATTTCTAATGTGCATTAAATCTTTTTAAACTCATTTTAATTTTTTAATTAACCAATTTTTAAGACTTTAACTGTTTCTTCCATCTGTTAAAACATAGTTGTTCGTGGGTTAGTTGCCTAAAACCACTACGCACGTTTTTGACCATTTTTTTATATAAAATAAAGGCTACAACTTTGAGAAATACACAGAAAAAATTAATCTCTCTCACTTTCTCTGCAAAAATAATTTTGTTATTTTCTACAATATACTTATGTTCATTATTCTTTTGGGAGTGCTAGAGTATCCTGCGAGTTCAAAGATTTAAGACAAAGCTGGTGTTTAAATCTGATCGTTGAATCCTGGGAGGTGTATGTTCACGAGGCTCACAATTACAAATATCAGCGAGCAATTTCACCTTTCGGACTTTGTGTCAAACACAAACCTCGATCGATAAGTCCTTCTAATTTTATCTAATTCGTATTTGGGTTTTTTCATACATTCTGCAATTAATATTTTGAACAATCTAAAGGTGAAATTGTATTGTTATTCTACATTCTGCTATGGAAAATCCTAATGCAAAATACTCTGAAAACCCTAAATTGTTTGATAGAAAGAATTTTAAGAGATGGCAAATGAAACTGCAATTTTACCTAACAACTCTTAAGGTCATTGATGTTATTGCATCTGATAGACCTTATGTACCTGAAGAACTAGTTGTTTGGAAACAAAGAGAATGTATGCGTAGGAATTATATTCTGAATTGTCTCTGCCTTGAACTGTATGATGTTTATTGGTCATGTCCTACTCCTAAAGAATTATAGAACACACTCGATAAAAAATATGCAACTGAAGATGCTGGCTCTAAAAAATTTGTGGTTTGAAAATTTTTGGATTTCAAAATGGAAGATAATAAATATGTTGTGTCGCAATTTGAAGAACTACAGATTATTATTCATGAAATTATGGCCGAGGGTTATAGTATATGGGTGGGATTTCAAGTGTTGGCCATAATTGAAAAACTGCAATCGTCTTGGAAAGATTATAAAAACGGTCTTAAGCAAAAGAAAAAGGAGATCGCACTAGAAGATTTGATAGTTCGTTTGAGAATTGAGAAAGACAATAGGAATGCAGAACTTAATGAGAAAAATTATGAATTCAGTTTTAAACAATGGCATGAAAAATTTGATCAAGTAATAATCTGTAGTGGTTTTAACATTAATGAAGCGGATAAATGTATTTATAGAAAATTCAAGGATAATCCTGGAAGGATTATTTTCTTCTTTGTGGATGATATGCTTATTTTGGAACTGATATGGATATAGTTAATAAAATAAAAAGTTTCCTTTATAAGAAATTTGATATGAAAGACTTGGGTCTTGCTGATGTTATACTTGGAATTAAAATCATTAAAAATTCCGAAGGAATTGTTTTAACCCAATCTCATTATGTAAGAATGTTCTTAGAAAATTTGAACAATTTAATTGTATTCCTGCTAAAACACCTTATGACCCTAGTTGTCACTTAAGGAAACATTTGGGTCCTGGTGTATCATCATTAGAATATTTTAGAGTTATTAGTAATCTAATGTGTCTTATGAACTGCACTAGACCTGATATTGCATATGTTGTGGGTAGACTTAGCAAATACACTTGCAATACTAATAACGAACATTGGGATGCTTTGATTATACTTTTGAGATATCTAAAATACACAATAAATTATGAAATTCATTATTTTAGATATCCTGCGGTAATTGAAGGTTTTTGTGATGCTAATTGGATTTCAGATAATGATGAATGTAAGTCTGAAATGAATGTAAGACTACGAGTGGCTATGTTTTTACCATGGTAGGAGGCGCTATATCTTGGAAATCAACCAAGCAAACGTGCATATCTAGATCCACTACGGATTCAGAGTTCATAGCATTGGATAAAGTAAGCGAAGAGGCTGAATGGCTAAGGAACTTCATATTAGATATTCATTTGTGACCTAACCCAGTTCCAGCCTTGTCCATTCATTATGACAGTCAAGCAGCGATCGCAAGAGCACATAACAACTCCTACAACGGAAAGTCTAAACATATCAGGAGGAGACAAAACACAGTGAGACAACGATTGAAAGATGGAGATATTGCAGTTGACTATGTCAAGTCAAATGAAAACCTGGAAAATTCATTGACTAAAGGTCTAACTAGAGAGATAGTTTATCAAGCATCGAGGGGAATGAGCCTAACGCCTATTAATTTCTCAATCACCTATAATGGAAACCCAACCCATATGATTGGACATCCCAAGATCTGGATTCAATGGGATAACAAAGTTATAAGAGTTATTTACGGGGGTACAAATTTAAGTTTTACTTAAAACCCATTCGTATGATGTAGTACCTCTGTATCGATGGAGGATGAGATTTAATCTCTTAATACTTTCTATAGTTGTTATGCAGTGGGGTGTGAGATACAGTACACTCCTGATAGAACCACCTATATGAGTGTGGTAGTGGGGCCGCTTTCTATGAGAATTAAGGTTGATTAGCTGGGGCACTCAAGAACCCTAAGCATGCTTAAGGCCGAAACGAGCACAACTGTGGGAACTCCATGATGATTTTTGAGAGTCACATGTGGATTCTATTGACCTAACTTTATAACAACAGTGAAATAGTTAAAGACATCAGTTCACTATCAACCAATTAACTCAATAGATTAACACAAAGCAAAGGTTCAAGTCGAATGACACCTTCGCTATTTACGTCACTCCTTATGATACTCCAGAGCGTCTTTTTATATTTATTTATTTCATTCATGTGGGGGATTGTTGGGTATAAGTATACATATTAATTTTGATTAACGTAAACAAGTTAGGCTAAGTGGTCAAGTGGTAAGTTAGTGGGTGTGGGTGCTTGAGGTCATGGGTTCAATCCCTAGGAGGCACACTAATTATTAAGGGTCAAAGATTGGGCCTTGGGGCTTCGGGCACTTGGGGATTTCTAATGTGCATTAAATCTTTTCAAACTCGTTTTAATTTTTTAATTAACCCATTTTTAAGACTTTGACTGTTTCTTCCATCTTTCAAAATATAGATGTTAGTGGAGAGGTTAGTGGGTTAGTTGCCTAAAACCACTATCCACGTTTTGACCATTTTTTTATATAAAACAAAGGCTATAGTTTTGAGAAATACACAGATAAAATCAATCTCTATCACTTTCTCTACAGAAATAATTTTGTTATTTTCTACTATACACTTATGTTCGTTATTATTTTGGGAATGCTAGAGTATCCTTATAGTTCAAAGATTTGACACAAAGATGGTGTTTAAATCTGATCGTTGAATCCTAGGAGGTGTATGTTCATGAGGCTGACAACTACAAATATTAGCGAGCAATTTCACCTTTAGGACTTTGTGTCAAACACAAACCTCTATCGATAAGTCCTTCCAATTTTATCTATTTCGTATTTGTATTTTTCATGTGTTCTGCAATTAATATTTCGAACAATCTAAAGGTGAAATTTTGTTGTTATTCTAAAATCTTATATGGAAAATCCTAATGCAAAATACTCCGAAAAACCTGAATTGTTTGATGGAAAGAATTTTAAGAGATGGCAAATGAAACTGAAATTTTACCTAATAACTCTTAAGGTCGTTGACGTTATTGCATCTGATAGACCTTTTGTACCTTAAGAACTAGTTGTTTGGAAACAAAGAGATTATATGTGTAGGAATTATATTCTGAATTGTCTCTGACTTTAACTGTATGGTGTTTATTGGTCTTGTCCTACTGCTAAAGAATTATGGAACACATTGGATAAAAAATATGCAACTGAAGATGCTGGGTCTAAAAAATTAGTGGTTGGAAAATTTTTGGATTTCAAAGTGGAAGATGATAAATCTGTTATGTCATAACTTGAAGAACTACAAATTATTATTCATGAAATTTTGGCCGAGGGTTATGGTATATGTTAGGGATTTGAAGTGTTGTCTATGATTGAAAAACTGCCACCTTCTTGGAAAGATTATGAAAATAGTCTTAAGCATAAGAAAAAGGATATGACAGTAGAAGATTTGATAGTTCGTTTGAGAAGTGAGGAAGACAATAGGAATGCAAAACTTAAGGAGAAAAATTCTGAATTCAGTTCTAAACAATGGCATGAAAAATTTGATCAAGTAATGATCTCTAATGGTTTTAACATTAATGAAGCGAAAAAATGTATTAATAGAAAATTCAAGGATAATTCTAGCGTGATTATTTGCTTATATGTGGATGATATGCTTATTTTTGGAACTGATATGGATGTAGTTAATAAAACTAAAAGTTTCCTTACACTACACCAAATCTGCCGAATTGTCACGGACATTGACCTTGACAAGTTCAACTTGTTATGGTCAATGACCGTGATAATTCTGGGCGAGACAACTTTGTTTGTCATGGACTTGTCACGGTCATTGATTGTGTCACCGTCCTTGATCATGTCAAGCCCGTGACATTCTTTAAAAAAATTCGCGATCATTGACCGTGATAAGTTCGTGACAGCGTTCTTTATCAAGGACTTGTCACGGTCAATGACTGTGACAATTCTGGGCAGAATTGAAAAAAATTCTGCTGGGCAGTATGGCCACTGCCACTGCCCAGCAATATATTTGTACCTGTTATAGCAATGTTGTACCTGTTCAAACATCATATATCCAAATACAATAGAGATAATGCAAATATAGATTCAAAATAGAGAGAATAGTCATCACCATATAATCCAAATATAATTCAAATGTAACAACTTAAAATAATTCAATTCAACCTTAAAACAATTCAATACAAACTTAAAACAATGTAACTAAATCTCTGGGGTATGGTTAACTCTGAGGAGGTGAGTAGGCCACACGATTTATGAATCAACACATCCACTAATATATACCATGCCTCATTGTTCGCGCAACCACAATTGGGAGTTCTCCTTCCTGGGCATCACATGCGTGACGAGCACCTTGGACTTGATGTCTTGAAGCTCACGTCCATGAAATAGTGCACCCTGGATGATATTCGGGTCCCTCAAGACCCGCCCTATCCGCTGGCCATCAAATATGTCCATAATAAACATGCTCGGAAAACCAAGTGTCGACATCGGTCTGTTGAAGGGAGCCATATAGGGAAGTGGATCATCAAAGTCTGCACGTGTCGACGATGAAGTAGCGAGGTCCACATCCTCGTCCTCGTCCTCCCGCACCTCCTCCCGCACTGCCTTCTCCTTCCCTACGGTTTCCACCCAATGAACTCTTCACGAATGAGAACATATCCAGGATCATCGCCTTCAAATGGGAAAGCTTCGCGTCATGTGAATCCATCGTTCGAGCTAACTTGGTGTCGCTCGTCTCCAATCCGATGATCCTAGATTTGGCCACCCGTGAGCTCACCCCCTTGTCCTCCCTTTAAGATCAGGGCGAAGCACTTGGCAGAGTGCATCTGTGGACAAAGATTCCTTGTCGGCATCAGACTGTGACTCATGCACTTCCGTAAGCTTTGCCTGAAACGATAAGAAGCACATGATTAGTAAAATAAGTAACTTATGAAATTATAACGTAATTAACAAAAAGTAAACTGTCGGATTACTTACAATCGTGGCCGCGACGCTTTAGGACACCTCCTTGTCATTCCCCTTCTTCATCCGAATAGCCACATAAGTATCGAGCCTATGTGGCCTACCCCCAGGGCCACTCCCCATCCCCTAAAATAAAATAAAGTAAAATTAGTATCGGCCCTGTAAAGTAAAATAATACAGAATAATGTATTTTATGTAGTTATAGAAAAATTAAATCTTACCATCATCCTATGCTCCTCCTCGGCGTAAGACGTCCGGCCGGAGTAGTGCACATCCGTCTTTTTTGCCCGATTTTCCCTTCCCGATTGGCGAGATGCCAATTGTCGCTCCCCGATCTCATTGTCAATGAACCTTTTTCATTGTGCCAATGAGATAGGCTCCTTAGATTTATAGTATGTTTCATTTAATTATGTCTTATTTATATTCAAATTCAATTTATAATAGAAATTTCTAATTCCTCCATCTCCTTTAAAGGGTGAGTGGTCCTATCCCATTCAAGACCGCATTTTTCTGTAATATACTTAACAGCTCATGCACATTATTACAATTTGAAAAAAATTCGGCAGCATATCCCCATAGTACTCCAAGTACACTACGTAGATTAGCAAGTGTGGGTGTTATTTCAATTGATCACTTGAAATAACAGTTACACTTGTCAATCTAGTATGTACCCAGAGAACATTAGGATACGACTACAGAAGTTTCTCCAAAAGTAACAAATTTAAGCCACTAAGAATATTATACAGAAATTATGCAGTCCCAAACTGTCCAAACGGGACAATTCGAGAGATCTCATTACAGGGGTAATGACTCTCGAACGGGTCCAAGGGCTATTGAATGCGTACGTATAAGAACTAGAAGGCTAGTATTTATGCGCACTATATGTAATTTCAAGTAGGTTTCATTTAATTATCATACTATATATATATATATATATATTGTTCGTGATACAAAGTAATTTTTAAAAAAAAGTTGAAAAATCCCAGCCCCATATGGACATTAATCCGGTGGTCATACCACTTCTAAAATTAACCAACCCAACATCGATCCACTATAATCCAAGCATAACAACAAATGTGTATCCCGTACTCCTTATAATTCATCTACTCAATTAATTCATTTCATCAATTATACTAACAATTAAAGTATACAGTTATTAATTTACTAATTTACAATGAGGAGCAATCCTACTTTCATATGAAATGGGCACTAATTATTAATTTACTTTGATATAAAACTATACAATTAAAGTTACAATTAAAGCTATACAATTTATTTTATTAAAGGTATACAATTAAAGTTATTTAGAATCTCAACAATTATCTGTTAATGAGGGGCAATCCTACTTGCATATGAAAGGGGCAATACATATTTTATTAATCAATTTGTCTGTTTCAATTGTTGAGATTGCCCCAACACACACACACCCCACCCCCACCACCACCACCACACACACCCCACCCCCACCACCACCACCACACACACCCCACCCCACCCCACCCCCTCCCCCACCACGTACACGCACACACACCACCCCACCCCTGCCCCCCTCCCCCCACCACACACACGCACACACCTGCACAAACATACACTACACCCCATCACTCCCTGCCCCCCCTCACCCCACCACACACACGCACACACACCTGCACATACACACACACACCACCACCACCCCCTTCCCCCCACCCAACCCCGTGTCCCTCCCCCTCCCCTCCCCCCACCACACACGTACACGCACGTACACACACACCCTACCCCACCCCCACCACCCCCTGCCCCCCTCCCCCCACCACACACATACACACACATATAGAAATGAAAGAGAAAGAGAGGAAAAAAATATACCTTAGAGAGAGAGAGAGAGAGCGCTCGAAATCGCTTAGAGAGAGAAAGAGAGGGAAAATCAAAAACGTTGGGAAAAAAGAAAATGTAGGGTTTTTTTACTGAACAAATTATCACGGACGTGTCATGGTCCTTGACTGCGATAATATTATAAGTATTTGTCACGGACATTGACCATGACAAGTCCGTGACAAGTAAATTTGTCACGGACTTGTCACAGTCAATGACCGTGACACAAAACGCGTGTTTGTTGTCACGGTGAATGACCGTGATAAGGCTAAGCGGCTAAAGGGTGCCAATTTAGCCATTTTGGTGTAGTGTTAATAAGCAATTTGATATGAAGGATTTGGATGTTGATGATGTTATACTTGTAATTAAAATCATTAAAAATTCTGAAGGAATTTTTTAACCCAATCTCATTATGTAGAGAAAGTTCTTAGAAAATTTGAACAATTTAATTGGATTCCGGCTAACACACCTTATGACCCTAGTTGTCACATAAGGAAACATTCGGGTCCTGGTATATCATCATTAGAATATTCTAGAGTTATTGGTAGTCTAATGTATCTTACGAACTGCATTAGACCTGATATTGCATATGTTGTGGGTAGACTTAGCAGATACACTTGTAATACTAATAATGAATATTGGGTTGCTTTGATTAGAGTTTTGAGATATCTAAAATACACAATAAATTATGGAATTCATTATATTAGATATCCTGTTGTAATTGAAGATTATTGTGATGATAATTGGATTTCAGATAATGATGAATGTAAGTCTAGGAGTTGCTATGTTTTTTCCTTGGCAGGAGGCTCTATATCTTGGAAATCTACCAAGCAAACGTGCATAGCTAGATCCACTATGGAGTCAGAGTTCATAGCATTGGATAAAGAAAGGGAAGAGGCTGAATGGTTAAGGAACTTCATATTAGATATTTATTTATGTCCTAAACAAGTTCCAGCCTTGTCCATTTATTGCGACAGTCAAGCAGCGATCGCAAGAGCACATAACAACTTCTATAACAGAAAATCTAGACACATCAGGAGGAGACACAACACAGTGAGACACCTATTGAAAGATGGAGTTATAGCAGTCGACTATGTCAAGTCAGAGGAAAACCTGGCAGATCCATTGACTAAAGGTGTAGTTAGAGAGTTAGTTTATCAAACATAGAGGGGAATGGGCCTAAAGCCTATTAATGTCTAAATCACCTATAATGGAAACCCAACCCATATGACTGGAGATCCCAAGATCTGGGTTCAATGGGATAACAAATTTATACGATTGATTTGTGAGGGTATAAATTTAAGTTTTACTTAAAATCCATTCCAATAATGTAGTACCTCTGTATCGATGGAGGATGAGATTTAATCTTTTAATGCTTTCTATAGCTGTTATTTATTGGGGTGTGAGATACAGTACACTCTTGATAGAAGCAACTATATGAGTGTGGTATTGGGGCCTCTTCTTATGAGAATTAAGATTGATTCTCTAGAGCACTCAAGAAACCTGGGCATGCTCAAGGCCGAAACGAGCACAACTGTCGAAACTCGATGATGATTTTTTAGAGTCACGTGTGTAATCCATTGACCTAAGTTTACAACAACGGTGAAATAGTTCAAGACATCAGTTCACTATCAACCGGTAAACTCAATAGATTAATACATAGCAAAGGTTCAAGTCGAAGGACACCTTCGCTATTTACGTCACTCTTTATGATACTCTAAAGCGTCTTTTTATATTCATTTATTTATTTCATTCATGTGGGGAATTTTTGGGTATAAGTATATATATTTTTTTGAATTAAGTAAATAAGTTAGGCTAGGTGGCCAAGTGGTAAGTTAGTGGGTGTGTGTGCTTGAGGTCATGGGTTCAATCCCTATGAGTCACACTAATTATTAAGGGTCAAAGATTGCGCCTTGGGGCCTCGGGCTCTTGGGGATTTCTAATGTGCAATAAATCTATTCAAAGTTGTTTTAATTTTATAATTAACCCATTTTTAAGACTTTGACTGTTTCTTCCATCTGTTAAAATATAGCTGTTAGTGGTGAGGTTAGTGGGTTAATTGCCTAAAACAACTACCCAGTTTTTTGACCATTTTTTGTTTATATAAAACAAAGGCTATAGCTTTGAGAAATATATAGAAAAAAATCAATCTCTCTCACTTTCTCTGCAAAAATAATTTTTCTATTTTCTACTATACACTTATGTTCGTTATTCTTTTGGGAGCGCTGGAGTATCTTGAGAGTTCAAAGATTTAACACAAAAGAAGTGTTTAAATCTGATCGTTGAATCCTGTGAGGTGTATGTTCACGAGGCTGACAGCCACAAATATCAGCAAGAAATTTCACCTTTAGGACTTTATGTCAAACACAAACATCGATCGATAAGTCCTTCCAATTTCATCTATTTCGTATTTGGGTTTTTTCTATATTCTGCAATTAATATTTCAAACAACTAAGTCTACCCACTATCCCACTTTTGCACACATTTTACTCACTTCTTATAAACTTTCAGCTAAGAAAATGTACCCACTTGACTTGTGTACCCATTTGCTTTCCTCTCTTATTTGAACGACTATTTTGCAAAGCTAATGTTTTTGGATATACATATGAGGCAGAAGTAAGAAAAATGAGAAAGAGAGATTTTGAGAGTTTGGTTTTGAAAAAGAAAGAGTAGAGAAAACATAATAGACACAAATATGGTTTTCTCTCTTTGCAAATTTTGATTCACTAGAAAATATTTTCTTCATGAAAAGATATATTTCCCAAAATATTTTTAGAACAATTTGTTCCCCCAAACTGAAATTTCGGATATTGGCCAATTAATTAGGATAGGGTGTTAGAAGACATATAACTACATTGCATGGTTATATGATACATAGGTAATTCTGGGCTTGTTTTATCCTGGGGACGGCGTGACTGTAGACTACCGGCACAAAGAGGGTAGAGTCGCGAAATGTCTTAAAGAGAGCGACCTAGTCCGCGACTCAATCCAAGAATCGTCTACGAAGAATTTATAAACGATTGAGGTAGTATTGTTTATTTTTTTTTATTGTGAAGTAAATATTTCGATTCAACGCATGCGGTTCATATTTTGCGATAATCATATGAGTAAATATTTAGATTCAACGCATGCAATTCATATTTTGTGATAATCATATGAGGTAATAATTTGATTTTTAGTAGTAGACTTAAAATTAATTTATGATTTCATTTTTCGATTTCTCCATAAAACTCTTTGATGTGATTTTTTAATCACAATATATAAAGTGCACCAACAATTTTAAGACGTATTATATCTACCATGGAGACCGAAAAATAATTTTTTTGGGCTTATATGATTATTTTTGTGATGCCTAAAATGAAAAAAGGCCAACAAAGTTTCTATGTCTAAAAATTATAATTTTGACCTTTTACCTCTAGAAATGACCGTTTAGCCCCCGATCTTATATTTTGTGAAGTAGAAAAATAAATTTCAGTATTTTTGGTCAATTCGAAAACGATCAATAATTTCGTCAGAAATTAGAATTTGAACAATAATGAACCCCTTCATGGAAAACTTTTAAACAGGTCAATCCTATTTTTTATTTATGAATGTGAAATATTATTTCACATAAGATGTTATTGTTGGAAATGGAATTGTATACCTTTTTCGACAATTCATTTTGAGCCACTTGTGGTTAAGAAGGCAAATTATTATTATTTTTTATGTGGAATCAAATTGAAATTTGATAATTTATAACAAATGATAATTTGTTATTTGGAATCAAATAAAAATTTGATATTTGGAAACAAATGAAAATTTTTCATATGAAAACAAATGAACATTTGTTATATGGATTCGAAGGGTAAATAATAAGCATTTGCGGCTTGCGCTATGTTTACTATAAAAAAATAATTGTTCAAATATTTTTTGAAGTGTTTATATGAATGTGTAGTTGATATTTTTTAACCACACTAAAGTAATCGATGATGGAAAAAAATTAAAAATTTTGTTATGAATTTTGTTGGAATATCATTTCAGTTTTTGGATGATATATAGACTGACATTTCATGAATTTTGGCAAGTATGTAGTATGATGAGATTATGAATATTTGGCTTTGGAATTTCTGAAAAAAGAGTTTTTATATCTTTTAGTATGATTTTTGCAAATGTGTTGCGAAATGCTGAATTTGTTTTGGACAACTTGTAGTAAAACAAGTTTATCTTAACTTGTACTTAATATTTTTGAGTGATTCAAATTTTGGATAAGACTAGACTCATAAATGATGAATTCTGAAAATATCATAAATTTTTAATAAGTGGTTTGTTCGTGGTGAAATTTTAAACTTGAAGTTTTTCAATTTGAACAAATATTTTGGACAACATTTTCTTAGAAAAAAATGTATCATGTCGTGTTCCCAACAGATTCAAAATATTTTGAAGCCTTTATAAATTTCTTAATCAAGGATTTATGAAGTTTTTAGAAAAATTTGTACTCAAATTTATGGAAGAAGAATTTCATAGAAATTTTATAATGACTTATACAATATTTGAGTTTGGAGTGCAACCGCTAGAATTTTATATGAATAATTCTTTGTATTATTCATTTATATGAGTTGGAAAAGGTATATAATAAATTTTTATTCTGCTATGTTGGAATCAATTTGGTGTGCTTCATACGCGTGTAGAAATAATTTAGTTGGGTAAAATTATTTTGACTGTATGCTTTGTGTTGGATAGAGTATAAAACTCTAAGACATATATTTTACCTTGTGTATTTGCGTATGAAATCAAACATGTTATGCTTTTAATAAGTTGTTTGATCTATGTATGGATTTAGACATACATGAGTCTAATAATACGAGTAATGATCTCATATGTCGGACTTTATATTGAGTAAATATAAATCATATGTCGAAATGATAATAATTGGAGGATTTTATCATAATTGAGCATGGTGCAAATGCAATCTTTATTTTGGTAAATATATTCTAGTTGAATGATTTGGAATAGAGGTTTAAACTCTAATACGAAGTATTATTACATACATTGTGAAAAATAATATATGAAAAATTGTATATTATAATTTTTTATGAAATACATTGTGTAATCTATATGTGATTTTCAGACGCTTGAAAATCTCAAATTATGACTAGAACGAATGAACATGTATTTTTTTTATTCGACTATACATGAAAGCATTAAGCATGTATTATTTTAAGAAATAAGAATAATTCTTATTTAATGTTGAAACTCTACAAGTTTAGATTCCATTTTATGAATTGAAGATACAGTGGGGGCACATTACATGTAGCTTCTCTATGCTATACCTAGAGAATAGTGGGGGCACTCAATCGAGTACCCCTAAACTATAATAGAAGAACATTTAATAGAATCTGAAACTTTGGTGTTCAAGAGAACTCTTAATTTTTTGAATAAATAAAAGCTTGCTCATGTTATTGAAAAAGATTCGAAAAATCCTTAGAGAAGTCATGTCATAGATGATTGGTTGAATTCCCTGGAACAACCTAGAAATTTATCTATAATTGACGTATCTTATAACTTTAAGCTAATGAGGTGTATACACATCATTTGGAGGAATATTGAGATTGTTATCATTTATGGATATAAGCTTTGATTCATCGATAGTATGATAACTGAGTTATACATGTTGCAAGTTAAATTATTCTCATGAAAATGAAGAAGCTTCATTTAATTTGAATGCTATTGATATTATTTATGATGTTTAGTTAAAAATTAAATATATATAATATTATTTTTCGAATGGTGACCTATGTAAGGCAACTTACAAGGACTAACTTGAAGTTGGAAAATTAATATGGAATGCACCAATAAATGGCATGATATTTTGATAAATTATTAAATGAGAATGAATTAAGAATAATATGAATCATGTTTATCACTAAGCATGCATGTTGAAATATGAATGCAATCTTATTTATTATGCAAGAATTAACTAATATTTGGTTATAATATTTTATTGCGTAGAAAATCAAATTCATGTTAAGTCAAAGTGTTGGCATAAAGAGTTTCAATGAAACAAGAATATTAGTTGCTAATACTATAAGGCTATATGGATCAATTAATTGATCTAGTACATTGAAATATAAGAATATCTATTTATTAGATATATGCTTATTATTAACCATCTTATACTCCACATGATCCAAGTATAATAACACTATATATAGTGATAAGAAAAGATGAATATGCGAAAATCTTAAGTAGTCTCAACTGAACTACTAAATACGGTTGACTTGGAATTATTTTTGTGGGAGTACTATGAAGGTTTATAATTTAAAAACAAAGTGCTTTTTTATGCTATTGAGAAAGGTTATGTGTTTTGATAAAATCACGAACCTAGAATTGATTCCAAATCAATAATGGATATGTGTTTAACACATATTTGTGACAACCCGCGATCCGAGATAAGGGGTGGCCAGCCCGATACTCAAACATAACAGGAATCATGGATGGATATCATTCTCAGCATCACAAATATAACTGAGTATACGGGAAAACCACCCAATAAATCAGAAAACGGGTTGCCAAAAAGTGTAAAATTTTAAAAAATGCGGTTACGGAAATTTAAACTAAACAACCCAATCTGACAAGCAAGTGGAATTCCAAAAGATAATATATAAAGTAACTAAAACGAATGTACAAAAATGGACCGAATAAGCTGTCGGTCCACAGCTACATAAGACAACGTACAACAATATAAAATATCTTACATAGTACAACCATTAATCAAATACAAACGTTTGGTCCACACGCCCGAGGGACAAGACCCGATCATAACTAGAATAACAAGAATGGAAACGTCTAATACAACATCCTGTAATAACCCGCAAAGTCTTACAGCTCGTTGAAAGTGCAGGGAACTTGGGAAAGTCAAGTCGGGCGTCCTTGCGGTGGAGCACCTGAGCGGATACAATAATATATATACAACAAGGAAGTAAACCGGTCAGGGCCGGGTTCTATATGATTTCTAGAAGAATAAAAAGCAAGATAGATATGGACAGTGATACATGAATGATGAGGATGATAATATGACATGCTATCTACAATATAAGCAAGAATTGAAAGTAAAGCACTTTAAGTCAAAACCCTTCCTTATAAAATACAATTTCCATTTCCTTCAGACATTCCTTATTAGGAATAAAACCATATATTTGGTTAAGTCAAGAAGTTATAATTTTTATTCATTAATTTAGATCTTCCCATTTTATCTTTCCACTCCTTATTAGGAATATCATTTACATCAAGTGCTCTTTATGGCACATTTATTATTCTCGTGCTCTTCCTGGCACATACTTATGCTCTTTATGGCATTTAACAACCATCAAGTCCAACTTGATGAAAATATAGTTATATACATATATATATACATAACGATATCTAAGACCGCCCGTCCGGGTTTCCCCACTGAGCGCGCCCCTAAATGACCATCATCTTCCAGGGCCTCCAAGACAACCTGGGCACCTAACGAAACACGTCGGGAAGCGGCCATGAGCCTGCATGGTAGCCAAGACCACACCTGAAATCTCCCTACCCCCGCAGAAAAGTATAACCATAAGCGCTCCCATGGCCTAGGACTATATCCACCCTGCATTCATTAGCCAGGGGGCTTCACCTCACGAGCGGACTTCCCTTATGATGTCATTTAGAGAGGTGTGTAACAGTAAATTAACATTTACATTTTTATCATCATATTATTTCCAAAAATCCATTTCCATTAATCATGAGGTTGGTTCTTTTATTATTAAACCTATCATCATTAAACAACGGGGTTCATTCTATATTGAAACTATCATCTTTAAACACCTAAGGGTTCCTTTTATGCGAACCTAATTCCCATCGAATATTATCATTTATTCCTCAAATTACAATCCCCGTTTAACTCTCCAAACGATCATTATGATCCTACAAATCTCCAAGGTCTATGTAACTTGACAAGCCCTTCTAGTCTACAAGTTAGGGTTCCTAACTTCCAAACTTCTAAGAGTTTGAATAAAAGAAGTAATGCCTTAGCATTACTTTAAACCTCCCCGAAACAAACCCCAGATAAACCCATTTCTAGTCCAGGGTAACGACCAAACTCCATAGCTACTCTAGGACTCTAAGTTTACTTCTTGAAAGAAGTCTCCTAGGTCCTAATCCTAAAGAAATAAGGAGGAAAATTAAAAGAAAAAGACCCCCAAAATCTGCTGGAACCGAATCGATTCGCCCTAGGGGCCGAATCGATTCGCCCCAGCGAATCGATTCGCTCTGAAAGCGAATCGGTTCGGACAATAAAATTTGGTTTCTGCAATTGCCGAATCGATTCGGTCTAAATCCGAATCGATTCGGACAACAAGACCTGGGATTCTGCATCTATGCGAATCGATTCGCCCAAGGGACCGAATCGATTCGCCCCTGCGAAAATGCCAAGAATGGCTATGGAGTCTTGAACTCCAAAATTCTAAACAAACCCAAACCAGCCAAACCCAATCTATATAATGGAACTAGTACACCAAAAATACACTCAACTACCATCATTTGAAATGTTTATCATCCAAATCAATCTCAAAGGGTTAAATACCCAAAATTCCACCAAAACCCTAACATTTCTAAATCATAAATATCAATGCAATTTATTCTACTTAAACCATAAATTTGCAAGTAGATTACTTGCCTCAAGGTAAAAATCTGATTTGATGAAGAAGGAGGCAACAACCCAAGCTCCAATCTCTCTTTTCTCCCAAGTTCTCTTCCTCTCTCTATTCACTCTAGGGCTCAATTGTGTAAAATGGAAGAATGGGAATAGGGGTGGGGAATTAAAACGGGCCTTAAGTCTAAAAGCCCAACTTAAAATGCTAATACGCGATATACTAATACGCGACTACACTATTTAAGCCAAAACCAGTCAAAAGTGCCCGAAATGCCAAAATACAATATGGCACTTATTTTGACTGTCTCACACCTACCGGGACTAACTACATTGTTCAAATTATCATTTGAAAGTTTTATAACTCGTTTTAGTTTCGGTTTCATAATAAACCAAAATGTCATTTTAAATCTTTATGACATAATAAATTACCACATGAACATTTTTATCTACTCACGAGGTAACTACCCAACATATTAGTAAATATTGACTTGACATAACAAATTAATATTTACTCAGCATCCATCAGATAATAACTAATTACTACACTTGGTAATTAAGGATAAAATGGGCTATCGGAAGAGAGGGCTATTACATACTCCCCCCCTTAAGAGGGAATTTTGCCCCCAAAATTCGGATATACGTCGCAAGAAGAAGTGCGGATACTATTCCCGCAAGTCATCCTCGCACCCCTATGTCGATTTCTCGACACCCTGTTCAATATATATAGAACTCATCCCCCAAGGTACTACCATCGGCACCAACGTACTCTATGCTCTAAGATAGCAACCGACTACATCTCATAAAAAAAAACTGTCAAGTTGCACCTACTTCGAAAGGAATGTGCTTAAAGGCTCCGTCCTATCCTTCGTACTCCCTTGCATGAGGGACAAGGAACAAATCTTGATCTTACCTCAAAATGTTCCAATAAAGCGAGCGAACAGTCTACCGGACCCACCGCGACATTTCTAAGAAAGGTACAACGTCATGCGGTGCAAGTTTTCCTTTCACCTCGAAACGTATAATGCCCGTCACAGGCGATACTCACCACAACATTTGGTCTAGTGACCTCAAACTCCCGATGCCTTCTTCTCGCATCGACCGAGCTCTTTTCGTCGGTCTCGGTTATACGTGAGACTTATCATCTCGTACTTCCAACCAACAAGGGGAAAATCAACAAGGCCTAACTTACAAGGCTTCTTCTAAAGCGCCGTCCTAATAGTGAATCGACGCCAATTCTATATAGGCGAATTCAACGAGTGGAAAGCATTGTTCCCAACTACTCTTAAAGTTAGGCACGCATATAAGGAGTATATGCCTCAGCATATGGTTTATTCTATTGGTCTGGCCATCTGGAAAATGACGAGAAGTGATTAACCAAAATTCGATTCCCATGACTTCTTGGAAACTTGCCAAGAATGAGAAGCGGAAGTCTTTTCCTAGTCAGGACGATAATCAAGGGCACCCCATGCAGTATAACAACCTTTCTATGCCCAGCCCAAAATACTAGCGACGTACATCTTGGCACAATTTGTCATTACCCCGATGCACTGGAACGTTAGAACTGCGCGATTATTCCATATCTGCTTAACTTAAGTCCCTTCCGTTCGGGACAAAATTCTCTTAAGGAATACGCACCCCACCCTCAATGTCAAAAGAGCAGAGTTCTGTTTCCTAAATCAACAGCTTATCTTGAAACAAGATGTTGTTCGCACGAGAGACTAAATTCTGCCCAGGAAGTAGCATCTCTCTTCCTGCACAACGATCACCCCCAAGATGGACTTCAACTTAAATAGGGGATAACACTCCTTGCAAGTTTAAACTTGTGAGGCGCATCCACAATAAATCGATACTCCAGTATTACCACTCCCCATCATGGCAGAGACTTGCTAATGGAATCTACCTTCGAGCTTAACCACGTGGCTCAGGGGTACGAGTTAATTTACCATTTCGTTACCTCCGTAACACTCCACCATGTGAGGCCTCATCTCCTTCGGCCTAAACCACTAACTTCTCGAAATCCTCCCACTTCATATAACATGAAACCAACCCCTCTTAGAGTTTACGCATGACTTATTCCTGGTCAACTCCCAACAGCATCCCTAAACTTAAGTCCCATACTAAAAGGCCCTACGTGTAAACAATCCCAAAGTCTATCTACCTATACCCTATCTAAGTCGTATACACCTAATACTAAGTATATCCCTAGTGCCCAAGACCTCTCTCAACTTCCGACAATTGCTCAGTTTCGTGCGTGGGACGTCTCGCCGAAGCGAAATCCAAACAAGGAACCCTCCCGTTACACTACTACCTCGCGTTGTCAGTCATCGAGGAGTACAGGTCTAAGACACATGATCGGGAGCGAAAAGGTTCTACAGCTACACACTAACAAATTAAATGACTAAAGAAAAATTACAACGTTCACCCTTCGTGAAACCCTAGGGTTACATACCCTATAACATATGCATCTCAATAAATAGCCTTCTATAACAATGCATAACCCGAAGTCTCAATTCGACTTCGTACTCCAGTCTCCCTCATATCCATCAGAGGAGAGAACTATATGCAGTGCTCCTAAGTCGCACTCTAATAGCCATTCATCACTCTTGTACGTGATTCTCGGCTAAACTTTCCAATCCCACTTCTGACAATAATTTTAATAAAACAAAATAAAATAAAAGGAAAGAATAGCATATCTTCACTCACAACATTGTTAAGTGTTCATGCGGCGGAGTGTCTCGCAAAGCGAAATCCAAACAAGGAACCCCTCCGACACATGCCTACTTAACTGGTTGATCATGGAGATAGAGCGTAATACACACAAGACAAGAGAAAGAAAAGGTGGTATATCCCCACTCCCAACGTCGTTAAGGTTCGCGCGTGGAGCGTCCCGCAGAAGCGGAATCCAAACAAGGAACCCCTCCTATACGCTACCACTCAACTTGTTGGTCATGGAGATAATGCATAGCAATCACATCCTAATATCACATCATACTCGACCATGTTAAGGACGAGTAAATCGGCCTCAAGCAAAATTTAATAAGAGAAATTCCTATATACATACAAACAAAAGAAATGAGCGAACCATTACCCATAGAACTCGATACTAATGAAGATACTCTCAGCAGATATTATGAAATCTGTAATCTGAGAAAATCTCGTAAAACAACTGAGCGCGTAACACCCGCATCGAATAACATATAACTCATGTATCTCTGAGTAAAAACTTACCCTCAATAACGGGTGGTGCCGACAGGGCTGGAGGAAACAAAACCTCCTGATCATGACAAACACGCCCATACTGTAGTTGTCCTTGATGCGGAGGAACAACCATAATAGGTACCGGAGGTGGAAACAGAACACATGGCTGCTGCGGAGCCCGAGGAAACTGACCCCCAATCATCTGAGGACACTCTCTCTTGATATGACCTGCCTCCCCACATTGGAAGCACCGTCCCTTCATGTCCTCCCGACCTCGATCTCCGATATCCCTAAACTGAGAAATACCTCGGCCCGAATGACCTCTACCTCCAGGGCCACCCCGATCTGCCTGATGCAAAGCACCTTGTTCGTGCCTATTTTTGCCCCTCGCAATAAACTTCCCTACTTGCGTCATTTCAGTAGCTTTCTTGCTACCTTGCATATAAAATTGATGCTCCTGACAATGGAGTAAGGCTGCATTCATAACTTCTCCATAAGTCTGGAAAGCTGGGTTACCCAATAAGTGTTTTCGGATTCCCCAGTTTAGACCTCCCATAAGCTTCGAGATCTTCCTCTCTTCCGGAGTCACCTCATCTGGTACAAAGCTTGCCAACCGGGTAAACTCCTCTTCATACTCCGCTACAGACCTCTCCCCTTGCTCTACATCTTGCAACTTCCTCTTCATCTCCCTCTGAACAGCGGGAGGAAAATACTTAAGATCAAACAAAGCCCAGAACTCAGTGATTGACATGGTGTCTCTTTGCTCTTGGGTGGTCATCGTCTCCCACCAGTGTAACGCAGCTCCGACAAGCTTAAAGGTGGTAAGGACTTGTTTCTTATCCTCACTACATTCTATCATTCGAAGGTGGCGTTGCATGTCTTTCTTCCATTGATTGGCTTTAATAACATCCGCACCTCCCTCGAATTCCGGGGGATTGCCCTTTAGGAAGGACTCCCTAACCCTTTCCCACGGATTAAATCCCGTAGGAGCTTGAACACATGGAGCCCATGGCAATTGTTGGATCACTACGGACATGGCGGCATGAACCGCTCCAGCCACTATGCTTGCTACATCCGCAACATTGACAGTCCCTTGTAGTGGCGGTGGAGGACCTACTTCCTTCTCTACGACCTTAACACGTCTCGCCGGGCGACCTCTCTTGGACGGAATCTGAGATGGAAGAACAGTAGTATTAGAATACTAGTTAAAACAATCTATCTTGCGGAAGATCGCAAACATAAGCAACAAGAAGTCCTAGCATTAGGCCCTACATCAAAGAACTCTACGGTAGAACGAGACAAGTCCACACAAATCCTAGTACACTAGAACCTGATGCTCTGATACCATCTGTGACAACCCGCGATCCGAGATAAGGGGTGGCCAGCCCGATACTCAAACATAACAGGAATCATGGATGGATATCATTCTCAGCATCACAAATATAAACTGAGTATACGGGAAAACCACCCAATAAATCAGAAAACGAGTTGCCAAAAAGTGTAAAATTTTAAAAAATGCGGTTACTGAAATTTAAACTAAACAACCCAATCTGACAAGCAAGTGGAATTCCAAAAGATAATATATAAAGTAACTAAAACGAATGTACACAAATGGACCGAATAAGCTGTCGGTCCACAGCTACATAAGACAACGTACAATAATATAAAATATCTTACATAGTACAACCATTAATCAAATACAAACGTTTGGGCCACACGCCCGAGGGACAAGACCCGATCATAACTAGAATAACAAGAATGAAAACGTCTAATACAACATCCTGTAATAACCCGCAAAGTCTTACAGCTCGTTGAAAGTGCAGGGAACTTGGGAAAGTCAAGTCGGGCGTCCTTGCGGTGGAGCACCTGAGCGGATACAATAATATATATACAACAAGGAAGTAAACCGGTCAGGGCCGGGTTCTATATGATTTCTAGAAGAATAAAAAGCATGATAGATATGAACAGTGATACATGAATGATGAGGATGATAATATGACATGCTATCTACAATATAAGCAAGAATTGAAAGTAAAGCACTTTAAGTCAAAACCCTTCCTTATAAAATACAATTTCCATTTCCTTCAGACATTCCTTATTAGGAATAAAACCATATATTTGGTTAAGTCAAGAAGTTATAATTTCTATTCATTAATTTAGATCTTCCTATTTTATCTTTCCACTCCTTATTAGGAATATCATTTACATCAAGTGCTCTTTATGGCACATTTATTATTCTCGTGCTCTTCCTGGCACATACTTATGCTCTTTATGGCATTTAACAACCATCAAGTCCAACTTGATGAAAATATAGTTATATACATATATATATACATAACGATATCTAAGACCGCCCGTCCGGGTTTCCCCACTAAGCGCGCCCCTAAATGACCATCATCTTCCAGGGCCTCCAAGACAACCTGGGCACCTAACGAAACACGTCGGGAAGCGGCCATGAGCCTGCGTGGTAGCCAAGACCACACCTGAAAACTCCCTACCCCCGCAGAAAAGTATAACCATAAGCGCTCCCATGGCCTAGGACTATATCCACCCTGCATTCATTAGCCAGGGGGCTTCACCTCACGAGCGGACTTCCCTTATGATGTCATTTAGAGAGGTGTGTAACAGTAAATTAACATTTACATTTTTATCATCATATTATTTCCAAAAATCCATTTCCATTAATCATGAAGTTGGTTCTTTTATTATTAAACCTATCATCATTAAACAACGGGGTTCATTCTATATTGAACCTATCATCTTTAAACACCTAAGGGTTCCTTTTATGCGAACCTAATTCCCATCGAATATTATCATTTATTCCTCAAATTACAATCCCCGTTTAACTCTCCAAACGATCATTATGATCCTACAAATCTCCAAGGTCTATGTAACTTGACAAGCCCTTCTAGTCTACAAGTTAGGGTTCCTAACTTCCAAACTTCTAAGAGTTTGAATAAAAGAAGTAATGCCTTAGCATTACTTTAAACCTCCCCGAAACAAACCCCAGATAAACCCATTTCTAGTCCAGGGTAACGACCAAACTCCATAGCTACTCTAGGACTCTAAGTTTACTTCTTGAAAGAAGTTTCCTAGGTCCTAATCCTAAAGAAATAAGGAGGAAAATTAAAAGAAAAAGACCCCCAAAATCTGCTGGAACCGAATCGATTCGCCCTAGGGGCCGAATCGATTCGCCCCAGCGAATCGATTCGCTCTGAAAGTGAATCGGTTCGGACAATAAAATTTGGTTTCTGCAATTGCCGAATCGATTCGGTCTAAATCTGAATCGATTCGGACAACAAGACCTGGGATTCTGCATCTATGCGAATCGATTCGCCCAAGGGACCGAATCGATTCGCCCCTGCGAAAATGCCAAGAATGGCTATGGAGTCTTGAACTCCAAAATTCTAAACAAACCCAAACCAGCCAAACCCAATCTATATAATGGAACTAGTACACCAAAAATACACCCAACTACCATCATTTGAAATGTTTATCATCCAAATCAATCTCAAAGGGTTAAATACCCAAAATTCCACCAAAACCCTAACATTTATAAATCATAAATATCAATGCAATTTATTCTACTTAAACCATAAATTTGCAAGTAGATTACTTGCCTCAAGGTAAAAATCTGATTTGATGAAGAAGGAGGCAACAACCCAAGCTCCAATCTCTCTTTTCTCCCAAGTTCTCTTCCTCTCTCTATTCACTCTAGGGCTCAATTGTGTAAAATGGAAGAATGGGAATAGGGGTGGGGAATTAAAATGGGCCTTAAGTCTAAAAGCCCAACTTAAAATGCTAATACGCGATATACTAATACGCGACTACACTATTTAAGCCAAAACCAGTCAAAAGTGCCCGAAATGCCAAAATACAATATGGCACTTATTTTGACTGTCTCACACCTACCGGGACTAACTACATTGTTCAAATTATCATTTGAAAGTTTTATAACTCGTTTTAGTTTCGGTTTCATAATAAACCAAAATGTCATTTTAAATCTTTATGACATAATAAATTACCACATGAACATTTTTATCTACTCACGAGGTAACTACCCAACATATTAGTAAATATTGACTTGACATAACAAATTTATATTTACTCAGCATCCGTCAGATAATAACTAATTACTACACTTGGTAATTAAGGATAAAATGGGCTATCGGAAGAGAGGGTTATTACATACTCCCCCCCTTAAGAGGGAATTTTGCCCCCAAAATTCGGATATACGTCGCAAGAAGAAGTGCGGATACTATTCCCACAAGTCATCCTCGCACCCCTATGTCGATTTCTCGACACCTTGTTCAATATATATAGAACTCATCCCCCAAGGTACTACCATCGGCACCAACGTACTCTATGCTCTAAGATAGCAACCGACTACATCTCATAAAAAAAAACTGTCAAGTTGCACCTACTTCGAAAGGAATGTGCTTAAAGGCTCCGTCCTATCCTTCGTACTCCCTTGCATGAGGGACAAGGAACAAATCTTGATCTTACCTCAAAATGTTCCAATAAAGCGAGCGAACAGTCTACCGGACCCACCGCGACATTTCTAAGAAAGGTACAACGTCATGCGGTGCAAGTTTTCCTTTCACCTCGAAACGTATAATGCCCGTCACAGGCGATACTCACCACAACATTTGGTCTAGTGACCTCAAACTCCCGATGCCTTCTTCTCGCATCGACTGAGCTCTTTTCGTCGGTCTCGGTTATACGAGAGACTTATCATCTCGTACTTCCAACCAACAAGGGGAAAATCAACAAGGCCTAACTTACAAGGCTTCTTCTAAAGCGCCGTCCTAATAGTGAATCGACGCCAATTCTATATAGGCGAATTCAACGAGTGGAAAGCATTGTTCCCAACTACTCTTAAAGTTAGGCACGCATATAAGGAGTATATGCCTCAGCATATGGTTTATTCTATTGGTCTGGCCATCTGGAAAATGACGAGAAGTGATTAACCAAAATTCGATTCCCATGACTTCTTGGAAACTTGCCAAGAATGAGAAGCGGAAGTCTTTTCCTAGTCAGGACGATAATCAAGGGCACCCCATGCAGTATAACAACCTTTCTATGCCCAGCCCAAAATACTAGCGACGTACATCTTGGCACAATTTGTCATTACCCCGATGCACTGGAACGTTAGAACTGCGCGATTATTCCATATCTGCTTAACTTAAGTCCCTTCCGTTCGGGACAAAATTCTCTTAAGGAATACGCACCCCACCCTCAATGTCAAAAGAGCAGAGTTCTGTTTCCTAAATCAACAGCTTATCTTGAAACAAGATGTTGTTCGCACGAGAGACTAAATTCTGCCCAGGAAGTAGCATCTCTCTTCCTGCACAACGATCACCCCCAAGATGGACTTCAACTTAAATAGGGGATAACACTCCTTGCAAGTTTAAACTTGTGAGGCGCATCCACAATAAATCGATACTCCAGTATTACCACTCCCCATCATGGCAGAGACTTGCTAATGGAATCTACCTTCGAGCTTAACCACGTGGCTCAGGGGTACGAGTTAATTTACCATTTCGTTACCTCCGTAACACTCCACCATGTGAGGCCTCATCTCCTTCGGCCTAAACCACTAACTTCTCGAAATCCTCCCACTTCATATAACATGAAACCAACCCCTCTTAGAGTTTACGCATGACTTATTCCTGGTCAACTCCCAACAGCATCCCTAAACTTAAGTCCCATACTAAAAGGCCCTACGTGTAAACAATCCCAAAGTCTATCTACCTATACCCTATCTAAGTCGTATACACCTAATACTAAGTATATCCCTAGTGCCCAAGACCTCTCTCAACTTCCGACAATTGCTCAGTTTCGTGCGTGGGACGTCTCGCCGAAGCGAAATCCAAACAAGGAACCCTCCCGTTACACTACTACCTCGCGTTGTCAGTCATCGAGGAGTACAGGTCTAAGACACATGATCGGGAGCGAAAAGGTTCTACAGCTACACACTAACAAATTAAATGACTAAAGAAAAATTACAACGTTCACCCTTCGTGAAACCCTAGGGTTACATACCCTATAACATATGCATCTCAATAAATAGCCTTCTATAACAATGCATAACCCGAAGTCTCAATTCGACTTCGTACTCCAGTCTCCCTCATATCCATCAGAGGAGAGAACTATATGCAGTGCTCCTAAGTCGCACTCTAATAGCCATTCATCACTCTTGTACGTGATTCTCGGCTAAACTTTCCAATCCCACTTCTGACAATAATTTTAATAAAACAAAATAAAATAAAAGGAAAGAATAGCATATCTTTACTCACAACATTATTAAGTGTTCATGCGGCGGAGTGTCTCGCAAAGCGAAATCCAAACAAGGAACCCCTCCGACACATGCCTACTTAACTGGTTGATCATGGAGATAGAGCGTAATACACACAAGACAAGAGAAAGAAAAGGTGGTATATCCCCACTCCCAACGTCGTTAAGGTTCGCGCGTGGAGCGTCCCGCAGAAGCGGAATCCAAACAAGGAACCCCTCCTATACGCTACCACTCAACTTGTTGGTCATGGAGATAAGGCATAGCAATCACATCCTAATATCACATCATACTCGACCATGTTAAGGACGAGTAAATCGGCCTCAAGCAAAATTTAATAAGAGAAATTCCTATATACATACAAACAAAAGAAATGAGCGAACCATTACCCATAGAACTCGATACTAATGAAGATACTCTCAGCAGATATTATGAAATCTGTAATCTGAGAAAATCTCGTAAAACAACTGAGCGCGTAACACCCGCATCGAATAACATATAACTCATGTATCTCTGAGTAAAAACTTACCCTCAATAACGGGTAGTGCCGACAGGGCTGGAGGAAACAAAACCTCCTGATCATGACAAACACGCCCATACTGTAGTTGTCCTTGATGCGGAGGAACAACCATAATAGGTACCGGAGGTGGAAACAGAACACATGGCTGCTGCGGAGCCCGAGGAAACTGACCCCCAATCATCTGAGGACACTCTCTCTTGATATGACCTGCCTCCCCACATTGGAAGCACCGTCCCTTCATGTCCTCCCGACCTCGACCTCTGATATCCCTAAACTGAGAAATACCTCGGCCCGAATGACCTCTACCTCCAGGGCCACCCCGATCTGCCTGATGCAAAGCACCTTGTTCGTGCCTATTTTTTCCCCTCGCAATAAACTTCCCTACTTGCGTCATTTCAGTAGCTTTCTTGCTACCTTGCATATAAAATTGATGCTCCTGACAATGGAGTAAGGCTGCATTCATAACTTCTCCATAAGTCTGGAAAGCTGGGTTACCCAATAAGTGTTTTCGGATTCCCCAGTTTAGACCTCCCATAAGCTTCGAGATCTTCCTCTCTTCCGGAGTCACCTCATCTGGTACAAAGCTTGCCAACCGGGTAAACTCCTCTTCATACTCCGCTACAGACCTCTCCCCTTGCTCTACATCTTGCAACTTCCTCTTCATCTCCCTCTGAACAGCGGGAGGAAAATACTTAAGATCAAACAAAGCCCAGAACTCAGTGATTGACATGGTGTCTCTTTGCTCTGGGGTGGTCATCGTCTCCCACCAGTGTAACGCAGCTCCGACAAGCTTAAAGGTGGTAAGCACTTGTTTCTTATCCTCACTACATTCTATCATTCGAAGGTGGCGTTGCATGTCTTTCTTCCATTGATTGGCTTTAATAACATCCGCACCTCCCTCGAATTCCGGGGGATTGCCCTTTAGGAAGGACTCCCTAACCCTTTCCCACAGAGTAAATCCCGTAGGAGCTTGAACACATGGAGCCCATGGCAATTGTTGGATCACTACGGACATGGCGGCATGAACCGCTCCAGCCACTATGCTTTCTACATCCGCAACATTGACAGTCCCTTGTAGTGGCGGTGGAGGACCTACATCCTTCTCTACGACCTTAACATGTCTCGCCGGGCGACCTCTCTTGGACGGCATCTGAGATGGAAGAACAGTAGTATTAGAATACTAGTTAAAACAATCTATCTTGCGGAAGATCTCAAACATAAGCAACAAGAAGTCCTAGCATTAGGCCCTACATCAAAGAACGCTACGGTAGAACGAGACAAGTCCACACAGATCCTAGTACTCTAGAACCTGATGCTCTGATACCATCTGTGACAACCCGCGATCCGAGATAAGGGGTGGCCAGCCCGATACTCAAACATAACAGGAATCATGGATGGATATCATTCTCAGCATCACAAATATAAACTGAGTATACAGGAAAACCACCCAATAAATCAGAAAACGAGTTGCCAAAAATTGTAAAATTTTAAAAAATGCGGTTACGAAAATTTAAACTAAACAACCCAATCTGACAAGCAAGTGGAATTCCAAAAGATAATATATAAAGTAACTAAAACGAATGTACACAAATGGACCGAATAAGCTGTCGGTCCACAGCTACATAAGACAACGTACAACAATATAAAATATCTTACATAGTACAACCATTAATCAAATACAAACGTTTGGGCCACACGCCCGAGGGACAAGACCCGATCATAACTAGAATAACAAGAATGAAAACGTCTAATACAACATCCTGTAATAACCCGCAAAGTCTTACAGCTCGTTGAAAGTGCAGGGAACTTGGGAAAGTCAAGTCGGGCGTCCTTGCGGTGGAGCACCTGAGCGGATACAATAATATATATACAACAAGGAAGTAAACCGGTCAGGGCCGGGTTCTATATGATTTTTAGAAGAATAAAAAGCATGATAGATATGAACAGTGATACATGAATGATGAGGATGATAATATGACATGCTATCTACAATATAAGCAAGAATTGAAAGTAAAGCACTTTAAGTCAAAACCCTTCCTTATAAAATACAATTTCCATTTCCTTCAGACATTCCTTATTAGGAATAAAACCATATATTTGGTTAAGTCAAGAAGTTATAATTTCTATTCATTAATTTAGATCTTCCCATTTTATCTTTCCACTCCTTATTAGGAATATCATTTACATCAAGTGCTCTTTATGGCACATTTATTATTCTCGTGCTCTTCCTGGCACATACTTATGCTCTTTATGGCATTTAACAACCATCAAGTCCAACTTGATGAAAATATAGTTATATACATATATATATACATAACGATATCTAAGACCGCCCGTCCGGGTTTCCCCACTGAGCGCGCCCCTAAATGACCATCATCTTCCAGGGCCTCCAAGACAACCTGGGCACCTAACGAAACACGTCGGGAAGCGGCCATGAGCCTGCGTGGTAGCCAAGACCACACCTGAAATCTCCCTACCCCCGCAGAAAAGTATAACCATAAGCGCTCCCATGGCCTAGGACTATATCCACCCTGCATTCATTAGCCAGGGGGATTCACCTCACGAGCGGACTTCCCTTATGATGTCATTTAGAGAGGTGTGTAACAGTAAATTAACATTTACATTTTTATCATCATATTATTTCCAAAAATCCATTTCCATTAATCATGAAGTTGGTTCTTTTATTATTAAACCTATCATCATTAAACAACGGGGTTCATTCTATATTGAACCTATCATCTTTAAACACCTAAGGGTTCCTTTTATGCGAACCTAATTCCCATCGAATATTATCATTTATTCCTCAAATTACAATCCCCGTTTAACTCTCCAAACGATCATTATGATCCTACAAATCTCCAAGGTCTATGTAACTTGACAAGCCCTTCTAGTCTACAAGTTAGGGTTCCTAACTTCCAAACTTCTAAGAGTTTGAATAAAAGAAGTAATGCCTTAGCATTACTTTAAACCTCCCCGAAACAAACCCCAGATAAACCCATTTCTAGTCCAGGGTAACGACCAAACTCCATAGCTACTCTAGGACTCTAAGTTTACTTCTTGAAAGAAGTTTCCTAGGTCCTAATCCTAAAGAAATAAGGAGGAAAATTAAAAGAAAAAGACCCCCAAAATCTGCTGGAACCGAATCGATTCGCCCTAGGGGCCGAATCGATTCGCCCCAGCGAATCGATTCGCTCTGAAAGCGAATCGGTTCGGACAATAAAATTTGGTTTCTGCAATTGCCGAATCGATTCGGTCTAAATCCGAATCGATTCGGACAACAAGACCTGGGATTCTGCATCTATGCGAATCGATTCGCCCAAGGGACCGAATCGATTCGCCCCTGCGAAAATGCCAAGAATGGCTATGGAGTCTTGAACTCCAAAATTCTAAACAAACCCAAACCAGCCAAACCCAATCTATATAATGGAACTAGTACACCAAAAATACACCCAACTACCATCATTTGAAATGTTTATCATCCAAATCAATCTCAAAGGGTTAAATACCCAAAATTCCACCAAAACCCTAACATTTATAAATCATAAATATCAATGCAATTTATTCTACTTAAACCATAAATTTGCAAGTAGATTACTTGCCTCAAGGTAAAAATCTGATTTGATGAAGAAGGAGGCAACAACCCAAGCTCCAATCTCTCTTTTCTCCCAAGTTCTCTTCCTCTCTCTATTCACTCTAGGGCTCAATTGTGTAAAATGGAAGAATGGGAATAGGGGTGGGGAATTAAAACGGGCCTTAAGTCTAAAAGCCCAACTTAAAATGCTAATACGCGATATACTAATACGCGACTACACTATTTAAGCCAAAACCAGTCAAAAGTGCCCGAAATGCCAAAATACAATATGACACTTATTTTGACTGTCTCACACCTACCGGGACTAACTACATTGTTCAAATTATCATTTGAAAGTTTTATAACTCGTTTTAGTTTCGGTTTCATAATAAACCAAAATGTCATTTTAAATCTTTATGACATAATAAATTACCACATGAACATTTTTATCTACTCACGAGGTAACTACCCAACATATTAGTAAATATTTACTTGACATAACAAATTAATATTTACTCAGCATCCATCAGATAATAACTAATTACTACACTTGGTAATTAAGGATAAAATGGGCTATCGGAATAGAGGGTTATTACAATATTATGATGCTATATTTTGGAACTCCCAAAAATATTAATTATTGGCATAATTAATGATGGACTACATGGTGATACCATTAGCCATGGCTAGTGAGTAAATGAAAGGTTAAAAGACCTATTATAAGATACCATTTATGATAGAGATTGACAGAGTCATTTTATCCTATTGTAAAATTTTAGAACCGTTATCATAACGAAAAGAACGACAAATATGTAACGACAAATATGTCGTAAGCACAACATAGTTTGATAATTTAAAAACTAATGAGTTGTGAGTGTGGGTTATGATCGGACTGATGAGAATAGAACCTGACTTATCCTTTGACGAAAGGGCTAGTGTGGGAGAAGTGGCTTTACTACCTAGAAAGGGATCGGACTAAAGCCTGTTGATATTGAATCATTTGTGGTGGTAACCCAACTTATAGACTGGAGATTCCAAGAAATAGGTTCAAAGGGTATTAACAAGTCACGGTGATATGGGTTGAATCATGCTATTAATTATATACAGGGTTTTACTCCGAGTCGATCCCTATGAAGCATGATATCCTCAAGTGAGTTAAGGTTGAGTTAATTATAACTCTTAATGATGATCTACAACTCTATTTTGAGTAGGGTACCTAGCTACAGAAGTATTCTTGATAGAGTCACATATGCGAATGTGGAAGTGTGGTCGCTTCCCTAGAGCGTTCACATACTAGGATATAGCACATAGCCGTAACGTGCTGGCTTGAGGACTATACCCAGGTAGGGTTATGTGTGGGATGTTGTCAGAGATAGAGTTCAAAACTACGAGTTACTATAGTATAATCTGAATAATCTTTACTACGTAAAGGTTGAAGTCGAAAGACACCTTTGCTTATGCACGATTCTATTAATTATTATTGCTCAATATTTGTCAAAATTTACTAGGAGGGGATTATTATCGATGGATATTTTTTAAAATCCAAGTGGGGGATTGTTGTTAGTGTGTATTTTTAAACACACGTGGGAGACTAAGTCTACCCACTATCCAATTTTTGCACACATTTTATCTACTTATTCTAAACTTTCGGCTAAGAAAATGTACCCACTTGCTTTCCTCTCTTATTTGAATGGCTATTTTGCAAAGCTTATGTTTTTTGATATATATGTGAGGCAGAAGTAAGAAAAAAGAGCAAGAGAGATTTTGAGAGTTTGGTTTTGAAAAAGAAAGAGTAGAGAAAACATAATAGACACAAATATGGTTCTCTCTGCAAATTTTTATTCACTAGAAAATATTTATTTCCCAAAATATTTTTAGAACAGTTTGTTCCCCCAAACTGAAATTTCGGATATTGAGCAATTAATTTGGAATGGGTGTTAGAAGACATATAATTACGATGCATAGTTATATGATACATAGGTGATTCTAGGGTTGTTTTATCCTTGGGACGACGTGACTGTAGACTACCTGCACAAAGAGGGTAGAACCGCGAAACGTCTTAATGAGAGCGACCTAGTCCTCGACTCAACCCAAGAATCGTTTACAACGAATTTATAAACAATAGAGGTAATATTGTTTATTTTTTATTGTGTAGTAAATATTTGGATTCAACGCATGCGGTTCATATTTTGCGATAATCATATGAGTAAATATTTGGATTCAACCCATGCGATTCATATTTTATGATAATCATATGAGGTAATAATTTAATTTTGAACAATAGACTTAAAATTAATTTATGATTTCATTTTTCGATTTCTCCATAAAACGCTTTGATATGATTTTTTAATTACAATATATAAAGCGTACCAATAGTAACTCTCACCCCCTGATATCACCCATACCATTAACACCATATGCCAACACATGGATGCCCCCACAGAATACCGCGTCTTTTGTCCAGCGCCTTCTCTGATATGTTAAAGGCATGTCTACCTATGGATTGAAGTTCCTACATAACTCCTCTGCCCAAGTCTACGGGCTTTTAGATGATGATTGGGCCGGTTGTCTCGGAGATCCACCTCTGGCAACTGCCATTTTATAGTCTCTAGCTGCATTTCCTCGTCATCCAAACGCCAACCTACGGTCTCACGTTGAAGTTGTGACGAAGAATATCGCGCTCTTGTAGCCACTAGTGCTGAATTAACTCGGGTCTCTTATGTTCTTTAGGATATTGGAGTTTGTTTGGGTGCACCACCCATCTTACTGTGTGATAATATTAGTGCTTTATATATGACACTTAACCCAGTGTTTCATGCTTGCACCAAACATGTGGAGGTAGGCTACCATTTCGTTAGAGAAAAAGTTGCTCAAGGCGAATTGATCACCCAATTTGTTTCCTCCAAATCTCAACTTGCTGATCTCTTTACCAAGTCTTTACCAGTAGGTCCATTCAAAACTCGTCGATCCAAGCTTGATGTTTGGCCATCACCCATATCAAGCTTGAGGTTGAATGATAACAGTTATATTCAAGCTCACCAAGTTAGCCACAATTCACACCAGTTATCGCCCACTATATACACATCTTCTCACGTCCTATGTTAATGACTCCACTCCTATCACATGTTTTGTACCTAGTTATAGGGAACTGCATGTAGAAACATTTGTATACTCTTAAATAAATTTGTATCGTGGTGAATGAATATACGTATACTAAGTTGCGTACACAGGGACGGACCCATGTAGGGAAGCGGGTCGCGTCCCCAGCTCACTTTAAAGAAAAAAAAAATTAGGGCATATTTCAAATAATCCCTTAAACATTTTTTAATACACGTTTATTCCAAGTCTTTTTATTTGCTCCAAAAAGTCCTGACGCGGACTTTTAAGAATAATAGAATATTAGTTAAATGAGTGTTTGAGTGACTTTTTGATAGACCTAGCAAAATGAGGCACGACACGAATCGACACGAAGTTATAAGTTAATGGGTGCCCTCTTAATATGTTCGGGTCATATCAGTGACAATCCGATAAGACACGATAGTTAACGGGTCAAGCTAGGGTTGACTCCCTTCACCCATTAATATCTGATAAAACCCGTTATGACCCATTAATTTAAGTAAATATGATATACTTTTGGAACTTATAAATAATTTATGCAGCATAATGTTAATTTAATCATAATGAATTTTACTAAATGAGAGATTTAGTAATGTCAAGGAATTAATTGGTGTATTTGGGTTAAAAAAAGAGATAATATGTGAACTTGTATACAATTCAAAATAATTAATTATCTTAATGGGTCTTAACAAGTGAACACAACACGACACGATAACATAACGGGTCGGGTTTGGATATGATTTTTTCACACGATAAAAAAGTCACCCGTTTAGACACGAACACAATAAGATCCGAACACGATAAAAAACGACACGAACACGACTCGACACGACCCATTGACATGTAAACTTTTTGGTACAAAATGAAACGTTTAAACTAAACGTGTATTAAAAAATGTAAAATTTTGATCTTCTCCACCACTTACTCTCATGCTCTCTCCTCCACCAGGTATATTTTGATCCCTGATGATCCGATCCCTAAATTTTATTTATATTTCATCATTTGTTTATTTTGTGAAATTATATGTGAAATTAAATTTATAATGTAAAATTAAATGTGAAATTAAATTTATACTTAAATTATTGATTTACGATGTATTAATTATCATATGATATTTTGATAATGGTTTTTAGTATTGAAAATGAAAATTATGCCCAAAAAAAGTAAAAACAACCCAAAAAATGCCCGACAAAACTTGAAATAACTCCCCAAAAAATCGCCTCGGGGGCTCCTGCCCCCGAATCCCCCGCAACACTCGAAAGTTTCACCCCAGTTGACACAAAATCCTAAATCCATCACTGTGCATACATGCTCTTTTTTTATCTCTAAAGTTTACATATTGAAAATGTTCGCATTGAAAAAGTTATATACATGAATATCAAGGTTCTAAAAAACGCGAGGCGTGATCGAGGCGTGTAGGTCAAGCCTTAAGCCTTAGTAGCCTAGGCTTATGCGTAAAAAGGGGTGAAAAGGGGTTTAGGCCTTCTAGATATATTTTAATATTTTCTAACCATAACATGACTATTAAAATACTAAAATTGTACATATCATAAAAATATGTGTGAATATTTGCAAATTAAAATACTATTTGATTATTTTGGATGATATAATGGTTCGATTTGTAAAAAAATTCTTTAAAAGGCGAAATCGTTTCACTAAAGCATTGTTGTTTTTAGAAAAAAGTGCGCGTTAAGGGTTTTATCGAGAATAAGACGTGAAAACCTTAAGGCGGAGGGTTTCTCCTAAGTCTCAACCCTAGGCGGACCCTAGACGAATTTTTTAGAACAGTGATGAATATACATATAAACCATAATTGAAAAAGTTTTATACATGAATATGCGTATTGAAAAAGTTTACATATTGAAAAATGAATATACATGATATATACATATATAACATAAAAATGTTCTTAACGATTTCATATTGAAAAAAAATTCGTTATGAAATCGATATATTTGAATGCACATAACAAAAAAAAACTAGAAAACTAGATAACTAAGGGCGTGTCAACTCGATGAAGGGTAAGAATCAATATATTTGTACGCATAAGAATATCTATACGCATACAATAAATAATAATAGAATACAAAGTATATCATATATCCATATCTAAATAGTGTTTGGAATCAATAAAATAAAATAAAAAATTACGAACGGTGAAATGTGAAGAACCTACAAACTTCTGGATTTTAGCCCGTGCATCTTGAAATCTCATATGTACCCTTATAAATGACTTTCAGTATAAAAGTCGAGGAAATTCAGCTGCATTGGATGAACTTAACTTGTTGATAACGTATTGTAAAATATAAAATACTCATACATAATTTAAAAAAAAAAATTATAATTTTATTAGTATATTATTACCTTTATTTATAATACAAAGTAAGATAACATAATATATTTCTAAATAATTGTGAAAGATTTCCTTACTACATAAATTACATCAATTTGTAATTATACCTTCTAGTTATAAATTCACGCGTACACTCTTTTGTCTAGTCGACCTCGTAATCTATATTTCCAATGTGACGCAATAGATGATGAAACTGATCCACATGGGCCACATTTCAGTAGCTTGTTCTGAGCCTCAAGAGTAGAATTGTACAATTGACTTCCAATACGCACCATCTTGATAAAGATCAGGGACATAATTTAGTATTAATTTTTTTTACTTGCCTCTCCTATTAGTTAAAATATTTAATTTAAATTTTGCAATTTGTACACTTTTTTTACTGAAAAATACGCCAATTTAATATACTATATCTTAAAAATCATCGACTAAAAAATTATCGTACATTGTGCCATGAATACGAGAAATAGCACCATGTGTGATGGACAACACCTGTTCGTGCATAATTAAAATAGGAACACGATGCATATGCGATATGTCTCACGTGTTGTCAAGACAAGAATTTTAAATGCGGATATGAGTCATGTCATTATTTATATTGAGCAAGAATAAGTGATAATCTTAACACATAATACTATTTTTCATATTTAATGAAAACATGTGCATATATTGATTTATTTTTACTTTTATATATATATATATACACACACACACACACACACAAAGAGAGAGAGAGAGACAAACTCCTGTGCACACAAGTTTGCACATCATTTTTTTTAAATAGTAAAAAAAATATTTTTTGCCTAATTTTTTATGTGATATTTAAACATTTCAAGGAACTCATATAAAAAAAATCAGCTCAAATGTTTTTATTTGCTATTTAAAAAAAACGGTTAAACTTTAAAAAAAATTTAAGTGCTTAAAAGCAGCGAAAGTTTGAGCGATTTTTTTAAAATAGTAAAAAAAGTTTTTTTGAGTAAATATTTTTGTGTGATATTTAAACATTTCAAGGAACTCTTATAAAAAAAATCGGGTCAAAAATATTTTTTTTCTATATTAAAAAATAGTGTGCAAATTTTAGTGTGCACATAATTTTGCCCCCTCTCTCTCTCTCTCTCTCTCTCTCTCTCTCTCTCTCTCTATATATATATATATATATATATATATATATATATATATATATATAGGTGCTGATAACACGTGCATTAATGATGCACACTTAAAATCCAAAAAGTAATGATAAAATTTCAACATACAATTAATTTAATACATTTACTCGTTAAAAATATTCATTCATGATATTTTAAAGTTTAAAACATATATGTCATTATTAACATTTTTCTTTTTATATTTATCCAGCCACATAATTGACATTTATTTCTTATACCGACTTCACACATTAAAATCCAAGCTCACCGTCCAGTATACAACTGAGACACATTCATGGTAGACCTTTACACATTAATTGAACCCCATCCGTCAACTTCAAGCCTCCAGTACTTTGACCTTTGAAAATATTGACTTTCCAAACAAGGCCTCTGACTTTCACATTCCTCAACCTATATAAGAAATTCTCCCAACACACTTCTCTCTCACATCTTCTCAAAAACCTATTTAAAACCCCAAATAGAAAATGAGCAGATCAGATGAAGCAACCACCATTTCAAATAAAAAGTACAGAGGGGTCCGGTGCCGAAAATGGGGCAAATGGGTGTCTGAAATCAGGGTTCCGGGGACCAAAGACCGCCTTTGGCTAGGTTCATACGCCACTGCCGAGGCGGCAGCCACCGCGTATGATATAGCTGCATATTGTCTCCATGGATCGGACGCGTTAGAAAAGCTCAATTTTCCATTGGTTTTACCGTCTCGAGTTAGGCCGGATATGTTGCCACCCGATATACAAAGAGCGGCTTCCGACGCGGGAATGGCGGTTGATGCTCGGTTGGCGGTTAGAAGGCCAGCAGCTGGTGAGTGGGAGGGGAGAGAAGGCCAGGCTTTAAACATTTCAGTTGATGATTATTTATAAGGTGGCTGCATGTAAAAATACACACATAAAGATTATAATAACATTGTTGCCTTGACGGGTGGGGTTTATAGCGGTGGTTCCAAGCACCACCCATTCCCAAACCCCTTTTCTAGCAATATGTGTTAATTTTTTTTTTTATTATGAAAGAAGATAAATATTATTATTCAAGTCAAGGTATTTGTGGGCTATCACAAGATTTTGATACATTTTAGGCACCACATTAACATGTCACATGTTTGCATTGATTAATGTCTTCCATGGAGTAATTATCAATTTACACACCAACTAACATAAACGCGACACATTAATGTCATGCCAAAAATGTAGTGTCTTGGAATTACAAGATTAATTATTCTTAATATTTTCCTCAAGTGAATATTAGTTGTGCGTAATTTAAATGTTCGTATGGTATTGATTATATAAATTACTAATGCTTTAAATTTTGTTAAATGCTTTGAGTGTCAAAATAGTAAAAATAGTAAGAGAGTGCTATATGAGTAATTGAATCTTGTTAACAGTATGTTGAAAATATATATGTATATATATAAAGAGAGAGAGAGAGAGAGAGAGAGAGAGAGAGAGAGAGAGAGAGAATAATAATGTTCTTGTGCGGACCAGTCCGTATTTTAAAAGTGCGGACCAGACATGTGTCACTTGACGGTGAACCCCGAAAAGAAAGAGAGTGTGCCTATAATTTAACCGATAATTTCAAGGCTCGCCACTAAGCGACACATGTCCGTTTCGCACTCTTAAAATGCGGGCTAGTTCATACAATCTCTCTCTCTCTCTCTCTCTCTCTCTCTCTCTATATATATATATATATATATATATATATATATATATATATATATATATATATATAGAGAGAGAGAGAGAGAGAGAGAGAGAGAGAGTCCTAAATGTATCACTCAATATACATCACTCCTACATCATAAGTAAAATGACAATACCCTATTAACAAAACGACACTTCAAAAACATAAACCAAAATAAACCCAAATCCTCACATCTGTCTCTCTCTTCATACCAAAACTCATGCTCACACTCTCTCTCTCTCTCTCTGAGATTTCGTATGAGCTAATACACCGGGCCTGAGATAACGAGTTCCCGAGATAAAGAAGTCAACTATCTTCCCCAAACAGGTAACTCGTTCTCTCTATTTTGTAAACCGAACTCGTTTTCATAGCTTCTGCGTTAATTTTTTTTTTTTTAGAAATTTAACTCGTTTTAATTTCTGTCCACCTGACTTGAGTTAATTTATTACTAGTTGCGTTAATTTCATTCCAGTTGCGTTAATTTATTTGATTTTCTCATTTGGTTCCTCTCATTTGATTTATTCTAGAAAATATTTAAATTAAAACTAATATATACATTATAATTATTTCCTATTTCCTCATTTGATTTTGTTTTGTTTCCGGAAAATGGAGTCTTCTTATGTTGGAAATAACAAAGAACTTTGGATAGGTGAAAATAAGCAAATATAATTTGAATTTGAGCATGATGGAAATGTGGAAATTGACATGGTTCAAGAAGTTGATTCTGAACAAGACAATTTATTCAATCCTCCTCTACAAATGGAAAATACACCAAAGATTGGGCAAGAGTTTGAAAGTTTGGATGATGTTTGGAACTTCTATAATGAATATGTTAAAATTGTGGGATTTAGTGTTCGTAATTGCACGGTTAATAGGTGGCAGGAGACTAATGAGATAATTGAGAAGTCATATGTATGCTTCAAAGAAGGGAAGAGTACGCTTGTAGCGAAACCAGAGACATCTAGACGTAGAGGGTCCATTCGAGAGAATTATAAAGCTAAGCTTGTGGTGTTGCGTTCGAAAGATAATAAGTGGGTGGTTAGTATATTTGTTAAGGGTCATAGTCACCCATTGGCTACTCCAACAAAATCCCATTTTCGACGATCACATTGTGGTGTTTCTAATGCCCAAAAATGCTTAACTCAACTACTTGGTGTAGTTAACATACCAACGCATCAACAGTACAACCTATTGGGGTTACAAGAGGGTGGGTTTGAGAATGTTGGCTTCACTCAGAAATATTTGTACAACCAAGGCCGGAATAATGCAGTGAGTCAGTTAGTGGTGATGGTTATATGTTATTAGAGTTCTTGAGTTTAGAGCAACAAAAGAACCTATCCTTTTATTTTAAAATTGAGTCGGATGATCATAATAGAATCAAGCATGTGAAAAGATAGATTTACTTGTTGATCGTGTGCAACCATCAAAACCATTGTTGCCCGTTCCTAGTGGTGGAGTTTCGATAAACATGAGTAACAATTTCCAACACACCTATAATGAACCGCAAGAAGTAAGGGCGAGAGGATGTGGTAAGCGACTAAAGGTGGAAAAGAGAAATCATTGAGAAGGGGAGAAAAGGTGAAAGAGCGACGCTGCAATCGGTGTGGATTGGTAGTCTAGTCTCACGACAAAAGAAATTTCCCGGTATCGAATAATAGGTAATATTTTTTTCATGCATGTTATTAATATTAACTACCAATTTTAAAAAATTAAGTTATATTTAAATTTCTCATGTAGGATCATGGATGATAATTCATAAGGAATCTCGGTTTCAAGTTCGTCTGAAGGGATTTCAAGTTGAGTGTAGTGTTGGAGATGTCTTGAGTGTGGTTTTGAGTAGTGTTAAAGATGTGTGTGTTTTGTATCCGATGTATTTGTTTTAATATGAAGACTTTCTTAACCATTATGTTTGTGTTTTGTTTCGGATGTATTTGTTTTACTTGTTGAATGCAACCCTAATTGTATAAGATGTATTTGTTTTACTTGTTAAATACAACCCCATTAATGCAGCCACAATGCATAACTATAATTTTATTAATGCAGTGGCATTGTATATTTGTATTAATGTAGCACTATATTATTAAATTAATGTAGCCTTAGTTTTTTATGTCTTTAATTGCAACAACGCTACAGCATAAGAAATAAAGTCCACCTTTCATTACAAAGTCCAACATTCATTAGAAACTTCATCAAGTCCAGAAACAGGTGCTCCATCTTTCATTACAAAATAAAATCCAACTTTCATTACAAATTTTCATAAACACCCATCTATTACAAATTTCCAATATTCAATACAATTGCACAAGAAATTATTTAAAAAATACATAAGAAATGAACAACTTAATCAGTGGTACAATAAGATAGTTAATTTCCAATCTAACCTTGTTAAATTCAACTCGAAATGTCGCCAATTCCATCTCCAACGCATCTATCTTCGTCCCTCGAATGTTTTTTTAATTCAGTTCGTAATATAGCTAATTCCATCTCCGACAAATTGATCTTTGTCGTTAACTCGGAATTATTGTTACTCGTAGACTTTTTATCGTCTAACCATCGAAAAAAATACACGACCCATCTTGGTTATTTGGACAACATAAAAACATATTCTGAGATTTACGGTTGTCTTCGATGTACGAATAATTGTATCGGCACCATAAGAACATTTCAATTTTGAATAATTTGAGGCACCACACTTTGACATTTCTGCAAAAAACATCATATTAGAAACAGTCAATGGCAAAAAATTTATACCAATTACAAACAGTCAGCTCGTAAAAAAAATTGAGGCACTACTTATAAGTTTACAAATAGACACAAAATGAAGACCTAGCTCAATAAAACCTAAGCCAAACTGTAGACACTGGTAGACTCATAATGCATTAACAAACATGGGTTGACAAACATTTATTACCAGAAATTGAAAACGAGTTAGGTTTCCAAAAAAAATTAACGCAAAAGCTATGAAAACGAGTTCGGTTTACAAAACAGAGAGAACGAGTTACCTATTTGGGGAAGATGGATGACTTCGTTATGTCAAGCTCGGTGTATTAGCTCAGGCGAAATCTCAGAGAGAGAGAGAGAGAGAAAGAGAGAGAGTGAGCGTGAGTTTTGATACGAAGAGAGAGACAGATGTGAGGAATTTGGGTTTATTTGAGTTTATGTTTTTGGAGTGACGTTTTGTTAACAAGGTATTGTCATTTTACTTATTATGTAGGAGTGATGTATATTGAGTGTTGCAGTTGATCCTCCCCCCGCTCTCTCTCTCTCTCTCTCTCTCTCTCTCTTTATATATATATATATATATATAGTTTGCACACGTGCTCGCGCACACCAATTTTTTTAAATATTAAAAAAAATATTTTTGAGTTGATTTTTTATTTGGTATTTAAACATTTCAACGAACCCATATAAAAAAATCAACATAAAAAGCTTTTTTTGCTATATTTAAAAAATCGATCAAACTTTCGCAGATTCTAAAGTTCTTAAAAGCAGCAAAAGTTTGACCAATTCTTTAAAAATAGCAAAAAAACTTTTTTAAGTTGAGCTTTTTTATATGGCTCCCTTGAAATGTTTAAATATCACACAAAAAAATCAACTCAAAAATATTTTTTTTACTATTTTAAAAAATGATGTGGAAACTTAGTATGCAAACTTAGCATGCACGCGAGCCTATATATATATATATATATATATATATATATATATATAGAGAGAGAGAGAGAGAGAGAGAGAATTCTTAATGTGTGAGTCACATGTTTAGAAGAAACTTGTACAATTTATGTATGAGCTACATTGTTATGGGGTCTATTCGTCTGACCCTAAAATACTAAAATGTTTGCATTCAAAAATAATGATATTAAAAAATATAAAATGTAACCATTTAATTGCAGCCAATTTAATTCCAATGTTGTTGTTGCTCATAACTCTTTGTAAGAAACTTTTAGATTCCTAATTCGATCATTATAACATTCGAAAAATTGTAACTCTGATTGCTATAAATCTCCCTTATAGTGTGTAGAATATAATGTATGTATTGGCATTGATTTGAGCATAAGGAAAATCCCATCAACCCGTTTAGTACGCAATTTTTTTTAACACAAATTTATATTAGTTACATATATGGTAAGAGCATCCAATATAATTTTCAAAAAGATGTAACTATTGATTCCTTGCAAGTTGCATGGCTATTGTGCTGAGTAACAAAAGCCTTTTATTTGACTAGAAAGGTAAGAAGAAGTCCAAACACAAGGTCAACTGATATGTATATATATATATATATATATACAGAGAGAGAGAGAGAGAGAGAGAGAGAGAGTAATGCTCTTGTGCGGATCAGTTTGCATTTTAAGAATGCGGATCGGACATTGATGAGTGCATTATTTTGTATATTTTATACCCAAATTTATACTTTGTTAGTCCCCTTTTAGTGTATTTAATAATTTCTTAGGACTATTTTATTAAAAGGAGGAAGAAATGCGAGAATAATTGAATTCATATTGAAAATCGAAATTTTAAGTAAAAAATGGGCACTTCGATAATTTTATAATATTCTTGTGCTAATTTGTGAAAAAAGTTGCCTAGTGAAATTTTTGCAGATAATGATGGAATTTGGTGCAAATTGATGATCAATTCAAAAAAGGCGCGAAAAAGCTGATTTTTACGATCGTTCGAAAAAATGTTGTTCTCCGATTTGGACGAAACTCGGCATGCGTGTTCAGGAAGAAAAGATAAGAGTTTTCGAGTGGGGGGAAATTCCGTCCCTTATCACGATCCAGAGATTAAAGAGGTGGAGAGATAGCTACCAATACCATTCGGCCAATCAGAAAGAGTCCCACCACAACTCAAATACCTCACCACTTCTCCTATAAAAAGGACCCTTGGGCTCATAATTTCGTAGACAGTTTTAGAGAGTGGTAGAGAGAGCTTTAGAGAGGGCCAATAATTATTTTGTGAGTGAAATTTTTGTCAAGATTATTTGTGACACATCAATTGTAAGTTTGTTTATTTAATGAAATTGAGTATTCATTCTTGCAATTTTATTATGTCTACAATTATGCTAGCTTAATTTCCTCACTATGACTATGTGAAATTTATCATGTGTGATTAATATTGTGTGTGATTTAATTTCGTCTTTATTTCCCGATATGTGCTAAACGTTTTAAAAATTCGGTATTCATTTAAAACGACACGAGAGTACGTTTTAAACCTTCGGAATTATTTGAAATAAAAATCATTTTTATATTTTAAGTATGAGTACTTTTTGATGGGTTATACTTTTATTAAATTGATTGATATCCCATGCTTAAAGACTATATTTTAAAATTTAAAAGTGAACTTTTTAAGGGAATATGGATTTTAGGCGTCTAAATTTAGAGACGTTAAATTTTATTTTGGACTTCTCACGTATTATTTTTCCGAATTAAATACGACGAGAGTCGATTTAATTTGAGTTATAAAATCGGGAATGACGAATTTAAATTATTGCACAGTGTTAGTTTAACGTGATAAATGGATCCAATGTCCTAGTTTTCACGCTACCTTGATTATATCTCTCGTACTCCTATTTCTTGTTTGTGTTTCTTAGTTTATTAACACATCTCATCTCCAACCCAACTTAGTCTAGTTGGACAGTCACAATTAATTTTAAAGAAAAAAATTGATAAATCTCTGTGGGTTCGACCCGTACTTACACTCGCTATTCTATAATAGCCCGTGCACTTGCGGTATTTTATAAAATTGACAACAAGTTTTTGGCGCCGTTGCCGGGGATTTGTTCGATTTTTTTTTTTTAAAAAAGGTTGTGATTTTCGGACTAGTTTTTTTTTTTTTTTTACTTTTTGCATCTTTGTTAGTAAAAATTCATAAAAAAACAAGTAAAAATTTCTGAAAAAAAAAATTGTTTCATAAGTTCTTTTTTTCTTGTTAAATACACCATTAGTGCGTGTGTCATTTTTTTCCCTCTCTTTTCGTAATTTTTTTTTTGCATGTGTCGCACTTTACGTTTGGTGTAGTTTTTTTTTTCAGGAGCATATTAAAAAAAAAAGTGAAGAAGTGTCCAACGGTGTGCGACCGCGAAGAAAAAAATTGTGCAATCTTGCCACGGGCACAAGGAACTCTCGGGGACGACTGAAACGTAGGCGGAGTTCCCCTCCGATCGACGTCAAGTGAAACTTCGGCCCGACGTAAACAAGTGACTGTAAAAAGTCCACGCCGGAGGTACATTTTTTTTGGGTGCTCCTACGTGGTTTGATTTCGCATTTAATTTAGCACATTGCATAAATTGACTTAAGGGCAAAACCCGTGTGAAAGATAAGGTGGGGATTTCATCACCTCTCCTTGGCCCGAAAATCACTAATTATCCAAGCATTTGCATATCTCGAGCCATCACATTTAATTTAAAATCAATTAGACATTGGCCTTAGGATATCACATAGCTCATAGGAAACCTCTTAACAAGGCTAGAGTTAAAAGCTACTCCAACGCGAACTTGTCAAATCAATTCCGTTTCACCTTGTCTAGGATTGGTGGTTTTTAATGTGTCTTCATACCGACCACCTACCTGGAGGAAAAAATGGGTTTTGAGGCGATAACCGTAGTTGGTCATCTTTTAAATTCTCCCTTGTCAAAGAGTAGGAGCTGTCTAATTAGGGAGATTAATTTGGAGACCCTTACTGTCGCCGATTAATCTCGGGAAAACTAGATTTTAAAATTGAAATTCCCCTCACCTAAATTAGATAATTCAATTTGCTGTGTGTTAGCTAGGAATTACGTGGTTTGAGTCAAATATTATTTTTCATCACATAAAAATAAATATCGAGTGAGCTGAGTGTATGCGAAGTTGGTTTCAAAATCAGACCGGTCGTTTGTCGAGTGTAGAGTCTAGCATTCCTGATACTTACGTAGGTAGATTTTCAATATTTACCGAGATGGGAGACGAGTTAGCAACACGTGCCCTTAAAGATTACCTTTATCCAACTAGGTCTAGTCAGCGTTCATGCATACTTCTCCCCGATCACAATGCAAATAATTTCCACTTTCATTCGGGAACAATCCAACTGTTGCCCGTGTTTCGGGGTACTGAAAAAGAGCATCCATACCTTCACGTGCGTGAATTTGAGGAGATATGTGGGACCATTAAGTACCAACAACTCTCCGATGAGATTGTTAAGCTTAAATTGTTCCTGTTCTCGTTGAAAGACAAAGCTAAGAGTTGGTTTAACTCGTTAAAACCCGAATCCATCACCACTTGGAACCAAATGAGTGTCACCTTCCTACAACAATTCTTTCCTAACCAAAAGACGGCGTCGATACGTCATGCCATCAACACATTTAGCCAAAAGGAGGGAGAAGCATTGTGGATGTATTTGGAGAGATTCAAGGACTTGCTGCTGCAATGTCCACACCATGGGATTGAGATTGGACGCCAAGTCCAAATTTTATATGAGGGGTTCGATTGTAACACCCTAACTATGCTCGAGTCACTATGTAATGGTGATTTTACCGAGAAGAGTGAGGTCGATGCGTGGGTATTTCTAGAAGCCATAGCCAAAAAGTCCCAGCGATGGGCACCCAATAGAGAATCTAGATCCACCACCTCCAATGAGGGGTTCGCTCACCAAGTCGAACAAAGTTATGATTTAAATGCCAAAGTGGCCACATTGGCCCGACGTTTAGAAGCTTTAGAGACAAGCAAAGAGGGCAATCGAACAACATATGCGGCCTTTCAACATGTAGGTTCCCCTATGTGTATACTTTGTGATGCATTCGACCACTTAGTCGAGAATTGCCCCACCCTTCCGGCCCACAAGGAACTCACCGAGCAAGCCAATGCCCTCTACCAAAATAGGGCAAAGTATGACCCATATTCCAATACATACAATTCAGGATGGCGAGACCACCCCAATCTTTCATGGTCCAAGGGTCAGTACCAAGGAAGTGGAGGTCAATCTTCCGATAACCCACCCCCTGGTTTCCAAAAGAATGCCACTGCACTCTCGAATCCCTCATCCCAAAAGATTCAATCTTTAGAGGATTCAATGAACCTTCTTGCCCAAAGTACCCTTCAATTCCAGCAAACCACGCAAAATGTCCTCCAATCCACCCAGTAAAGCATGCACACGAATACGCAAGCCATTACCAAACTCGAGGTCCAAATGAGCCAACTAGCTAATGCGTTGAGTGAGAGGAATAAGGGAACATTACCGAGTCAGCCCGAACCCAATCCAAAGGGTAATATGCCAAGGGGTCAATTTCTTATTCAAAGCGACACGAGCGCATCACACCCCCAAGAGCATGCAAAGGCCATCATCACGCTTAGGTCTGGCAAGGAAGTAGAGACAAACATTTCACCACCTACCGAGAGTGAATCCGAGAAAGGTAAGGCGAAGGAAGATCCACCCGTGTCTCCAACTTCATCCTTACCTTTACCTTCCGAGCCATCTGTAGAGACCTATGTCCCAAAAGCTCCATTTCCACAACGTTTGGTGCCACAAAAGAAAAAAGTGCAAGTTGATAAGATGTTGGAAGTATTCAAGCAAGTACAAATCAATATCCCACTGCTTGATGCTATTCAACAAGTCCCATCCTATGCGAAATTTCTAAAGGACCTTTGTACCTTCAAGAGAAGCACCAACGTACCCAAGAAAGCTTTTCTCACCGAGCAAGCAAGCTCGATCATTTCATATCGAACTCCCATCAAGTATAAGGATCCCGGTACTCCAACGATCTCTATCAAGATAGGGGAGTACCTCATCGAGAAGGCACTTCTAGATTTAGGAGCAAGTGCGAATCTTCTGCCGTACACCGTATACGAGAAACTAGGTTTGGTGGAGTTGAAATCGACTAGGATTACCTTGTCCTTAGCCGACCGTTCCGTGAAAATCCTGAGAGGTATTGTTGAGGACGTCCTAATTAAAGTGGGTGACTTTATATTTCCTGTCGACTTTATTGTCTTGGACACCCAACAAGTGCAAAATCCTATTGCACAAATCCCTGTTATTTTGGGTCGTCCTTTCCTCGCCACATTTGATGCCGTCATTAGGTGTCGAAGCGGCCAATTGAACCTATCCTTTGGGAACATGACTATGGACCTTAATGTGTTCAATTTGGCCAAACAACCACCTGATGACGATGAACCCGTGGATGTCGACATGATTGATAATATTGTCCAAGAGACTTTCGAGCAAACTTATAATGACGACCCTTTAGCTTCTTGTCTTCTCTTTTTTGGGTCTGAATTTGATGTCGAACAGTCTATCGAAGAAGTCAATGCCCTCCTCGACTCTGCCCCTATCATGAAATTAGGAAATTGGAAGTCTAAACCCGAGCCCCTCTCACTTTCCTCATCACATATTCCACCCTCGATTGAGAAAGTTCCCGAGCTTGAATTGAAGCCATTGCCTGAAACGCTCAAGTATAGGTTCTTAGGACCTTCTGAATCCTTACCTGTTATCATCGCGTCTGACTTAGACAAAGAACATGAAGATAAACTGTTGCGTGTTCTCAACAAACACAAGGAAGCCATAGGATAAACCATAGCCGACATTAAGGGGATAAGTCCCTCGATGTGCATGCACAGTATACACTTAGAAGACAATGCTAAAAATTCCCGTGAAGCACAACGTAGACTTAATCCCAATATGAAAGAGGTCGTCCGAGCCGAGGTGCTAAAATTGCTCGATGCGGGTATCATTTACCCCATCTCTGATAGCCAATGTGTCAGTCCCGTTCAAGTGGTCCCTAAGAAATCCGGTGTTACGGTGGTGAAAAATAACGATGATGAGTTAGTACCCACTAGGATTCAAACCGGTTGGCGAGTGTGTATTGATTATAGGAAGTTGAACGTTGTTACAAGGAAGGATCACTTTCCCCTTCCTTTCATAGACCAAATGTTAGAGAGATTATTCGGCTATCCATATTACTGTTTTCTCGAAGGTTACTCCGGCTACAATCAAATTCCCATCGCTCCTGAGGATCAAGAGAAAACCACCTTCACTTGTCCATTTAGTACTTTTGCCTACCGACGCATGTCCTTTGGGTTATGCAATGCACCCACCACCTTTCAGCAGTGCATGGTGAGTACCTTTTTGGATATGGTGGAGCGGTTTCTCGAAGTCTTTATGGATGATTTTTCTGCATTTGGGTCTAGTTTTGATGAGTGCCTCCATTACCTCACCCTCGTTCTGAAGAGGTGTAAGGAAAAGAACCTTGTGCTTAATTGGGAGAAGTGTCACTTTATGGTCAAACAAGGCATAGTGCTAGGTCACATCATTTCTGAAAAGGGTATCGAGGTAGATAAAGCTAAAATAGATCTCATAGCTAATCTCCCACCCCCTAAAACTGTGCGTGAAGTTCGATCATTCTTAGGACACGCCGGTTTTTATCGGAGATTTATTAAGGATTTTAGTAAAATCTCTCGACCCTTGTGCAATCTTCTTGCCAAGGACACACCCTTCGATTTCACTAACGAATGCGTTCATGCCTTTGAAAGACTAAAGACGGAATTGACCTCTGCACCTATTATTAGACCTCCCGACTGGAATCAGTCATTTGAGATCATGTGTGACGCTTCCGACTATGCCATAGGTGCGGTTCTAGGTCAGCGTAATGAGAAACTTCCTCACGTCATCTATTATGCCAGCATAACTCTTAATGATGCCCAATTGAACTATTCCACGACTGAAAAAGAGTTACTTGATAGGATCCAAAGTTGTCATTTTCACCGATCACTTGGCACTGCGATACCTTTTGTCTAAAAAGGATGCTAAGGCTCGTCTCATTAGGTGGGTCCTATTACTGCAAGAGTTTGACCTTGAAATTTGGGATAAGAAAGGGTGTGAGAATGTAGTGGCGGATCATTTGTCTAGGTTAACTATTGAATCTTTCGATAACCTGCTGCCACTAAATGAGTCCTTTCCTGATGAGCAACTGATGCTTGTTTCTCAGCTTCCATGGTTCGCCGATATTGTGAACTATCTTGTGACAGGTGAAAGGCCACTACATTGGTCTAAGCAAGATTGTTCCAAATTTTTAAAGGAAGTAAAACATTTCTTTTGGGATGACCCGTATCTTTTCAAGTATTGTCCCGATCAAATCATTCGAAAGTGTGTCCCCGATCACGAGATTCAAAGGGTAATCTCTTTCTGCCATGACCAAGTCTGTGGAGGTCATTTCAGTGCTAAAAAGTCCGCTGTAAAAATCTTGCAGTGTGGATTCTATTGGCCCACCATTTTTCGTGACTCGAATGATTACAATAGGAGTTTTGACCGTTGCCAACGGTTAGGAAAGATCACACGTAGGAATATGATGCCCTTAAATCCCATTCTAATTATCGAGGTTTTTGACTGCTGGGGCATTGATTTTATGGGTCCATTCCCAAATTCCTATGGAAATCTCTACATTCTTTTGGCAGTTGATTATGTGTCTAAATGGGTAGAAGCCATACCGTGTAGGACGAATGATCGCCACGTAGTGGTCAAATTCATTCGAGAAAATATTTTCTCCCATTTCGACATGCCTCGAGCCATCATTAGCGATCAGGGAACCCATTTCTGTAATCTATCCTTCGAGAGTCTTATGAAAAAGTACTCGATCACGCACAAAGTAGGGTGCTCTTATGACCCTCAAACCAGTGGTCAAGTTGAAGTTTCCAATAGGCAAATCAAGCAAATCATCGAGAAGACAGTGAATCCAAACCGAAAGGATTGGTCCTTAAGGTTATTGGATGCATTGTGGGCTTATCGCACTGCCTACAAAACACCACTTGGTATGTCCCCGTATAGGCTTGTCTATGGAAAAGCCTGTCACCTTCCGGTAGAGTTAGAACACAAGGCCTATTGGGCCATTAAGACCTTCAATTTCGATTTACCTTCTGCAGGAGAGGTCCGAAAACTACAACTTAATGAGTTGGAAGAGATTAGGAATGATGCGTACGAAAATGCAAAATTGTATAAAGAGAAAATAAAAATGTTCCATGACAAGTCCATCCTACGGAAGTCATTTGAGCCTGGACATAAAGTTCTCTTATACAATTCTAGGTTGCATCTCTTTCCCGGTAAGTTGAGGTCTAGATGGTCCGGTCCCTTTATTGTTAGGATAGTCTACCCACATGGGGCGGTTGAGATAGAGAATCCTAAAAATGGTGAAATTTTCAAAGTTAATGATCAAAGGTTGAAGCCATATCTAGAATTACGAGATCGAGAAGTGGAGGATATTCTCCTCCAAGACCCTGTGTACCACGAGTGAACATGAAATTGGGTCATTGTTGTTGTATCATACTTTTTGTTTTGCAGGAATTGTGCGTTGGAAAAAGTCCCTCATTACGGTAATATCTTTCATATCTTTCCCACCTTTTAAATTTTTGTCGTGAACATTGACGACAATGTAAAAATTAGCTTTGGGGGTATTGAGGTCATTTTTCTTCGCTTTGTTTAAAAAAAAAATCCAAAAAGATTTTTCAATATAATCGAGTTTTGAAACAATTTCTTAATATAGAATTAATTCATGGATCTCTCATCTTATGAAATTTTTACACATTAGCCATATAATATGATCGAAAATGGATATTGAGGCGAAAGTAATATGCTTAACGAATAAATGTGGAGATTTTAACCCGATAAGATTTTGTGCCATTCATCATTTTTGAGAGATTTAAATCAATCTGAGTTAAAATTACTCAATCTTTCCTTCAGTGATAAATTCATTGATGATCTCAAATTCTTTGTTTTGTTCGATTACTGAAAACAAAAGGTCAAAATGTGAATCTTAAGCACTAGAAGTCTTAGTAAGTCGTCTTGAGACACAAATCAACTGAACGAAACTTGAGAAATGAGATTAGGCCATCGTTTGAAAGCCCAAAATTAAGCCTAAAATCCAACCTTTTTACATTATTCCGTTGCAAGCCCATTTGAGCCAAAAAGAAAATATGTCTTTTATTGAAAACCCATTGTCCTACCTAACTCCAACTGAGAGTTTGAAGCCCATAAAAAGAAGTCATACCCATTATCGGAGAATACTGGGGTAAAATTACGGTTGAAAAAAAAAGGGCCAAAAAAAAATATCGCAAAAGAATGATGTGTCGAAAAAAAGGGGAAGAAAAAAAAAGGAAAAAAATGTGATTTCGAAAAGAAAAAGCGAAAGAAAAAGAAAAATGGATGTTGGAAGAAAAGTGCCTAAAAGTCAAAATACCGAAAAACCTCTATATTCTCAGAAATTTTGAACTCCTAAAACAACCATTCTTTCTAGCCAAAATTCGAGCCTACAATACAACCAAAGAAAGTCCTAATAGATCTCAGGAGAAGTTAGTTATAGTGTGGAGAGAAGATGAATAGGATCTATGGTGTGATTCAATGTTTTCAACTAGTAATCGATTTTCTGTTCATGAGATCATATTCATCCATTGTATAAAAATCCAATTTTGATTATGTATATGTGAAATTTGTTCATATAAATTTACTCTTTTATTCACATATACCGAGAGAAAATAACCCATTTCCGAGTGTTCGATTGTGAGTGCATTATGTGAGATTTTGAAATCAAAACGAACTTTCGGATAAGAAATGCAACGATCAAATCTTTTGAAATTGACGGTTATATTGGCTATGCACACACAGACACAATAAGTTGAGATTGAGAAATGAAGTTCTACTATATTTATGAAGTTTGCATTCAAACTTGGTTATATTACTTTTTAGTCATTTGTATTGAGTCAAGCTTTTGAATTTTGTGGGTATATTCACTGCAAACCCTCACGAGACAAAACTCGTCCACTAGGGTAACCTAGAGGTTTAAAGGCTTGTTGCACATGCTAAGTGCAATCGTGATTCCTACGAAAGTGAGTTAAATTTTTAAAAGTTTAGTTTTGCTCGAGGACTAGAAAAGTTTAGGTTTGGGGGTATTTGATGAGTGCATTATTTTGTATATTTTATACCAAAATTTATACTTTGTTAGTCCCCTTTTAGTGTATTTAATAATTTCTTAGGACTATTTTATTAAGAGGAGGAAAAAATGCAAGAATAATTGAATTCATACTGAAAATGGAAATTTTAAGTCAAAAATGGGCACTTCGATAATTTTATAATATTCTTGTGCTAATTTGTGAAAAAAGTTGCCTAGTGAAATTTTTGCAGATAATGATGGAATTTGGTACAAATTGATGATCAATTCAAAAAAGGCGCGAAAAAGCTGATTTTTACGGTCGTTCGAAAAAATGTTGTTCTCCGATTTGGACGAAACTCGGCATGCGTGTTCAGGAAGAAAAGATAAGAGTTTTCGAGTGGGGGGAAATTCCGTCCCTTATCACGATCCAAAGATTAAAGAGGTGGAGAGATAGCTACCAACACCATTCGGCCAATCAGAAAGAGTCCCACCACAACTCAAATACCTCACCACTTCTCCTATAAAAAGGACCCTTGGGCTCATAATTTCGTAGACAGTTTTAGAGAGTGGTAGAGAGAGCTTTAGAGAGGGCCAATAATTATTTTGTGAGTGGAATTTTTGTCAAGATTATTTGTGACACATCAATTGTAAGTTCGTTTATTTAATGAAATTGAGTATTCATTCTTGAAATTTTATTATGTCTACAATTATGCTAGCTTAATTTCCTCACTAGGACTATGTGAAATTTATCATGTGTGATTAATATTGTGTGTGATTTAATTTCGTCTTTATTTCCCGATATGTGCTAAACGTTTTAAAAATTCGGTATTCATTTAAAACGACACGAGAGTACGTTTTAAACCTTCGGAATTATTTGAAAAAAAAATCATTTTTTATATTTTAAGTATGAGTACTTTTTGATGGGTTATACTTTTATTAAATTGATTGATAGCCCATGCTTAAAGACTATATTTTAAAATTTAAAAGTGAACTTTTTAAGGGAATAGGGATTTTAGGCGTCTAAATTTAGAGACGTTAAATTTTATTTTGGACTTCTCACGTATTATTTTTCTGAACTAAATAGGACGAGAGTCGATTTAATTTGAGTTATAAAATCGGTAATGACGAATTTAAATTATTGCACAGTGTTAGTTTAACGTGATAAATGGATCCAATGTCCTAGTTTTCACGCTACCTTGATTATATCTCTCGTACTCCTATTTCTTGTTTGTGTTGCTTAGTTTATTAACACATCTCATCTCCAACCCAATTTAGTCTAGTTGGACAGTCACAATTAATTTTAAAGAAAAAAAATTGATAAATCTCTGTGGGTTCGACCCGTAATTACACTCGCTATTCTATAATAGCCCGTGCACTTGCGATATTTTATAAAATTTACAACAGACATATGTCACCTGGCGGTGAACCCAGAAGAGAGAGAGTGCTTATAATTTATAGGCTCACCGCTAGGTAACACATGTCCGGTTCGGACTCTTAAAAAGGGAACTGGTATGCACAAGAGAAGTATTGTATATATATATAGGGAGAGGGTAAAAACTGAACATAAAAGATGAACATTTTAAAGAACATTAATAAAAAAATACCTAACACCCAATCAATTTTAATTTCTATGTTGTAATTGGTCCGTGTCAGTGGAAACGGCCACGTGTGTGACACACATGTTTTTTAATACTGTGACACCCAGCCTAATTAAACCCTGGGTGATCAGTCCTAAATTAAATTAGAACAAGTTTCTCAGTTGGTTCATTCTTAGCATCACTATCGAAACTTTGTAATTACCAACCACCTAAGTGAAATAAGACTAGTGCCAAGTTTTATCTTTCATTAATTCAATGAAATACTCATGCGGAAATAAAGCATTAACAATCACAAGCTAACTGAATCCAACAATCACATACAAATAAGAAACTGGCCGAATAAACCATTGACTAAAATCCAACACAAATGTAAAGACAAATAATAATGGATCTCAAGTATCTGAAATAAATACTAAATAAAACCGTGAGCAACATGCTCGAAAATCTGATAGAAAATCCCCACATTAGGAATAGAAGGAATAGAGGCGCCTATACAAATCCTGCAACATCCACATATGCTGCAGCAGCGAATCCTTGGAATGAATCAAGCATGAAGTCCCTGTGGCTAGACACCTAAAAGGTTTTGAAAATAATTTATAGCAAGGGTTAGAACCCAAAATATTTTGAAAACATTTAGCAAATGATTAACTTGCAGTAATAAAATATGCATGAATGTGCTTCATATTTTAGTTAGTGTCGCACTCCCTTGAGGACAGAATCACCCCTCAACTAATGTGCACACCTAACGCCTTCTTTATATCCCACCTAGTCCTCTACCCCGGAACTAGATACTTAATATAACTCTTATCAACTGCCCAACTCAATTCCGAGTATTTTTAATATATGACTTATAAGTTATCTATCTCCTTAACTTAATTAATCATCTTTCCTTGAAAGTCATATAACATTCACCAGTTATATAAATAATACACTTTTCTCCATGTATTTAAATTTCTCGTATATAATTATTCACCCCATTATATACATACATTTATCTTACAACAATCACGCCGGTTGAATATGAATATAACCCATATATAAATATTACAATTCACTTCATGTATTTAATGACCCGTATATAACTATTTATCCCCTTATATACGTAGAATCATATTACAACATTCACACATATGTTGAAAATAAATTGTAATAACCCTCGCTTATGAGAACGTATTTTATATTAATTACTAAGTATGGTGATTAGATATAAATGTTGGATTATGAATTGAGTACTAATTTCATGAAGAAAGTTAATATTCACTATGAGTTTGCACATGCATTATAGCTATGGGTGAAGATTTCCATGTTATGTTTTATTATATCATTTGCATTAAAATGATATTTGGCTTAATAATCAGACCAGAACTTAAATTGAAATATAAAATGTCCAAATAATATTTTGGGGGCTGTAGTTGAATCCGGAATGTTCGAGATAGTCAAATAATGTACCATATTGTATTTTGAGGTTTTGGGGCATTTTTGACTGCTTATGCCTTAAATATGCATTTGCGTATTATTTTATCGCACTATTAGTTAATTAAGTGGGACTTTTGTCTTAAGCCACGACTTAGTCTCACTAAGTCTTCTAATTGCCCTAATTTCACTTCTAAGCCTAGAGAGAACTAGAGGGAGGAAGAGAAAGAGGTTGAATATTGAGAGAGATTCTTGCTTCTATACCAAGAAGACCAGCAATTTTTGAATCAAGGCAAGTTTCTACTTGCTATTTGTGGTTTAAGATAAGTGATTTGTTATGATAATGATGTATTGTTTATGGTTTAGCTATTTTAAGGTTTTCTATATGAAATTGTGGGTTTTGATCCATTCAAAGATGATTGGGTTGATTGATGTGGTTTGTAATGGTCATTAGTAGAGTTGATGATCTATTGATGTTGATAAATGAGTTTAGTTTGAGAAGATTTGAGTTGGGGTAGAGATTGGAGTCCAAGACTCCATAGCCATTCTTGGCAAAATCGCAAGCCCGAATCGATTCGGCCCTCTGGGCGAATCGATTCGCTTAGGTCCAGTGTTCAGGTCTAAGTGAACCGAACCGATTCGGCTTGGTCCGAATCGATTCGGAATTTATGCAGAAACTCAACTTTGCTGACCGAATCGATTCGGACTTCTTGGCGAATCGATTCGGCAGTTATGCAGAATCCCATATCTTCTGGCCGAATCCATTCGGCTAGGACCCGAATCGATTCGGATACCATGCACTTTTTCAAAATTTTCTTTTTAAATTTTAAACCCTTTTCTTTAGGATTAGTGAGTAGGGGCCTTCTTGAATGAAGTGAACATAGGATTTTAGAGTATTAGTTGAGTTGGGTTGACTCCCTAGACTCGAAAGGATTCATCTAGGGTTCTTTTAAGGGTGAATTTAAAGTAAGGTTCAGGCCTCACTTTCTCGTATCATTGTATATAAAGCTAGAAAATCTCATAGTCAATTTTAGAGACTTTAGGAGTCAATTTGCACTAGATCTTGATTGATGGTTTGGGATAAAGTCCAAAAAGGGACATTTGGGAGAAATCACTTGGGTGTTAAATATTCTTCGAGGTTATTAGGATGATGTGAATTCTATAATCATAATGCATTTGGTAAGATGAAACATGAATAACGTAAATGATAATTTACAAAATCATGTAATGGGAATAAATAAAATGGATGTTACACACCTCTCTAAATACCATCTTAAGGGAAGTCCGTGCGTGAGGTGAAGCCCCCTGGCTAGTGAATGCAGGGTGGATATAGTCCTAGGCCATATGAGCCCTTGTTTTATATTTTTCTGCGATGGGTAGGAGATTCTGGGTGTGGTCTTGACTACCCCGCAGGCATATGGCCGCTTCCCGACATTTACGATAGGATCTCAGGTTGTCTTATGTTAGGCCCTAGAAGATGATGGTAATTTAGGGACGCGCACAGTGGGGAAACCCCGACGGACGGTCTTAGAATCGTTATATTTATATTTATTACTATTCTATTATCGAGTTGGACTCGATGGAACATAAATGCCATAAAGAGCAAAGGATATGCCACAAAGAGCTTACTATTGAAAATAGTGCCATAAAGAGCACATAGAAATAAATGCATTCTTGATAAGGAATTTAAAGAAGATGGAATTGAAAAGGATGAAAGATGAAAAAGGCTTATAAGTACGTTTAATTCTTGTATAATTGGATTTCATTTTGAATAATCATTTAACTTTCTTAGTTCTTTATATGATGTTACCGTGTTAGAATATCATCCATGCATACCTGTACATTATTGTCATGCATGCCATTTATCTAGTGATAATATCAAACCGGCCTCTGACCGGTTCTTCTTTCCTTTTGTACATGTACATACTATCCGTTCAGGTGTTCCGCCGCAAGGTCACCCGTAATGACCTTCCCATCCCTATGTCTTTTGAGAAGCCGTGACATTTTGCGGGTTTCACGGGATATTTTGTGTAGACGCCTCCATCATTGCTCTCTAGTTATGATTGGAATGTATTCGGGCTTGTTGCCCAAACTGTTGTAATTTGTGTAATGGATATATTATGTAACACCTGAGACCTACTGTGTACTATATAAATTTTATTGACCGATGCTTCATTCGGTCAGTTCCTTATTATTGTTGATGTATATATGCTTGTGGGAGTTTCCACACCTTTTCTATTATGGGTTGTTGAGAATGTTTTCTTTAAATTTCAAAACTAAAAATTTTGATAACCCATTTTCTGGAATATGGTGTGGTTATTCTATATACTTTGTATGTTTACTGTGATGCTGAGAATGATATCTATTCATGTTTCCTGTTTCATCGGGGTATAGGGCTGGCCACCCTTTATTTCGGGTAGCGGGTTGTCATAGATGGTATCAGATCATCAGGTTCTAGAGTCTTTAGGATCTATGAGGACTTGTCACGTTCTACCATAGCGTTCTTTGATATAGAGCCTAATGTTAGGATTTTCTTGTTTCTTACGTATGCGATCTTCTGCTAGATAGATTGTTTTATATTATATTATAACTCTATTTCTTCTCTATCTCAGATGCCTCTAAAGAGAGGACGTCCCGCTAGACGCAATAGAGTTGAGGATGAGGTTGGTCCTCCACCACCGCCACCGGGGAATATTAGCACCGCTGATATGGCAAATATCGTGGCCCAAGATGTTAATGCAATGATGACTGCAGTGGCACAACAAATGCCACAAGCTCAAGCGAGAGGAAATGAAGTACTCGTTCCTACGGGATCTTCTCAGTGGGAACGGGTAAGAGAATCTTTCCTAAAGGGTCATCCCCCGGAATTTGAGGGAGGTTCTAACGTTATAAAGGCAAACCAGTGGAAGAAGGATATGCAGCGCCATCTTAGGATGGCGGAGTTTAGTGAGGAGAAAAAGCAAATCCTCGTTACTTTTAAGCTTGTCGGCTGGGCCTTACACTGGTGGGAGTCAATGACGACGCCCGAACAGAGGAATACAATGTCAATCACCGATTTTTGGACTCTGTTTGATGGAAAGTATTTCCCTCCCGCAGTTCAATGGGAGATGCAGAGGAAACTTCAAGATTTAGTACAAGGGGAAAGATCGGTAGCCGAGTACGAAGAGGAATTTACCCGATTAGCAAGTTTTATACCGGATGAAGTGACTCCAGAAGCGAAGAGGATCTCAAAATTTGTAGGAGGGTTGCATTGGTGAATAAAACAACATTTGCTCAGAAATCTATCCTTGGTAACCTTTGGGGATGTGATGAATGCTGCTTTACTTCACTGTCAAGAGCATAGATTATTTGTGCAAAATAATAAGAAGGCTGCAGCAATGGGGCAAGTGGTGAGGCCTGGAGTAAATGGGAGCAGAGGGGGAACATCTTCTTCGTCTCAATCCTCGGGGAACAAGCAGAAAGAGAGGGATCCTCAGCAAGGGGATTCGTCCAAGCGTCAACGTTTCGGTGGGTTTAATGCTGGTGGCAACAACAATAATAATAGGCCGGGTCAAGGCGATCAACAACAACAGGGAGGTAGAGGTGGAAATGGAGGTAGGGGCCAGTAGGGCCGAGGTGCGGGGCAATTTCGAAATAATCAAGGTAGGAATCAGGAGAATGCAGCTAATAAATGCTTTCAGTGTGGGGAGTTGGGCCATTATAAAAGGGCGTGTCCTCAGTTGGTTGGAGGGCATGTTCCTAGGGCCCCACAACAGCCGTATGTACAGTTTCCGCCCCAGGCGCCTAATCAGATCGCTCCTCCTCAGTAGGGGCAGTTGCAGTATGGGCGGGTTTACCATATTCAGGAGGCTATGCTTCCTCCAGCTCCTCCGGCACCGCCAGCGATCGAGGGTAAGTTTTTCATTCATGGGCATATGGGTCGAGTACTATTTGATACGGGTGCTACACACTCCTTTATTTCTAGAAGTTTTGCCCAGACCACGGGTTTGATTAAATCTGCTGAAAGTACTTTCACTAGCGTTGAATCCTCTATGGGCGATGGTTCCTTGATTTTCTTTGTTTGTAAAAACGTAGTGATTAATCTTGGTAACTTGTGTTCTGAGGCCGACTTGCTCGTCCTTGATATGGTCGGGTACGATGTAATATTGGGGATGGATTAGCTAGTGAAATACCGCGCGATAGTAAATTATTATGGGAAAAGCATAGTTTTTGCAGTTCCGGGACAAGAAATGTTCCTGGTTGTTATGCCTTGCATGGAAGGGAGTACGAGTGCCTATTTATATTGTGTTGCGGAAGATGCATCTAAGGGTGTTTTGATTCCCCTAAATTCTCTCCCAATTGTTAGAGATTTTGAAGATGTTTTTCGAGAGATACCGGGATTACCTCCAAGTCGAGAAATAGAGTTGGTAATTGATTTAATGCCGGGAACTCGACCGATTGCTAAAGCTCCTTATCGAATGGCTCCTGTGGAGATGAGGGAGTTGAGAGATCAGATTCAAAAGTTGTTGGAGCAGGGGTTTATTAGGCGTAGTACATCGCCATGGGGTGCCCCAATTTTGTTCGTTAAGAAAAGAGATGGTTCTCTCCGGTTATGTGTGGACTATAGAGAATTGAATAAGGTCACCATCTGGAATAAATATCCTTTACCTCGTATCGATGACTTGTTTGATCAACTTCGAGGAGCGATGTACTTCTCAAAAATCGATTTGAGGATAGGGTATCATCAATTGAGGATATGAGAGGCGGACGTGTCCAAAACTGCTTTTCTTACGAGGTACGGATCCTATGAATTTTTGGTCATGCCCTTTGGACTAACCAATGCCCCGGCTGTATTTATGGATCTCATGAATAGGGTCTTTCAGGATTTCCTGGAACAATTTATTATTGTGTTCATCGATGACATTTTAGTCTATTCTCCAACGGAGTCTGATCATGTTATGCATTTCAGGTTGGTCCTACAGAGACTACGAGACCATCAACTGTATGCCAAGTTCGAGAAGTGTGGGTTTTGGTTGAAGGAAGTTTAATTTTTGGGTCATGTGGTGTCATCTCAGGGTGTATCTATGGATCCTAAAAAATTGATTGCGGTGAGAGAGTGGGGTCAACCCACGACACCAACCGAAGTTTGTAGTTTTTTAGGTTTGGCAGGTTATTACCGACGGTTCATCAAGGGTTTTTCTAATATTGCTAGCCCTTTGACCAACTTGACCCGGAAGGGGGTGAGCTTTATTTGGGATGATTCTTGCCAAGCTGCATTTGATGAACTTAAAGATAGATTGACATCGACTCCGGTCCTTGCTTTTCCAAAACAAGGACTGGAATATCTATTCTTCACCAATGCATCTCTTCAAGGATTGGGAGGTGTACTTCAAAAAGAGAGACGGGCTATCGCTTATGCTTCCCGTAAGTTGAAGCCCCATGAAAGAAACTATCCGGTGCGTGATCTACAACTAGTCACAGTTGTTTTTGCCTTAAAGATATGGAGGCATTATCTCTTGGGAGAGAAGTTTAGTCTTTTCACGGACCGCAAATCGCTGCAATATTTATTTTCACAGAGGGGCTTAAATATGAGACAGCGCCGATGGTTAGAGTGCGTGAAAGATTACGAATTTGATATTTACTATCATCCGGGTAAGGCCAACGTGGTAGCGGATGCCTTGAGTAGGAAGACTAATGGAGAATTAGTTGAGGTTTGGAAAGCTAAATGGAAGGAACTCAGTCAGAAGGATGCGATGGGAAGAGCATTCATGTCGGTAATGACTATTACTCCTACCATTGTGGCAAGGGTGGTAGAAGCTCAAGGAAAGGATAAGGAGTGTCAAGACCATATTCGCCGATTGCTGTCCGAGGGAGCAAAGTCCTACTCGATTGGTTCTGAGGGTGGGTTGCGCTTCCATGGAAGACTCATCGTTCCAGAGGAAGGAGATTTGAGGTGGGCAGTGATGGCTGAATCTCGTGGGTCTAGATTTACGGTTCATCCTGGTGGGGATTAAATGTATCAGGATATGCGCTGTCAGTACTGGTGGTCGGGTATGAAAAGGGATATTTCGGAATTTGTGTCCCAATGCGCTACTTGTCAACTGGTCAAGATCGATCATCAGAAATCGACCGGTTTGTTGCAACCGCTAGAGATCCCCGTGTAGAAATGGGAAAGTATATCGATGGATTTTATCACGGGCTTACCGAGATCCCAAAGAGGGTGTGATTCTATTTGGGTAATTGTCGACCGATTGACAAAGTCGGCACATTTCCTACCTGTGCGGACAGGTTTTGACACCGCTCGGTATGCTCGCCTATTCATCGAGGAGGTGGTGAGACTCCATGGGGTTCCCTTGAATATAGTCTCCGATAGAGACAAAATTTTCGTTTCCCACTTTTGGAGGAGTTTCCAAGAAGCGATGGGGACCGAATTGAGGATAAGCACGTCATACCATCCTCAAACAGACGGCCAAAGTGAAAGGGTAAATCAAATGTTGGAGGATATGCTTCGTATGTGTATGCTTGACTTCAAAGGTGGATGGGAACAATATCTCCCATTGGTTTAGTTTTCCTATAACAACTCTTACCAATTTACAATTGGAATGGCACCTTACGAGGCTTTGTATGGAAGGCCGTGTAGATCACCCGCTTGTTGGTTGGAGGTGGGTGATAATAAATTCCTTCGACCTGAAATGATCCAAGATACTTACTCAAAGATTGAGTTGATTCGAAATCGCATTCAGATAGCCCAAGATCGTCAAAAGAGCTATGCCGATGCGGGTCGTCAACACATGGAACTGGAGGTTGGGGACCAAGTTTTGGTTAGAGTGTCGCCCATGAAAGGAATAAAGCATTTCGGTAAAAAGGGGAAACTGGCGCCACGCTTTGTTGGACCATTTCCAGTTATTGCAAAGGTGGGTCCCGTGGCATATCAACTCGCCTTACCGGAACCATTGCAACAAATTCATGATGTGTTCCATGTTTCCTCCCTAAAGAGATATAGAAGGTGTGAAGGTGCGCTATGGCACATTCCTTTCGAGGATATTGATTTGCAACCCGATGTTTCATATGAAGAACAACCGATTGCAATATTAGAGTATGGGGAGCGTAGATTGAGATCTCGTGTTTTTCCTTTGGTGCGGGTTCAATGGAGTCACCATAACGCCAAAGAATCAACGTTGGAGCATGAGAATAAAATGCGAGAGAAGTATCCACATCTCTTCTCATAAGGTACGCTTGAATTTTGGGGAAAAAATTCCCTCATAAGGGGGGGGGGGGGGGGGAGTTTGTAATAACCCTCGCTTATGAGAACGTATTTTATATTAATTACTAAGTATGGTGATTAGATATAAATATTGGATTATGAATTGATTGCTAATTTCATGAACAAAGTTAATATTCACTATGAGTTTGCACACGCATTATAGCTATGGGTGAAGATTGCCATGTTATGTTTTATTATATCATTTGCATTAAAATGATATTTGGCTTAATAATGAGACTGGAACTTAAATTGAATTATAAAATGTCCAAATAATAATTTGGGGGCTGTAGTTGAATCTGGAACGTTGGAGATAGTCAAATAATGTACCATATTGTATTTTGAGGTTTTGGGGAATTTTTTACTGCTTATGCCTTAAATATGCATTTGCGTATTATTTTATCGCACTATTGGTTAATTAAGTGGGACTTTTGTCTTAAGCCACGACTTAGTCTCACTAAGTCTTCTAATTGCCCTAATTTCACTTCTAAGCCTTGAGAGAACTAGAGAGAGGAAGAGAAAGAGGTTGAAGATTGAGAGAGATTCTTGCTTCTATACCAAGAAGACCTACAATTTCTGAATCAAGGCAAGTTTCTACTTGCTATTTGTGGTTTAAGATAAGTGATTTGTTATGATAATGATGTATTGTTTATGGTTTAGCTATTTTAGGGTTTTCTATATGAAATTGTGGGTTTTGATCCATTCAAAGATGATTGGGTTGATTGATGAGGTTTGTAATGGTCATTAGTAGAGTTGATGATCTATTGGTGTTGATAAATGAGTTTAGTTTGAGAAGATTTGAGTTAGGGTAGAGATTGGAGTCCAAGAGTCCATAGCCATTCTTGGCAAAATCGCAGTCCCGAATCGATTCGGCCCTCTGGGCAAATCGATTCGCTTAGGTCCAGTGTTCAGGTCTAAGTGAACCGAACCGATTCGGCTTGGTCCGAATCGATTCGGCATTTATGAAGAAACTCAACTTTGCTGACCGAATCGATTCGGCCTTCTTGGCGAATCGATTCGGAAGTTATGCAGAATCCCAAATCTTCTGGCCGAATCCATTCCGCTAGGACCCGAATCGATTCGGATACCCTGCACTTTTTCAAATTTTTCTTTTTAAATTTTAAACCCTTTTCTTTAGGATTAGTGAGTAGGGGCCTTATTGAATGAAGTAAACATAGGATTTTAGAGTATTAGTTGAGTTGGGTCGACTCCCTAGACTCGAAAGGGTTCATCTAGGGTTCTTTTAAGGGAGAATTTAAAGTAAGGTTCAGGCCTTACTTTCTCGTATCATTGTATATGAAGCTAGAAAATCTCATAGTCAATTTTAGAGACTTTAGGAGTCAATTTGCACTAGATCTTGATTGATGGTTTGGGATAAAGTCCAAAAAGGGACATTTGGGAGAAATAACTTGGGAGTTAAATATTCTTCGAGGTTATTAGGATGATGTGAATTCTATAATCATAATGCATTTGGTAAGATGTGACATGAATAACGTAAATGATAATTTACAAAATCGTGTAATGGGAATAAATAAAATGGATGTTACAAACCTCTCTAAATACCATCTTAAGGGAAGTCCGTGCGTGAGGTGAAGCCCCCTGGCTAGTGAATGCAGGGTGGATATAGTCCTAGGCCATATGAGCGCTTGTTTTATATTTTTCTGCGATGGGTAGGAGATTCTGGGTGTGGTCTTGACTACCCCGCAGGCATATGGCCGCATCCCCACATTTGCGATAGGATCCCAGGTTGTCTTATGTTAGGCCCTGGAAGATGATGGTTATTTAGGGATGCGCACAGTTGGGAAACCCGGACGGACGGTCTTAGAATCGTTATATTTATATTTATAACTATTCTATTATCAAGTTGGACTCGATGGAACATAAATGCCATAAAGAGCAAAGGATATGACACAAAGAGCATACTATTGAAAATAGTGCCATAAAGAGCACATGGAAATAAATGCATTACTGATAAGGAATTTAAAGAAGATGGAATTGAAAAGGATGAAAGATGGAAAAGGCTTATAAGTACTTTTAATTCTTGTATAATTGGATTTCATTTTGAATAATCATTTATCTGTCTTAGTTCTTTATATGATGTTACCATGCCAGAATATCATCCATGCATACCTGTACATTATTGTCATGCATGTCATTTATCTAGTGATAATATCAAACCGGCCTCTGACCGGTTCTTCTTTCCTGTTGTACATGTACAAACTATCCGTTTAGGTGTTCCGCCGCAAGGTCTCCCGTAATGACCTTCCCATCCCTATGTCTTTCGAGGAGCCGTGATATTTTGCGGGTTTCATGGGATATTTTGTGTAGACGCCTCCATCATTGCTCTCTAGTTATGATCGGAATGTATTCTGGCTTGTTGCCCAAACTGTTGTAATTTGTGTAATGGATGTATTATGTAACACCTGAGACCTACTGTGTACTATATAAATTTTATTGATCGATGCTTCATTCGGTCAGTTTCTTATTATTGTTGATGTATATATGCTTGTGGGAGTTTCCACACTTTTTCTATTATGGGTTGTTGAGAATATTTTCTTTAAATTTCAAAACTAAAAATTTTGATAACCCGTTTTCTGGAATATGGTGTGATTATTCTGTATACTTTGTATGTTTACTGTGATGCTGAGAATGATATCTATCCATGTTTCCGGTTTCATCGGGGTATAGGCCTGTCCACCCTTTATTTTGGGTAGCGGGTTGTCACAGATGGTATCAGAGCATCAGGTTCTAGAGTCTTTAGGATCTATGCAGACTTGTCACGTTCTACCGTAGCGTTCTTTGATATAGAGCCTAATGTTAGGATTTTCTTGTTTCTTACGTATGCGATATTCTTCTAGATAGATTGTTTTATATTATATTATAACTATATTTCTTCTCTATCTCAGATGCCGCCAAAGAGAGGACGTCCCGCTAGACGCAATAGAGTTGAGGATGAGGTTGGTCCTCCACCGCCGCCACCGGGGAATATTAGCGCCGCTGATGTGGAAAATATCATGGCCCAAGCTGTTAATGCAGCGATGACTGCAGTGGCACAACAAATTCCACAAGATCAAGCGAGAGGACAAGAAGTACTAGTTCCTAAGGGACCTTCTCAGTGGGAACGGGTAAGAGAATCTTTCCTAAAGGGTGATCCCCCGGAATTTGAGGGAGGTTCTGACGTTATAAAGGCAAACCAGTGGAAGAAGGATATGCAGCGCCATCTTAGGATGGTGGAGTGTAGTGAGGAGAAAAAGCAAATCCTCGTTACTTTTAAGCTTGTCGGGTCGACCTTACACTGGTGGGAGTCAATGACGATGCCCGAACAGAGGAATACAATGTCAATCACCGATTTTTGGACTCTGTTTGATGGAAAGTATTTCCCTCCCGCAGTTCAAAGGGAGATGCAGAGGAAACTTCAAGATTTAGTACAAGGGGAAAGATCGGTAGCCGAGTACGAAGAGGAATTTACCCGATTAGCAAGTTTTATACCGGATGAAGTGACTCCGGAAGCGAAGAGGATCTCCAAATTTGTAGGAGGTTTGCATTGGCGAATAAAACAACATTTGCTCGAAAATATATCCTTGGTAACCTTTGGGGATGTGATGAATGCTTCTTTACTTCACTTTCAAGAGCATAAATTATTTGCGTAAAACAATAAGAAGGCTGCAGCAATGGGGCAAGTGGTGAGGCCTGGAGGAAATGGGAGCAGAGGGGGTACATCTTCTTCGTCTCAATCCTCGGGGAACAAGAAGAAAGAGAGGGATCCTCAGCAAGGGGATTCGTCCAAGCGTCAACGTTTTGGTGGGTTTAATGCTGGTGGCAACAACAATAAGAATAGGCCGGGTCAAGGCGATCAACAACAACAGGGAGGTAGAGGTGGAAATGGAGGTAGGGGCCAGCAGGGCCGAGGTGCGGGGCAATTTTGAAATAATCAAGGTAGGAATCAGGAGAATGCGGCTAATAAATGCTTTCAGTGTGGGGAGTTGGGCCATTATAAAAGGGCGTGTCCTCAGTTGGTTAGAGGGCATGTTCCTAGGGCCCCACAATAGCCGTATGTGCAGTTTCCGGCCCAGGCGCCTGATCAGATCGCTCCTCCTCAGCAGGGGCAGTTGCAGTATGGGCGGGTTTACCATATTCAGGAGGCTATGCTTCCTCCAGCTCCTTCGGCACCGCCAACGATCGAGGGTAAGTTTTTCATTCATGGGCATATAGATCGAGTACTATTTGATACGGGTGCTACACACTCCTTTATTTCTAGAATTTTTGCCCAGACCACGGGTTTGATTAAATCTGCTGAAAGTACTTTCACTAGCGTTGAATCCTCTATGGGCGATGGTTCCTTGATTTTCTTTGTTTGTAAAAACGTAGGGATTGATCTTGGTAACTTGTGTTTTGAGGCCGACTTGCTCATCCTTGATATGGTCGGGTACGATGTAATATTGGGGATGGATTGGCTAGTGAAATACCGCGCGATAGTAAATTGTTATGGGAAAAGCATAGTTTTTGCAGTTCCGGGACAAGAAATGTTCCTGGTTGTTATGCCTTGCATGGAAGGGAGTACGAGTGCTTATTTATATTGTGTTGCAGAAGATGCATTTAAGGGTGTTTTGATTCCCTTAAATCCTCGTCCAATTGTTAGAGATTTTGAAGATGTTTTTCGAGAGATACCGGGATTACCTCTAAGTCGGGAAATAGAGTTTGTAATTAATTTAATTACGGGAACTCGACCGATTGCTAAAGCTCCTTATTGAATGGCTCCTGTGGATATGAGGGAGTTGAGAGATCAGATTCAAAAGTTGTTGGAGCAGGGGTTTATTAGGCGTAGTACATCGCCATGGGGTGCCCCAGTTTTGTTCGTTAAGAAAAGAGATGGTTCTCTCCGGTTATGTGTGGACTATAGAGAATTGAATAAGGTCACCATTCGGAATAAATATCCTTTACCTCATATCGATGACTTGTTTGTTCAACTTCGAGGAGCGATGCACTTCTCAAAAATCGATTTGAGGACGGGGTATCATCAATTGAGGATACGAGAGGAGGACGTGTCCAAAACTGCTTTTCTTACGAGGTACGGATCCAATGAATTTTTGGTCATGCCCTTTGGACTAACCAATGCCCCGCCTGTATTTATGGATCTCATGAATAGGGTCTTTCGGGATTTCCTGGACCAATTTGTTATTGTGTTCATCGATGACATTTTAGTCTATTCTCGAACGGAATCTGATCATGCTATGCATTTGAGGGTGGTCCTACAGAGACTACGAGACCATCAACTGTATGCCAAGTTCGAGAAGTGTGGGTTTTGGTTGACTGAAGTTCAATTTCTGGGTCATGTGGTGTCATTTCAGGGTGTATCTCTGTATCCTAACAAAGTGATTGCGGTGAGAGAGTGGGGTCAACCCACGAGACCTACCGAAGTTCGTAGTTTTCTGGGGTTGGCAGGTTATTACCGACGGTTCATCAAGGGTTTTTCTAAGATTTCTAGCCCTTTGACCAACTTGACCCGGAAGGGGGTGAGCTTTATTTGGGATGATTCTTGCCAAGCTGCATTTGATGAACTTAAAGATAGATTGACATCGGCTCCGGTCCTTGCTTTGCCAAAACCAGGACTGGAATATCTAGTCTTCACCAATACATATCTTCAAGGATTGGGAGGTGTACTTCAGCATGAGAGATGGGATATCGCTTATGCTTCCCGTAAGTTGAAGCCCCATGAAAGAAACGTGCATGATCTAGAACTAGCCGCAATTGTTTTTGCCTTAAAGATATGGAGACATTATCTCTTGGGAGAGAAGTTTAGTCTTTTTACGGACCATAAATCGCTGCAATATTTGTTTTCACAGAGGGACTTAAATATGAGACAACGCCGATGGTTAGAGTGCGTGAAAGATTACGAATTTGATATTTACTATCATCCGGGTAAGGCCAACATGGTAGAGTACGCCTTGAGTAGGAAGAATAATGGAGAATTAGCTGAGGTTTGGAAAGCTAAATGGAAGGAACCCAGTCAGAAGGATGCGATGGGGAGAGAATTCATGTCGGTAATGACTGTTACTCCTACCATTGTGGCAAGGGTGGTAGAAGCTCAAGGAAAGGATAAGGAGTGTTAAGACCATATTCACCGATTGCTGTCCGAGGGAGCAACGTCCTACTCGATTGGTTCCGAGGGTGGGTTGTGCTTCCATGAAAGACTCATCGTTCCAGATGAAGGAGATTTGAGGCGGGCAGTGATGGCTGAATCTCATGGGTCTAGATTTATGGTTCATCCTGGTGGGGATAAAATGTATTAGGATATGCGCCGTCAGTACTGGTGGTCGAGTATGAAAAGGTATATTTCGGAATTTGTGTCCCAATGCGCTACTTGTCAACTGGTCAAGATCGATCATCAGAAACTGACCGATTTGTTGCAACTGCTAGAGATCCCCGTGTGGAAATGGGAAAGTATATCGATGGATTTTATCACGGGCTTACCGAGATCCCAAAGAGGGTGTGATTCTATTTGGGTAATTGTCGACCGATTGATAAAGTCGGCACATTTCCTACCTGTGCGGACAGGTTTTGACATCGCTCGGTATGCTCGCCTATTCATCGAGAAGATGGTGAGACTCCATGGGGTGCCCTTGAATATAGTCTCCGATAGAGACAAAATTTTTGTTTCCCACTTTTGGAGGAGTTTCCAAGAAGCGATGGGGACCGAATTGAGGATAAGCACGGCATACCATCCTCAAACAGACGGCCAAACTGAAAGGGTAAATCAAATGTTGGAGGATATGCTTCGCTTGTGTATGCTTGACTTCAAAGGTGGTTGAGAATAATATCTCCCATTGGTTGAGTTTGCCTATAATGACTCTTACCAATTTACAATTGGAATGGCACCTTACGAGGCTTTGTATGGAAGGCCGTGTAGATCACCCGCTTGTTGGTTGGAGGTGGGTGATAATAAATTCCTTCGACCTGAAATGATCCAAGATACTTCCTCAAAGATTGAGTTGATTCGAAATCGCATTCGGATAGCCCAAGATCGTCAAAAGAGCTATGCCGATGCGGGTCGTCAACACATGGAACTGGAGGTTGGGGACCAAGTTTTGGTTAGAGTGTCGCCCATGAAAGGAATAAAGCATTTCGGTAAAAAGGGGAAACTGGCGCCACGCTTTGTTGGACCATTTCCAGTTATTGCAAAGGTGGGTCCCGTGGCATATCAACTCGCGTTACCGGAACCATTGCAACAAATTCATGATGTGTTCCATGTTTCCTCCCTAAAGAAATATAGAAGGTGTGAAGGTGCACTATGGTACATTCCTTTCGAGGATATTGATTTGCAACCCGATGTTTAATATGAAGAACAACCGATTGTAATATTAGAGTATGGGGAGCGTAGATTGAGATCTCGTGTTTTTCCTTTCGTGCGGGTTCAATGGAGTCACCATAACGCCAAAGAATCAACGTGGGAGCGTGAGAATGAAATGCGGGAGAAGTATCCACATCTCTTCTCATAAGGTACGCTTGAATTTTGGGGACAAAATTCCCTCATAAGGGGGGGAGTTTGTAATAACCCTCGCTTATGAGAACGTATTTTATATTAATTACTAAGTATGGTGATTAGATATAAATGTTGGATTATGAATTGAGTACTAATTTCATGAAGAAAGTTAATATTCACTATGAGTTCGCACATGCATTATAGCTATGGGTGAAGATTGCCATGTTATGTTTTATTATATCATTTGCATTAAAATGATATTTGGCTTAATAATGAGACCGGAACTTCAATTGAATTATAAAATGTCCAAATAATAATTTGGGGGCTGTAGTTGAATCCGGAACGTTCGAGATAGTCAAATAATGTACCATATTGTATTTTGAGGTTTTGGGGCATTTTTGACTGCTTATGCCTTAAATATGCATTTGCGTATTATTTTATCGCACTATTAGTTAATTAAGTGGGACTTTTGTCTTAAGCCACGATTTAGTCTCACTAGGTCTTCTAATTGCCCTAATTTCACTTCTAAGCCTAGAGAGAACTAGAGAGAGGAAGAGAAAGAGGTTGAAGATTGAGAGAGATTCTTGCTTCTATACCAAGAAGACCTGCAATTTCTGAATCAAGGCAAGTTTCTACTTGCTATTTGTGGTTTAAGATAAGTGATTTGTTATGATAATGATGTATTGTTTATGGTTTAGCTATTTTATGGTTTTCTATATGAAATTGTGGGTTTTGATCCATTTAAAGATGATTGGGTTGATTGATGAGGTTTGTAATGGTCATTAGTAGAGTTGATGATCTATTGGTGTTGATAAATGAGTTTAGTTTGAGAATATTTGAGTTGGGGTAGAGATTGGAGTCCAAGAGTCCATAGCCATTCTTGGCAAAATCGCAGGCTCGAATCGATTCGGCCCTCTGGGCGAATCGATTCGCTTAGGTCTAGTGTTCAGGTCTAAGTGAACCGAACCGATTCGGCTTGGTCCGAATCGATTCGGCATTTATGAAGAAACTCAACTTTGCTGACCGAATCGATTCGGCCTTCTTGGCGAATCGATTCGACAGTTATGCAGAATCCCAAATCTTCTGGCCGAATCCATTCGGCTAGGACCCGAACCGATTCGGATACCCTGCAGTTTTTCAAAATTTTCTTTTTAAATTTTAAACCCCTTTCTTTAGGATTAGTGAGTAGGGGCCTTCTTGAATGAAGTAAACATAGGATTTTAGAGTATTAGTTGAGTTGGGTCCACTCCCTAGACTCGAAAGGGTTCATCTAGGGTTCTTTTAAGGGAGAATTTAAAGTAAGGTTCAGGCCTTACTTTCTCGTATCATTGTATATGAAGCTAGAAAATCTCATAGTCAATTTTAGAGACTTTAGGAGTCAATTTGCACTAGATCTTGATTGATGGTTTGGGATAAAGTCCAAAAAGGGACATTTGGGAGAAATAACTTGGGAGTTAAATATTCTTCGAGGTTATTAGGATGATGTGAATTCTATAATCATAATGCATTTGGTAAGATGTAACATGAATAACCTAAATGATAATTTACAAAATCATGTAATGGGAATAAATAAAATGGATGTTACACACCTCTCTAAGTACCATCTTAAGGGAAGTCCGTGCGTGAGGTGAAGCCCCTTGGCTAGTGAATGCAGGGTGGATATAGTCCTAGGCCATATGAGCGCTTGTTTTATATTTTTCTGCGATGGGTAGGAGATTCTGGGTGTGGTCTTGACTACCCCGCAGGCATATGGCCGCTTCCCGACGTTTGCGATAGGATCCCAGGTTGTCTTATGTTAGGCCCTTGAAGATGATGGTTATTTAGGGACGCGCACAGTGGGGAAACCCGGACGGATGGTCTTAGAATCGTTATATTTATATTTATAACTATTCTATTATCGAGTTGGACTCGATGGAACATAAATGCCATAAAGAACAAAGGATATGCCACAAAGAGCATACTATTGAAAATAGTGCCATAAAGAGCACATGGAAATAAATGCATTCCTGATAAGGAATTTAAAGAAGATGTGATTTAAAAGGATGAAAGATGAAAAAGGCTTGTAAGTACTTTTAATTCTTGTATAATTGGATTTCATTTTGAATAATCATTTATCTGTCTTAGTTCTTTATATGATGTTACCATGCTAGAATATCATCCATGCATACCTGTACATTATTGTCATTCATGTGATTTATCTAGTGATAATACCAAACCGGCCTCTGACCGGTTCTTCTTTCCTGTTGTACATGTACATACTATCCATTCAGGTGTTCCGCTGCAAGGTCACCCGTAATGACCTTCCCATCCCTATGTCTTTCGAGGAGCCGTGACATTTTGCGGGTTTCACGGGATATTTTGTGTAGACGCCTCCATCATTGCTCTCTAGTTATGATCGGAATGTATTCGGGCTTGTTGCCTAAACTGTTGTAATTTGTGTAATGGATGTATTATGTAACACCTGAGACCTACTGTGTACTATATAAGTTTTATTGACCGATGCTTCATTCGGTCAGTTCCTTATTATTGTTGATATATATATATGCTTGTGGGAGTTTCCACACTTTTTCTATTATGGGTTGTTGAGAATGTTTTCTTTAAATTTCAAAACTAAAAATTTTGATAACCCGTTTTCTGGGATATGGTGTGGTTATTCTGTATACTTTGTATGTTTACTGTGATGCTGAGAATGATATCTATCCATGTTTCCTGTTTCATCGGGGTATAGGGCTGGCCACCCTTTATTTCGGGTAGCGGGTTGTCACATAAATATAACCCATCCTCCCGAGTAATAACTCCCCGGATGTATTCTCTAAAGTGTTATCACACTAGGTGTACTCGCATAACCTAGTTACCCCAAGTTAGAATATCTCACTAAATTGGCCAAAAATGTAAACATAATGGAGGCGGTCATATTCCTTCCCTGAAAGTGAGGTAAGCCCCTAACCCATATAATAGACAATATGACATGAGGATATACTCGCCCTACTCCTCAAGCTTGGGGATTCACCACATTGTGCAACCTCCTCCGATAGCACTAGAGTATATATATTAAAAATATCTAATCACTCATATTTATATGCACACACCATATATATACTATCGCACACCGTATATATATAAATATAAAATATCTCGGCTTTACCGTGTTCTGAGTTCGTAACACTAGCCTATACTTAGTATCTCGAGTTTATGGTCCAACTCTAATTATTAATTCATTTACACACTAATTAATTAAATTATTCTTTTGTGTCACCCAAATAATATACTCGGGCTCGCTCTCGTAGCACGAAATTAATATAATACCTGAGTCTAATCCCCAACTCTGAATTAATTAGTTCATCATAATTAATTTAAGTGAGTAGTGTTGCCCTACTACTATACCCAAACTTATTCACCCAGTTCGTTATTTTATTTCTCGAAATTTATTCTCAAAATTCATACGTAAGTGTTACACTTAATTACCCCACCACTCCCAAATTATATACCCCTATAATTGTAAGGATATTAACTTCCCTAATTAAATTTTCTCACTTAATTAGACTTGGAGGAAATAACCCAAAAATAAAATCCCACCTAAAACTCCCAAGGACGAACTGTCAAAAATTTGCAGCCATCGATCGATCGATCCCCAACCATCGATCGATCGATCGAGCAGGTCCTCATCTTCTCCGACTTCCTGTTTCTACCATTAATGTATTTCTCTGATCTCTAAGCTTATCTTTGGTTCATTTCAAGCATACAAAACATTATAACTATATGGAAACGTGATCAGGACCTCCCCTAGAATCTTAAAAACAAATTAAATATTACAAATCTCTACTCTTCTGAATTTGGGAAATTTTCGAGTCTTTACTCTTTTAGTCCCAATTTCATCTGTTTGTCCCAAATTCGTTCATAAATTTCTACTGGGTTTTCACATCTGAATAAATCATTATATCATAACCATGTAACCCAATTAATTCCCACATTAATTTCCCATTAATTTGATTCAAGTGAGAAATATACAAAAAACTCATTTTTTGTAACCCTTTGTACCCAAAATGAATTTCAGATTTCCACATCACAAAAATATGAATTGAAAATGTCAATTAATCTTACAAAAAGTTAACCACTTGCCTTTAGGATTCATAGGGTCTAATTCGAGGTGAACTTTGCAAGGTTGATGATGAACTTCCAATAGGTTCCTTGCCTTGTCTCCAAAAGACTCCAATTTGGCTCTAACTGCTCCCTCTCACTTTCTCCCCAAGTTCTTAGATTTAGGTTTATGTTTCTCTACCATTCCCCACTGTTAGATTTAGGTCTCAAAACACTAATCCCATTTTTAACCTAATGGGCGAAGCCCAATGACCCAAATAGCCCCGTGTGGGCCCGGTTATGCCTGAAAACACTTCGTGACACTTTTTCGAGGTGTTACATACTTTTTCGTGACACTACCCCCGGGTACATTTTCCCACTATCTCAGCCCATCCGGACTCAATCATGTACTCAAAATCGACATCTGAATTAGTTTATAAAAATCCTTATCTCACACCCAAATTAGTCTATACTGACTCCCGACTAAGATAAATAAATGCCACATCACTAATACACGTTATGACGTAATAAATTATTACTATTCACTTAGTAATTAAATTTCCCTAAATATTAACCATTCACTCTCCGATTAATATTTAAATAAATATTACCATAATTAATTCAATTAAATTACGACACACAAGTAATTTAAAATTTTCCGAATTAATTAAATATTTCATGCACAGAAATACGGGGTGTTACATACTCCCCCCATACCAAGGAATTTTGTCCCCGAAATTTGGTCATTACTGCAGAGAATAACTCTGGATACTGCTCACACATATCCTCCTCCCGGCCCCACATATACTATTCGATACTGTGATGACCCCACTCCATTATACTCTAACTGGTGGTACTATCTTGGACTGTAGCTTGCGCTCACATAGATACCAGTCTCCCCTCATATGAGGTGTCTTATTGCAAGTCATTATCCTCAAGTGGAACATGCCCAAAAGCTCAATCGCTCCTCCTATATCCCTCCAGCTATGCCACATGGAACACATCCCGTATTCGCTGAAGATGTTCTGGCAAGACCAGTCGATAAGCTATAGGTCCCACCCTTTCAAAGATAGGTAAAGGACCCACATACCTCGATGCTAGCTCCCCTTTCTTTCCGAACTTCATCACTCATTTCATAGGAGACACCCGAACCAATACCTAGTCATAAATTTTTAATTCGATGGCCCCTGACAACATAGTGTCCTAGAAGATGAGCCTATACTCCTCCGACTCCACTATCTCTCAGTTAGGAGATTCCTCTCATATATGGGTGTCAATTTCCTTATTGCCAAAATGCGTGACTATCTTCCCGATAATCACCCGCATTATCCCTGATTAATCATGTCATACTTGAACCTTTAACTCATGGTGACGTACCCCTCCTTACGTCCCTGAACTATATGAAAGGATACAACTTACTTAATTCTCGCTGATGGACCATAACCCATCTCAAGTCCTAGCAGCTTGTTATTTCCCTCACCTCTTATCTACCAAAGGTGGATAATGAAACTTTTCCCATAAAGTCTCCTAAGGTGTCACGCAGACCAAACCGTTATGAGGCATCACACGTAACTCTACCTATGGTAAATACTACTCCCGAATTACCCAAAAATCTAAAATGCATAATCCTCACTTTTTGTCTACCCATTGACTTATGGGCGATATGTTCAGCCCAATATGTAAGTCTGTCCCGATCACCTCCTGATAGTTTACCAACCTGAGCATTAATCCCTTCATTGGAACCATAGAATTAAAAAAATTCCTGGTTTATACCCTCCAATCAACCTTTTTCGATCCTTAAATGATCTACCGGGAGACAAATTTACTATGTCTCATTCATCACTAATTCCATGCTCAAAAACTCTATTCCTTGTACAATTTTCGTCAGGCAGGAATCTATACCTTGTCTATGTGTAAAACCACTCTAGGTATATGACTAAGTGACACTCTTTTCTATCTTCCCAAAAATGTGGGTTTCTCCCTTATCTAGGGATATCTTATTAAATAGGTCTCCCCCACTGTTGATACCAAAATTAATATGCTGATATAGTCGAATCATAAGAAGACACGTGTCAATCTACGTGGCATAATAGCAACGAGGAAGTTTATTTCCCCGACCAAGTCATACACACTCCGAGCAACAAGTGTACTCCGAGGAGCTCCAACACTCCGAGGAACTCCAACGCTCCGAGGAACTATTCATTGAATACTCTAAACATAGGATTTTAGAGTATTAGTTGAGCTGCATCTCGGCCACATCATTGATTGCCAGATAATCAACAGTTCAACTATTCATTGAATGCTTATCATACAGATGTATACTCTTAAAGGGCATTAATTGTTTACCCTTTCACATGTACAGCCTAAGGGCTATAAATACATTGTATCACCCTCATTCAAGGGGACCGTATTTTCTTGATATAATTACATATCGAGAATTCCAAAACACTGGGCAATAACAGAAACAGTGGACGTAGGCCATTCTTATAAGGCTGAACCACTTTAAAATTCTTAGCCTCATTTATATTTATATGTGATTAAATAATTAGAAGCAATCTAATTTTTTACATAAACAGATTGGCGCCGTCTGTGGGAACTATTATTATTATCGTTTTTCACCAAAAATCATTCATCATCAATGGCAGATAATTCGGAATCCAGCAATCGAAACGCTGGAAATGCTGAAAATCCTCGAAATCCCTCTGCACCATCAGCTGTTCCAGATCTGGCTGGAATTATGATGAATCTGGCTCAAGGACAAATCTCCATGCAAGAAACAATGCGGCAACTCATACAAACCCTTCATGGCGGTGCACCTGCACATTCGAGACAACGAAGTGGTCAGAGGCAAACCTATTTAATTTCTTCACGATCCAAGCGTACAGATTCGTATCGTAATGAGGAATCTGATGATTTCTCTTATCAACCTGGGCGAACTTCATCAATACGGGCCACAGATACTGAGCAACATATTACTCCATCTCCAGAGAGGACCAGTGCCTTGGAAAGACTGAGCAGGGTGTCTCCTTTCAGTCGATTAGGCCCTAGGAGGAATAGGAGTCCACCTAAGACCATGTCGAGGAGTTTTCAACAACCATCAGATCTTAGAGAAGGATCAGCACAATCACGACCAGTTGCTCATCAAGATAGATCTCAGGAGGCCACGTCAGATCAATCAATTGCTCGAACTAATTGGCCCGAGGAAGGAAATGATGCGTGGAAAGGTTCCATTCAACGGTTGGAGGATAGATTGGGAGAAATGACTAAGGCAAAGAATCCCCTACAACGAACTTTTATTTAACATACACCTTTTGTCCAGGCCATTGTGGATTTTCCTACACCGTCAAAATTTAAAGCACCTATGGTGACCCCCAAATATGATGGAAAGACAGATCCTGTTCTTCACATAGAGCAATATCAAGCTGCTGCCGACATCTATGCTGTCCCCGACGAGATGAGATGTAGAGAATTCTCGGGAACTCTAACTGGATCTGCCCAGATATGGTTTAACAATCTTCCTCAGGGTAAGATTTTAACTTTCTTTCAATTGGCCGAGTTGTTCATTGGAAATTTTTATTTTGGAGCAAAGCCAATAAAACGAGCAACACACTTGTTAAGTGTTAGACAAAAATCTGGTGAGAGTACTAGAGATTACATAACTCGTTTCAATAACGAGAAGCTGGAAGTCATAGATTATGAAGAAAAGACAACAATCATCGCCTTGATGAGTGGGCTATTGCCTAACAAATTGTATTATACTTTGGCCAAAGATCCACCTACAACTATGTCAGAGTTAATGGTAAAAGCGGCCAAAATCATGAATGTCGAGGAGGCTATGGCTGCGAAGAAGAATATGGATAAAGAAACCAAGGTGGAAGTCGACAAATCTAAGAAGAAAGAGCATAAGGGCAATGGCGGTGACAAGCATTCCAAAAATAATAAGTCGTTATGGGAAGTCCTAAAGAAATTCGATAATTATACTCCTTTGAAAATGGGTATTCATCATGTCTTGGAAGAAATCAAGAATAACGAGGAGGTAAGGTGTCCAAAGAAACTGAAGTCAGACCCTGACAAAATAAATAGAAATAAATATTGTGAGTTTCATAAGGATCATGGTCATATGACTAAAAATTGCATAGCCCTCCAGAATGAGACTGAAACGCTCATTAGACGAGGAAAGTTGTCAAAGTATGTTGATCGTAGAAATGAAAGAGGAAATGAAGACCGAGCAAGAGAGATATCTAGATCTCCTCGTCGGGCAGAAGAAAACAGGAAAAGAGATCATGAAGATGATACAGAGGATGACCCCGATCTTCCCAAAAGGCCAAGGCAACCAGAACGCGAGGTATTTTCAATACGTTTTGGAACATTTGACTGTAATGTTATTACAGGTGTAGATGCAGGAGGAGGAGATCTTACTGCAGAAAGAAAAGCTTACCTCGGTGAGGCTCAGGCTTGCTCATACATTCAACGGATAAATTTGGCTGAGGAGGATCGCCCGAGGAAGATAAACAAAGAGAAGCTGGTCATTGGTTTTTCAAAAAACGACCTTGCAGGTGTTCTTTACCCTCACGACGATCCTTTGGTGATCAAAATGAGGATGAAAGAAGTAGTGATTTCAAGGGTTTTGGTAGATAATGGTAGCTCGACAGACATCATGTTCTACTCATGCTTTGACAGTTTAAATTTCAAATTATCTCAATTAGAGCCTTATCATAGACCTCTCCTGGGTTTTGCTGGCGAGAAAGTTTTTCCACTTGGGACGATCAAGTTGGATATATTCATTGGAACTTGGACTGCTTGTCGAACAGAAAGAATACGCTTCTTTGTGATGGATAAGAATGTGCAATCAGCTTACAACATCATGGGAGGAGTTGGTTTGAAGAAGTTCGAAGCAGTTCCATCTACAATACATCAATGCTTAAAATTCCCAATAAATTTTGGAGTAGGAGTTGTGAAAGGTGATAAAAAAGTAGCTCGGGAATGCTATTATTCATCTGCCGAGCAAGAGGAGCTTAAAGAGTCAAGGAAAAAGACTACTACCTACCAGGTGGATGAAGGTACAGAAATTGAAACACTGGATCCCAGAGATGAATCCCAACTTGTAAAAGGACAGGTGATGGAATCTACAGAAAATATTATTCTGGACGACGAACACCCAGAACGAACAACTCAGACAGGTTCGTCATTGGATGCTTCAATAAAACAAGAGTTGATAACTTTCTTGAGAAATATAAAGAAAACTTTTGCATGGAGTCATGAAGACATGCCAGGAATAGATCCAAACTTCTTATGTCATGAACTCAATGTGAATAAGGTGATCAAGCCTGTAAGGCAGAGAAGAAGAGTATTTAGTCCCGAGAAGAATCAAGCTATACAAGAGGAGGCCGAGAAGCTCCAGAAAGCTCAATTCATTGAAGATGTGAAATACCCAAACTGGTTAGCAAATGTGGTGATGGTAAAAAAGAAAAATAATAAATGGAGAATGTGTGTTGATTTCACTGATCTCAACAAGGCATTCACAAAGGATCACTTTCCATTGCCCAGAATTGACCAGCTAGTGGATGCTACCTCGAGGCACGAGCCGTTCAGCTTCATGGACGCTTACTCTGGCTACAACCAAATCAAAATGAAACCTAAAGACAGGGAAAGTAGTTCTTTTATTACCCCTAGGGGAACTTATTGTTATAATGTTATGCCTTTTGGTTTGAAAAATGTAGGTGCGACATACCAGCGGCTGATGAACAAGGTTTTTTCCGAACAAATCAGTTATAATATGGAAGTCTATGTCGATGATATGCTAACAAAGAGCAAGAAAGCTGCTGATCATATAGTTGACTTAGGTCAGACCTTTGATCAACTGGATAAATACCAAATGAAGCTCAACCCGACGAAGTGCACATTTGGAGTACGAGAAGGAATGTTCCTCGGTTACATCGTCAACCAGCGAGGCATTGAGGCAAATCCAGAAAAGATCAAAGATCTTTTAGGGTTGCGATCTCCAACGACGAAGAAAGAAGTGCAGAGTCTTACAGGACGAGTTGCAGCGCTCAACAGATTTGTATCCCGAGCAACTGATAGATGTCTCCCATTCTTCAAAACAGTTCGAAAAACTTTCGAGTGGAATGATGAATGTGAAAAATCCTTTCAAGACTTGAAGAAATATTTGGGAGCACCTCCACTGTTGTCCAGGCCAGTAATGGGTGAAAAGTTGTACTTGTACCTGGCATTATCAGATAATGCAGTCAGCTCAGCATTGATCAGAATGGAGAATGGAGTCCAGAAGCCAATTTATTACACAAGTAAGGCTTTCCGAGGTGCAGAGATCAGGTACCCAAAGCTGGAAAAATTGGCATTGGCATTAATTGAGGCAAGTAGAAGAATGAGGCCATATTTCCAGGCCCATACCATCGTCGTGTATACCGACATGCCATTGAGACAAGCCCTTCATAAGCAAAAAAAATCAGGGAGACTGATGTACTAGGCAACAGAGCTCGGTGAATATGATATTGTGTATGAACCCAAATCATCACTAAAAGGGCAGGCTGTAACAGATTTTATAGCAGAGTTTACTTATCCTGATACCCCCGATGAACAAAATTTGCTCGCTGATCAACCTGTGGATGTTACAAGATCAACAAACACAAGCTCAGACCAACTCCGGTTGGTAAAGGGGAGAGTGGATGTTAAAGAATCAATAGACATAAGCTCAGACCAACTCCGGTTGGTAAAAGGGCTTGTGGATGTTGAAGGATCATCAAATTCGAGCTCAGACCAACTCCGGTTGGTAAAAGGGCGAGAAGAGATGATTGACGAGGAGCGAGAAATATCAGGGGAGGATGAAAGGAAACAACAAATATTTCACCGAGGAACTTTGTAAGATAAGAAATTTGAAGACGAGTTACCAACATGGAGATTATATGTAGATGGGTCATCTTGCACAACAGGTTGTGGAGCAGGGATTATTTTGAACACCCCAGACGAGATTGACATGGAATACGCCATGCGATTCCAATTCAAATCTTCCAATAATGAGGCTGAGTATGAGGCCATAATAGCAGGTCTTAATTTAGCAAAGATTATGGAAGCGCAACAAGTGATGGTATTCCGTGATTCTCAATTAATTATGAATCAGATGATGGGAACATATGCAGTTAAAGGAGAATTAATGGTCAAGTATCATGCAAAGGTGATGAAGTTGTTGGCAGAATTTGATGCCATTCAGTTGATCAGAATACCAAGAATGGAGAATTCATGAGCAGACGCACTGGCCCGACTAGCATTAGCTACTCGTACCGAGCTGCGAAGAACGATACCAATTGAAGTATTAGAAAATAGGAGCATAGACGAAGACCTCACGATGAATATTATTACGCTTGATTTAGGACCATCTTGGATGGATCCCATCAGGGCATATATTGAGGAGGGAGAATTACCGGAGGATAAAGTCGCTGCCAAGAAATTAAAGTTTAAAGCTGCTCGGTATGTACTAACTAATGGTGTTTTGTATAGACGAGGAATTATGGAAGGTTTGCAAAGATGTGTACATCCCTCCGAGGTGAAAGAATTGATTGAAGAGATCCATGAAGGGTCCTATGGAGCCCATGTAGCAGGTCGGACTCTTTTGCAAAGGGTGATGACGCAAGGATACTACTGGCCAACGATGAGGGCTGATTGTATAGCCTATGCTAAGAGATGTGATAAATGCCAACGTTTTTCCTCCATCCGACGAACTCCACAAGCATTGTTGACACCTATAACTTCCCCTTGGTTATTTGCCATGTGGGGAATTGATTTGGTTGGACCACTGCCAACGACCCGAGGAAGATTCAAGTACCTCGTCGTCGCAGTGGATTATTTTACTAAGTGGGTAGAAGCTGAGCCACTTATTTATATGACAAACGAGAAGGTGTACCAATTAGTTTGGAAGAACATCATCTGCCGATATGGTCTCCCTCATGCCTTCATCACAGACCATGGAACACAATTTGATAACGAGGAGTTTGCCGCCTATTGTCGCCAGTTAAACATTTTGAAGGTTCATTCAGCACCAGGCCATCCTCAAAGCAATGGACAGACTGAAGTGACGAACAGAACATTATTAAATGGTTTGAAGAAGAGGCTAAGTGAGGCTAAAGATAATTGGATTAATGAGCTACAATCAGTATTATGGGCTTACCGAATAACTCCCCGAGCAGCAACTAGAGAATCACCATATATGCTGGCGTTTGGAAGTGAGGCCGTAATACCTGCCGAGTTGGGTCTTCCAACACACAGAGTGCTGAATTTAAATTCCCCAGTCAGCGACTTAATGAGAAGATTAGATTTGGACATGCTCGAGGAGGTTAGAGAAGAGGCAGCCATTAGGAATGCTACTTACCAATAACGAACAACTCTGTTCTACAACAAGAGGGTGAAGAAATGCTACTTAAAAGAAGGAGATTACGTGCTAAAGAAGGTCATTCAGAAGCACAATAAGTTGGAAGAAAACTGGCATGGACCTTACCGAGTTACAAAAGTTATTCGACCAGGAACTTACCGAATAGCAACTCTAGAAGGAGAGGAATTTAAGAATGCATGGAATGCTGAACACCTACGCAAGTATTATCAGTGATGTAAAATGTAAAGCAGTTCCATCAATATGAATAAAACGATGATATTTCGCCATCTTCTCTCCTTTTATTGAAAGTTTTTTTGGGAATACTAGTGTTACACACTACAAAACTATGACACTAGCTCAGACCAACTCCGGTTGGTAAAAGGGCGAGTGGACATGATAGTTCGAGCTCAGACTAACTTAGGTTGGTAAAAGGGCGATAACAACATTCCTAAAAATACCAGCTCCGATTGGTTAGGAAACCATACTCCTTTGGTTAGGAGGCGTGTACTAGCTCAGACTAACTCCGATTGGTAAAAGGGCGAGTGGACATGATAGTTCGAACTCAGACAAATTCCGGTTGGTAAAAGGCAGAGAACACAACATTCCTAAAAATACCAGCTCCGGTTGGTTAGGAAACCATACTCCCTTGGTTAGGAGGCTGACACTGGCTCAGATCAATTTTGGTAAAAGGGCAAGTGGACATGATAGTTCGAACTCAGACCAACTCCGATTGGTAAAAGGGAGAGAACAAAATACAAAAGTTACTCGTAGAACAAAATATTCCAAACTGTACCAAGTATGGTTGGTCGGGGATAAAAACCCACTAACTGTAGTTGGTCGACGAGGAGAAAATATTCCAAAATGTACTAAGTATGGCTGGTCGGGGATAAAAACCCACTAACTGTAGTTGGTCGATAAGCACAATTTAACAACCTTGGTTGGTTGGAAAAATTTTCAAAATTTTTATACTCACTACTTTATTGAGAAACACTACTGATACTTGTAACTTTGTTATTACTAAGTTGGTCGATGAACCACACAATATTGTTATGCAAGCACAAATATAAAGTGTTTGACAAATACAAGACAATAGCAATGCAAATTTGCAAACAAAAATGAAACTCTTTCATTGAATTCAAAATAAATTACACAAATTTATTACATTGATATTAAATTGTGTACTAATTATTACATCAGAATTTCCTATTCTACTGGTCTTTTCCCTTCTGCTTTTGAAATAGGCTCCTCGCCAGCAGGAGGATCTTCCAAGCAAAGGGGAGAATTAATGAAGTTAGGATCTCGAAGCATTCTGACGTTCATTATTGAAGGTGTATCCAGTAAATGCTCAGGACGAGATAATTCTACATGTGAATGAAGGGCATAGTCACCAAGATACTTGGAGATCAAACAACGAGGAATGGCCCGAGCAGGGATCCAGTTCATATCAAGCTTGAAGGGCGGAATTGGTAGATCGAGCAGCCCAGGAGCATGGTAATCCCATAAATAATGAAGTTGCTCTAGTTTCAGTACACCCAGGGCGTTTAACCATCCCTGTTTGTAGCCTTCATTATTAGCATTTTCAATACGATCATCCAAGTGACAGAGGGCCTCATTGTAGCCTGCCATCAAGAATTCACGAGGTTGTTTATGGAATTGGAAAATTAGTCTCTCTAACTGCTCATGAAGGTTTCTGGCAAAAATATCCTTATGATCCAAAGCAGACTTTGCTGCAGCAAGTTGATCCTCCAGAGTTTGGATTTTCTTGGACAATTCAGACAAGGCTCGATCTTTTGCCACCAATTGGAATGCCAGGTTTTCCAATGCTGATTGAGTACGAGATTCTTCAATAGTAGGCCTAATAACTCTTGGTCATCCCCGAGCAGGTTGAGTACCTTGTTCCTCGACAGCAGCTCTTCCTCGTCCCCGAGAACCTCTTCCTCGTCCCCGAGCAGCAGTAGAAGGGCCAGCTCTTCTCAAAGCCTCTAACTCTTCTCGCAACTTGGCATTTTCAACTTCTAAAAATGAGAATCCGTCATTGGTGATAGGTACCAAGGCAGTGGAAGATGAAGCAGCAGACCTCAGTTGAGCTAGTTCTTTTTGCAGATTGTTGTTTTCTTGTTCCAATAGCTCAGCGATTTGCATGTGTTCTTCGACATCTGTTTTCAATGTTCTCTCTCTCACTTCGTAGCCAGCAAGCATCTTGTCATAGCCTTTTTCAGCACTAAGTTGTTTGACTTTCTTCTCATACCCTTCGTGCAAAAGAGCTGAAGATTATTTATATTGCTGCTGAAGTTCATTGAGAGTACCTTGCAAGTATTCAATCATTTCGTAATAAGCCACATTATTGGCTACAGCACGATCAAGAAGGCATTTCAAGTACTGATATGCCTCCACTGCTTGGTCTGAAGCATCTTGACCAAGAATCTATACAATCTGGGATTTGTCCAAGTCAGTGTGGCCAGCCTTAAAATATTCATTACATTGTCGAAGCAGAGGTGTGTTATGGGCATACAGCAATTCCATTCTAGCCATAAACTAGTAAAGAAGAGAAGGCAAGAGTTAAAAAAGCAGACAGGACATCAACAACATAAAGGAACAAAAAAGGTGATTTTTTATTACATCATAAAAAGGAGTACAGTGTTCAGAGTACAGAGTACAAGTGACAAAAGAAAATGAAACAAATACCGAACAACTTCACACCTTTTCCTTGTCTCCCAAGGCTTTCTCGAGAGGATGGGACGAGGAGCTTGGTTCTAGGTGGGAACAATAATTTGGATTGTAGGAGCTGGAACTTGTTCAGGTGGAGCAGGCAAAGACGAAAGCTCCTCGGTGACTGTCTGAATAGGCTGTGAGGCAAGGACTTGATCACCCACTGCCGTTGAAGACTCATCGGAGGCAGCTTCGTCTTCTTCCTCATCTTCAATTTTAGGAGGGGGACCAGGAAGATGCTGTTGAAATAGCTCAGAGTCCTCGTTAACCTTCAATTCTTGCAATGCAGCAACCCAACCATTTCGAAAGTATTTAAGACTCCCATATTGCACTTGGGACATCATGGTTGCTACCCCCTTATTACATCCTTTGTCCCAGCCAGTGTTGAAGGACTTCTTTACTGCCATCTTTCTTTTATTTTCTCCGAGGATAGCTTCTCAGATAGAAGATCCTCGGAGGCCTTCAACTTAGCTTCCACCTCCTCCTTCTGGCGATTCACTTCTCGCAGAAGGGACAATTCTTCTTCTGCAATTTTCATCTTGTTTTCAAGCTCCCCAAAGCTCTTGAGCTTCTCATCATACTTATTTTTCTCTCCCTCCAAATCTTTCACCTTATTCTCCAACCCTTTGCAGACCTCAAAAAATTGCACCTTCTCTGCCTCAACTGAAGCCAATTTCTTCGCCCATTCAGCCTTATCCTCGTCATACTTTTGACGGGACTCCTTCAAAGACTGGGCCAAACCTAGTAAAGCATCCTCCACTCCGGACGAGGACCTAGAAGCCTTGATCGCTTCATCCTTCTTCACAATGGTGTTAAAGCAACTCGTCAGCTGAAAAAAGGAGATAATGATAAGTCAGCACAGAAATACATGTATTAATGGAAAGAAAGAAAATTCAGAATGAGAGAAACTTACTGAAGCAATGTGACGAGTAGCCAGGGATGTAAGAATATCCCTAGACATGTTCTCCTCAATTCCTCAGACCTCAGGAATGATCCAAGTCTTTACCGAGCTCATCGCAGAGCTAGGGGGAATAATAGTTGGGACACCAGCTCCACTAACTTGGAGCTGGGGAATGGTTTCAGCCAAATTGACCGAGGAGGATTTCTTCAGTCTCCTCGGTGGCATTTCAACAGTTTTAACCAAAGAAGAGCTTTTGGTTGGGGAGATGGTGATCACTTCCACAGGTGCATCCTTCTTGTTAGGAGCCACTGGGGGCTTCTCGACATCTTTTTGAGGTGAAACATCTGTCTTCTTTGTCCCCTTTTGGACGTCAGTTTTGTTTCTTTTTCCAACTCCAGTAGAGGTAGTCTCCTCAAAGATAGCAGGAACTCTTCTTTTGCCCATTTTTTGACTCAAAGGAATATGAGAGTCTGGTGAAGAATCCTCAGGAGTTGGCGCTAGTTCACCAGTGCTGATTACAGGGCGAGCAGTGAAAGAGGTTGTATAACTCCTGTACTGCAACAAGTATGAAGCAGACCTAATATGTTCGTCTGTAACTCTCTGATGCAAACTCCAGATGAGTTTCAAATGCTTAATATTAACTTCTGATTCTTTTGGAGTCTTTCTTTTGCTGTCAACTGGAAACAGATACATATTGAAATGTCAATCACACATTTATTCAAACATAATGAAATCGTAATTTCAGAAATAAAATAAAATGAAAATAACCTATCCCATTGCCATATGGAGGGCATCTGGGACCTTGATATACTTCATCTCCAATCAAAGGGGCATGTTTCCAGTTTTTGATAACTACCTCATGTTCAAAATAATCCCTATTGGCATTAGGGAGGTTGACTACTAAAGCCCTATTCAAAAATCTAGTTTTTAAATAAAAAACATTATCTAGAACAGCCCATCTATAACAGTACATAATCTCAGGAATTCCTATCGGGTTCCGTGAGTTTGATTTAACCTATTCACCCCATTAACTATTCTTCATGTGTTGGGGGCTATTTTTGCAGGAACAACATTGAAATAATGACAGAACTCTAAGCACAAAGGGTTTGGCCACATTCAGCAATAAAGAGGCTGGGGAACCAGTGTCCCTAAGCCAAACGAAAATAATCTGAAGGCTCAGAAAGATCCTCCAGAGTTACCCAAGATGGAATAGAAAAATCAGAACGGAATTTCTCAAGAGATTCAATAACATAAACCACGGTGAATAAAAGAAATGAAGAAGAAGAAAGAAGATCTTACAGGAAAAAAGGAGATCTGTTGACAACGAACGAAGAAAGGGATGAACCACAAGAGAGAGAAAGACTATGGAAAACTTGAAAACAGAAATTGGAAAAGGTAGAAGACGGTGGGATTACCTATGAAGATTAAATACTTTGCCTTGGGAAATGGCGAAAGAAATGATTACAAAAAATAAACTATTACGCTACTAGCGGCTAAAAGGACAAAAAGTGCGCGAAGATCGAAGCGTTTATAAAAATTCAAAAAGGCAAATTCTGCGAATTTGGAAGGAAATTCGAAAATGCTCCTAAAAACCAGGAAGTTCATTTAATATTGCCATATACCAAGAAAGAATGTTCCATACTCCTCAAATTTCAAAATATGAAACATTAGGGGCTTCTGTTGATACCAAAATTAATATGCTGATATAGTCGAATCATAAGAAGACACGTGTCAATCTACGTGGCACAATAGCAACGAGGAAGTTTATTTCCCCGACCAAGTCATACACACTCCGAGCAACAAGTGTACTCCGAGGAGCTCCAACACTCCGAGGAGCTCTAACGCTCTGAGGAACTCCTGAACGACGAGCAACTAAGGCGGTCCGAGTTGCATCTCGACCACAACATTGATTGCCAGATAATCAACAGTTCAACTATTCATTGAATGCTTATCATACAGACGTATACTCTTAAAGGGCATTAATTGTTTACCCTTTCACATGTACAGCCTAAGGGCTATAAATACATTGTATCACCCTCATTCAAGGGGACCGAATTTTCTTGATAGAATTACATATCGAGAATTCCAAAACACTGGGAAATAACAGAAACAGTGGACGTAGGCCATTCTTATAAGGCTGAACCACTTCAAAATTCTTTGTCTCATTTATATTTATCTGTTATTAAATAATTAGAAGCAATCTAATTTTTTACATCAACACCCACCTTCCCACTCCCTACGGTGGAGGCAGTTCTCCTTGATATACATATAATCAGACCATTTCCTTTCTCAAATAAATTTCAGTTCACTACACTTTTCCACTTATTCTCTGACTTCCCCGCAGGCGTGCATTCAATATTTTTATTTACGCATAACTTTTATTCAAGACAACTTTGAAATCACACTAACTAGGGTGCCCATACACCCTATATCACGTGCTTAACCGCATAAAAATTACCCTAATTAACTAGGGTGCCCATACACCCTGTCCCCGTGCTCAACCGCACGAAAGTTACCCGACTATGCTAGCCATAACCCGTAGTATAACTTCGAACCCGTAGTCATATCATATAGATGAATAATAACTGGGGTACCCAACCTATGTACTAACGACAAAACATCAGTCCACTTCCAATGTTGCGCTAAGTCTCATGCGTGGGATGTCTCGCAAAGCGAAATCCAAACAAGGAACCCCCCGATACACTACCACTACTTAACATTGTCGGTCGTAGAGATCTGTTAGATTCTCAGTCCATAGCACGAACCCCTAAATACCTGTCTCTTAACACAAAAACATACACGCCTACTCTTATGCTACAAAAGACAACATGAAATACAGCGCCCTTACTATCACTAGTTCTTACACAAAATAAATCCCGAGCTATCTCTCCCTGCATGAAAACAAATTCTAACCACCCTGAATCACTTTAGTATACATCCCTTCTTACCGAGAAAAATATAATAATACAAAACATTCTTTTAATGTCTATCGTACCACACAATATACGCTACACACACACACACACACACACACACACACACACACACACACACACACACACACACACACACACACACATATATATATATATATATATATATATATATATATATATATAAGCTAGTCTCCCTCTCAGGTGACACCTAACATGAGTCATTCATAACCTAGTTTCACAAACACCAAAACATACTATCACTATCCGTAATAGTTCACACATATATATACACACACACACACACACACACACACACACACACACACACACACACACACATATATATATATATATATATATATATATATATATAAGCTAGTCTCCCTCTCAGGTGACACCTAACATGAGTCATTCATAACCTAGTTTCACAAACACCAAAACATACTATCACTATCCGTAATAGTTCACACCCATTGCTAACTAATCCATACCTAGGAAAAATCATTCTTTCATAACACTCCTTAAAATGAGTAAATCTCATAAAATATACCCTCTCAGTTTTCACACCTGATCCCCTGTAGATAAGACCAAAGAGAGCCCCGTTACCTCGTGGTAACCATATACTTAATAGTAACACTGATATACACCCACTAAACTCGTCCTCCACACGAATATAGTGCTAACAAGAATATTGTGATCACTCGTGTCACGAAATTCACCCCATCTATCCAAAGATAAAACTCATACATCCACTCGCCTATCCATCGGCGACCCAAATGGTTCCTGGACATAATATTCCCATCTGCCCGAACCAAAACTTCGCAATTGTTGTCCCTACTAGGCATTCCACTTCTATCCCCTGCCTCACTGTGGACATAATCAACTGTTGTGGTTCCACATCCACATATAAGACACCTCTATGTGTTAATACCCTGCCTCTGGCCCAAATGTCCATGTTGGGGTTGTCCTTCTCGCGTACTTGGTATTCTTAACCCTAAGTTCTACCCACGTTGTCCCTTTGGCTTCCCTATCCCTTTGGGACTCGTTATTGGCCTCGATGACCCGAATCAAATCCACCGTTAATAGTTAGAAATTTACTTAATTTAAAAGGTCAAGATGGGTCGCTTACTAAGTATACCCTTATGTCGTGCTTCACTAGAACCATTAAATTTCATTTCGTTCTTAAGTTAAACTCGCTAACCTTATTGGCTCCTGCATCTTAGAAGCGTTAATGTAAACTGGAAAACAAAAGATATTGACGACCTCAACACTAGTCATCCAAGTCGGATTTCCCATCCATTATTATGTATTCTCACACTGTTCATTATCCATTTACGGATTCCTTTATCGTTCTCCGTATCGCCTTCGTCGGTTACGAAGTTTGCTTATACAATTTATCGTCTCTCTCACGATCAGTTACAATCTTACCCATTTCATAAACTCTGAAATTTCACTCGCATCCTAATTTGAATAGCGGATGGACGATCTTATGGTCACACAGTACTCAAAATTTCTCATTTGACTCCATATATTCTCCTTCATACATGGTGACTGACTATCCTACCACTACAACACCGACCCACTGGGCCAAAAATTTCATTCAAAATTTAGTTCTGGGTTCCACCGCACACCATCCTACATAATTGTCTTTGGGTTATTTCCTCCCATAGACTTATCGCGCTACTCTGCTACTCAATCCTTATAGATAGACCTTCTAAAAGGGTCCTTTCACACTTTCCCCACCCTTTGCTGACTATGCTGGGTGAGACTAAAATTTTACCACCAGTATCTACAACAGTGCTTTGGGAGATTATGCCTCCCGGGTGATTATTCTATCCCCGCTGGCCTGAACAACAATCAAGGTGATTCCTATCACCATCACCATTTCCAGAATACCCTATGTCTTCCATTGCGCCTCTCCTCCTACAATTCTCCTATGGCCCTCATCGGTCGCCCCAAAGAATGTTCGGTATACAAAGCCTTACCGAACTTGGGTATGAACCACCTCACTATAGTTGATAGTAGGAGAACGTAACTCGCATACGTAGAGGAATACAACAATCCTATCATAAGGATCTACATCAAAGAACGCTAAGATGAAACGTGAATAGCCGCACAGATCCTAAGGACACTAGAACCTGATGCTCTGATACCATCTGTGACACCCCGCCTAATTAAACCCCGGGTGATCAGTACTAAATTAAATCAGAATAGGTTTCTCTGTTGGTTCCTTCTTAGCATCACTGTTGAAACTTTTTAATTATTAACCACCTAAGTGACATAAGACTGGTGCCAAGTTTTATCTTTCATTAATTCAATGAAATACTCATGCGAAAATAAATCATTAACAATCACAAGCTAACTGAATCCAACCATCACATATAAATAAGAAACTGGACGAATAAACCATCGGCTAAAATCCAACGAAAATAAAGATATATAATAATGAATCTCAAGTATCTTAAATAAATACTAAATAAAATCGTGAGCAACATGATCGAATATCTGATAGAAAATCCCTACACTAGGAATAGAAGGAATAGAGGTGCCTATCCAAATCCTACAACATCCACATATGCTGCAGAAGTGAATCCATGGAATGAATCAAGCCTGGCGTCCCTGTGGCTGGACACCTAAAAGGTTTTGAAAATAATTTATAGCAAATGATTAACTTGCAGTGATAAAATATGCATGAATGCGCTTCATATTTTAGTTAGTGTCGCACTCCCTTGAGGACAGACTCACCCCTCAACTAATGTGCACACCTAACACCGTCTTAATATCCACCCTAGTCCTCTACCACGAAACTAGATACTTAATATAACTATTGTCAACCGCCATACTCAATTCCGAGTATTTTTAATGTATGACTTATAAGTTATCTATCGCCTTAGCTTAATTAATCATCTTTCCTTGAAAGTCATATAACATTCACTAGTTATATAAATAATACACTTTTCTACATGTATTTAAATTTTTCGTATATAATTATTCACCCCATTATATACGTACAATTATCTTACAACAATCATGCCTGTTGAATATGAATATAACCCATATATAAATAATACAATTCACTTCATGTATTTAATGACTCGTATATAACTATTTATCCCATTATATACGTAGAGTCGTATTACAACATTCACACATATGTTGAATGTAAATATAACCCATCCTCCCGAGTAATAACTCACCGGATGTATTCTCTAAAGTGCTATCACACTAGGCGTACTCGCATAACCTAGTTACCCCAAGTTAGAATCGCTCACTATCTTGGCCAAAAATATAAACAGAATGGAGGCGGTCATATTCCTTCCCTGAAAGTGAGATATGCCCCTCACCCATATAACGGATGCTATGACCTAGGGATATACTTGCCTTACTCCTCAAGATAGGGGATTCACCCACATCGCGCAATCTCCTCCGATAGGCTAGAGTATATATATTAATAATATCTAATCACTAATATTTATATGCACACACCATATATATACTATCGCACACCGTATATATATAAATATAAAATATCCCGACTTTACTGTGTGCTGAGTATGTAACACTAGCCTATAGTTAGTATCTCGATTTTATGGTCACACTCTGATTATTAATTAATTTACACATTAATTAATTAAATTATTCTTTTGTGTCACCCAAACAATATACTCGGGCTCGCTCTCGTGGCCCAAAATTAATATAATACCCGAGTCTAATCCCCGAATCCGAATTAATTAGTTCATCCATAATTAATTTAAGTGAGTAGTGTTGTCCTACTACTATACCCGAACTTATTCACCCAGTTCGTTATTTTATTTCTCAAAATTCATACGTAAGTGTTACTCTTAATTTCCCCACCACTCGCAGTTATATACCTCTATAATTGTGATAATATTAACTTCCCTAATTAAATTTCTCCCTTAATTAGACTTGGCGTCAATAACCCAAAAATAAAATCCCATCTAAAACTCCTAAGGCCGAACTGTAAAAAATTTGCAGCCATCGATCGATCGATCCCCAACCATCGATCGATCGATCGAGCAGGTCCTCATCTTCTTCGACTTCCTGTTTTTGCCACTAACGGATTTATCTAATCTCTAAGTTTGTCTTTGGTTCATTTCAAGCATACAAAACATTATAACTATATGGAAACGTGATCAAGACATCTCCTAGAACCTTAAAAACAAATTAAATTTCATAAATCTCTACTTTTCTAAATTTGGGAAAATTTCGGGTCTTTACTCGTTTAGTCCCAATTTCACCTGTTTGTCCCAAATTCGTTCATAAATTTCTACTGGGTTTTCACATCAGAATAAATCATTATATCCTAACCATGTAACCCAATGAATTCCCACATTAATTTCTCATTAATTTCATTCAAGTGTTCTATACACAAAAACCCCATTTTTGTACCCCTTCGTACCCAAAACGAATTTCTAATTTCCACATCACAAAAATATGAATTAAAAACATCAATTAATTTTACTGCAAGTTAACCACTTGCCTTTAGGATTCATAGGGTCTGATCCGAGGTGAACTTTGCAAAGTTGATGATGAACTTCCAATAGGTTCCTTGTCGTGTCTCCAAAAGACTCCAATTTGGCCCTAGCTGCTCCCTCTCACTTTCTCCCCACGTTCTTAAATTTTGGTTTATGTTTCTCTTCCATTCCCGAGTCTTAGATTTAGGTCTCAAAACACTAATCCCTTTTTTGGCCTAATGGGCTAAGCCCAAGTGACCCAAATAGCCTCGTGTGTGCCCGGTTATGCCTAAAAATGCCTCGTGACCCGTTTACTACCCCCGGTACACTTTTCTGACTATATCAGCCCATCCGGACTCAATCGTGTACTCAAAATTGACATCCGAATTAATTTATAAAAATCCTTATCTCACACCCAAATTAGTCTATACCGACTCCCGGCTGAGATAAATAAATGTCATGTCACTAATACACGTTATGACGTAAATAAATTATTACTATTCACTTAGTAATTAAATTTCCCTAAATATTAACCATTCACTCTCCGATTAATATTGAAATATTACCATAATTAATTCAATTAAATTACGAAACACAAGTAATTTAAAATTTTCCAAATTAGTTAAATATTACATGCACATAAATACGGGGTGTTACAAATACACCCACAAGCGTGTCCATTGTCGCTGGCGCGGACCAATTACAACATAGAAATTAAAATTGATTGGGTGTTAGGTGTTTTTTTATTAAGGTTCATTAAAATGTTCATCTTTTATGTTCACTTCTGAACCTCTCCCTATATATATATATATATATATATATATATATATATATATATATATATATATATATATATATATATAGTTTTTTACGACCCAAATGTGAAAACTGTTAGGACTACAATTTAAATTATCCAATAGTACAGAAATACTAAAAATATTAATAACAGAAATAATAAAACGAAATTATATAAATAAGAAATACTTGGTACAATGGAGACACATGATAAAAGAAGAGAATAATAGAATCCGAGTCATGTGCTTAAGACAAATTAATTCCCCCCATAGTACTTTAAGGCTTGAATTAATGTCTCCAAGGATAGAACGGATTTTTCGAATCAAATCAAGAAGCACTACTATGAATTGATTCCGACGAACTCAATTATGTGTCATTTTCTCACACCATGAACAGGACAACATGAAATAAAAATGCATGAAACATTTTGTAATTTTTTGGAATGCAGAATGGAGGAGGGAAAGAATTCATTTTTATAAAATGGTGGGGTCTTATATATATAGGTATGTTGGTTGACTGTTTAGACAGTCAATAGTTACAAATAGTTGTAAATGTTGGGTCAACCAATTGCCTAAACAAATTTTAATTTGGGTTAAAATCCGTCCCATAATGTTTAATTCATTTGACAAAATAATGAAATGGATTTTTATAAGCCCAAGCACGAACCGAACCGAATCGAGACGAGACAAGCCAGCCAGAAGGACGAATGACGAGTGCGTGTGGGCTTTTGGCCCAAGCACAACACTTGAGTAGTCTAGGTCATCTCCCCTTCAAAGAGTTGGGGTACCTCAAAGGCATCCAAGCCTTAGTGCACATTTGAGGTTTTATTAACAATTCAAATTCCCACTATTCTTCATAAGTGGGACAATAGTAATACACACCTAATTTATTAAACTTTCATTACTTATTGGGTTACTTTCGAGACAAATTTATCATTCATAACTTAATGGAAGTGGACATGTAAATATACCATGTTAATATCCTTTCCTAGGAGAACGCGTTCGTATATGCTTCCACTAATTTTGTGGTGTGAGTAGCGTATAAAATTGAGTGCAAAGTTGCTCAAAAAATTTATCCAACCAGTATCCATTTCCAACAATCCACCACATGAATGAAATTTGGCACTATATACAACATGATAATGATAATTCAGATACTGGTTTGAGTAAAACTAAAAATTTATTGCATTGGGAGAAGTAGCCTAGTGGCCTTGAACTTTCCTTAGTGATATAAAATTTGATTTACTTGGTTAGTCAATAGACTATCACTACACCAAAAAGGCCAAATTGTCACCTTTCAATCGGCCACCCTTGTCACGGTCAATGATCATGAGAAAAAAATACGCATTTTTTTGTTACGGTCAATGACCATGACAAGCTCGTGACACAATCACCGACCGTGACAAGTTCGTGACAAGTACAATTATCACGGACTTGTCACGGTCATTGATCGTGACAACTCTTATAAAGTCGTCACGGTCAAAGACCGTGACTAGTCCGTGATAACTTAATCAGTAAAAAAAACTTCCCTCTTCTTTTTTCCTACCGTTTTCACTTCCCTCTATTTTTCTCTCTCTAATCGACTTCTCTCCCTCTCTAGGAAATTTTAGGGTTGGTTTTTTCCTCTCTTTCTCTTTCATTTTTATATATCTATGTGTATACGTGCATGTATAGGTTTATGTGTTTGTGTGTGTATGTGTGTGTGGGGTAGGGGTAGGGGGTGTGGGGAGCGGTGTGGGGGGCGGTGTGGGGGGTAGGGGGCATGGGTGTGGTGTGTGTGTGTGTGTGTACATGTGTGTGTGGTGGGGGGAAGGGGGAGTGGTAGGGCAGGGGGTGGGGGTCGGGGTGGGGGAGGGGGTGGGTGGGTAGGTGAGGGGTTGGTTATTTACACAAATCATTATGTGTGTGTGTGTGTGTGTGTGTGTTAACTGGGGACTTGAAATTAATGTTTAGTTTAGGAGTTGAAATTAATGTGTAAATACCCAAATATATGTTGTACCCTTAAGTATAAATACCTAAATATTGTTGGTTAATCGATAATGATTCTTCCCATGTTTAAGAGGCTTAAACTTCAATTTGTGATTTTTCTCACGGAATATTCGTAATAGGAATTGTAATTGGGACTTATAATTATTATTATTGGTAATTTAATTATGACTTGAATTGAATATAAATGAGTTAGGAGCCTTTAGATTCCCCTTCTTAATTGTTGGTTTTGAATTAGTAAGTAGTTAGTTTGAATTGATGTTTAGGATTTTTAGTAATTTTACATATTAGATGTTGTTGTTTTGGAATTCAAAATTAAGTTGTTAAAGATTAATATTACACCGTGACAGTTGAAATGGACAAATTGATTAATAAAATATAGATTTAATTGTAACTTTAATTGTATAGCTTTAATGATTATATATTTATAATACGTGGTGAAATGAATTATTTGAGTAGATGAATTGGAAGGAGTACAGGATACACATTTCTTGATTTATTGTTGCTGTTGCTGTTGGATTATAGTGGACCGATGTTGGGTTGGTTAATTTTGGAAGTGTCATCACCACTGGATCATTTTCCAAATTTGGTGGGTAGGGGAAGTTTTCAACTTTTTTCTAAAATTAACCTTTTACTTTCTTTAGAGCGAGCGCAAAAGATAAAAACCTCCTTGAAGCTTAAATGACTTATTATGGTGTAATTCAAAATATATTTTGAATTAGACTACGTAAGCTTCAAAGAGGTTGTATTTGACCGTGATTGGGTACGAGTTGAGGATAAAAATGCTTATAAAGTTGATCTTGAACCAATTTGATCATGTTTGATTTATTCAAGTTGCAGAGCAACGAACACGTGAGCGATGAGCCGTTTGTTTGTGCATTTCAAAAGGTCAAGCAAGTGTTTTACTCGAAGTATATCAACAACGAGCCATGGTCAATCGTCCTACATGCGCCAAAGCATCTAAATAGTAGTGTGTACAACTTGGCTTCTCCTACCGAATATCAATCCATTTTTAAGGATAACCCGAATTTGAAATAATTTTTAGATTTGTAATAAGTATTCCAATTATCGGACAATAGTTTAATGATTTTATCAAACATCACTTTACTAATTTTATTTCATTTGTACTTGATCATTTTCTCTCTTTCTCTTTCTCTCTTTCCCTTGTTTATGTGTGTGTGGTGGGAGGGGGGAGTTTTTAACTATTTTCTAAAATAGTTTAATTTTTGTATTTCTTCTTCAGGTGTCATTTGAATTTGTAGTAATAACAACAATTTTTAGAGAAAATGTCTCCTTCGGGGATTAAGGCAAGGATGATGATGATGATGTCTTCTTCAGGGAGCGGTGGTAGAGGAGGCGACGAAGGCTCCTTGACCCTGTAATACCCCTTACTTTTGAGTAATTATTTTTATATTAGTTGCCATGAGCATTAGTCATTTAAAATAAATGAAAATCGAATTAAATATTCATTTGTATGATTTAAGAGTTAATATTTATAAGTATTGCATATTTACGGTTACATGAATGTAAATAGTGTAATTATATGTTATGTTGCGTCGTTGTTCTTTAAAGCGAAGTTTATGTCTTATATCCCAATCGGATTATTTAAGTAAGGTAATATGACACTGATATAGGAAATTATAAACGGTATCTCAAATGTTAGTTTAGAGGGCACGGTTAGTCTGGGAACGATTGAGATAATCAAAATAAGTGTCGGGTGTGTTTTTGGGTTCTTGGGCACTTTTGGCTAGTTACGACTTAAATATGATGTTACGAGTCATTTTAAATATGTAGTAGCATTCAATGTTGGACTTAAGTTTATTTGAGCTATTTTGGGTATTTAGTCTTGCAAAAATAATTAAAGCTCATTTGTGTTTAACCTAGAAAGCGAAAGAGAGAGGAGAAGAGCTTGAGAGAAAGAAGAGAAAAAGAGAGAAATTGGTGATTTGAGCTTTGAATCGTTTCAACGAGGAGGAATTCGAGACTTCAATATTGAGGCAATTTTTCAAACTTGCATAAATGTATGATTTTGTGTAAATAGATTGTATAAATTGTTAGGGTTCTTGAGGTTAAACCATTTCGGAATTTTTGTGAGTTTGATGTTTAAACCCTTATGTATATGATATAAACATGGATTGAGGGGTTTACAATGGTGGGTTGTTGTTTAGGAATGATTCATAGATGATTTTGGTTAATGATGTTAGGTTTAGATAGAATAAGAAGAAGTTTGGGGATTTAGTGTTAATATAAACCCGTAGCCAAAATTGGGTTGTCCGACCCAGGCGAATTCGCCCTTGGCAAATCGATTCGGCAAAATGGTATGCTATAGGCTACAAGTCCGAATTAGCCAATCGATTCGACAAGTTAGCAGAAAGTTTGGTTATCTTGACTGAATTGAATCGGATGGAGAGAATCGATTCGCTTCCAAGGGCAAATCCATTCGAAAATAGTGTTGTTTTACAAAAATTTTCTAACTTTGATTTAACTCCTTTTCTCTTGGGTCTAAAGATTTATAACCTTATTATAGGATATATTAAAGATACATGTGACCTTATATGAGGATATTAATACCTTAGGATGATAAGGGGGATTCGGGCCTAATTTGGGGATTATAAAGGATAGTATAGTACCTCAATTGGTTAAGAAAATGATAGTAGGACTAGTGTATTAGGACTTCATTATTTTGGCTTTCGAGGGCTAGTATAGAAGTGTTTATACATTGTAGCCTCAATTTATTATTCATTTATGCGTTCGGGTATAAGAATTGTCATTTTAATTCATTTATACATACATTTTGTGCTTTTAGCATATGTGCACATACTTCTCTAAATGCTATCATAAGTAAAGTTACGTGAAAGCGGTGAATCCCCTGGCTAATGAATGCAGGGAAAGTATAGTCTTTAGGCCATAGCACCAGTTGTTATGTTGTGAGATTGTTTATTCAAAGTTAAGTAATTTCGGGTATGGTTACGCCTCACTATCGAAGGTATATGGCCGATTCCCATGCGTTGTGATTTAGGGTATCCAGGTGGTCATGAAACTAGGTGCTGGAAGATGATAACAATTAGGGAACGCATCCAGTGGGGTGACTCCCGAAAGGATGGTCTTAGAAATCTTATTGTATGAATATAAGTGCTCTCATTCAAATTATGTTTTAACGCAAATGATTAAATGAAATTATGGATCAATTCTGATTATATGTGATCATTAATGATTAATTGACTTGTGAGGTTAAACGATCAATTCATAAACCATGCACATTGGATAGATTTAGGTTATTCCTATTAATTAGTCGGTAGCTTAACTTGACAATGATTTGTACACGTTAGGATGTGCACTGTAGAAGCGAGGTGAGTATAATTCTTCAGGCGAAGACCAAATCTAACTTGTTTATGTAATCTGGTATTCATAACTACTATGCATTTTATTCACTTCTAAATCATATCTAATCAGACACTGACCCATTTATATTTTGTCTCATGGTGTGGTTATTGTTTATGCTCATGTGTCCCACTGCAAGGGCACCCGTTCTAACCTTCCCGTCGAGTGTTAAGGAGCTACGGCATATTGCGGATGTTGTAGGATTTTTTTGTATTAGATGCATAAATTTTTTTTTGGATATTCTAGCTATGATTCGTCAGTGGTATTCGGGCATGTTTCCCAAGTTTATATCTCATAACTACTGTTATATTTGGTGCAATCCTTTTTGTATCAGTCTGTTAACCGAAAGCTTATTCGGTTATGTTTTGTAAATGCTTGTAACACCCTGTACTGTTGAGGATTTAAATTATTATGTGATTTATTATTATTGTTGGATTAATTAAATTAAAATGTGAGAATTAATTATTAATCCGAATTAAAATTGAATATTTACTAGCGTGACGAGAAGTTAGTAATTATTAATATTACTGTGAGAATAAGTAATATGGAATGACGATTTTATATAACTTGTTGTGAGAGAGAAATACGACAGTTTGGTATATTAAATCAGGACACGCGTGTGAGTCGTGTCAGGACCAAATAAGTGGAATAAAAAGGTAAATTATTTTAAGTAACTCATATGATCATTTCAAGTGAGCCATTGAGTTCGGAGGAGTCGAGATAGTCAGAAAACTCTACCCGGGTATTATTTGGACTCCGGGATATTTTTAGGCCAAGCCGGCACCGGATACGGGTAGTTTTGTAATTTGGATTTTTGGGAGGAATTAAGTGGATGAAAATTGGAGAAATATTGTATCAGTTAATTGGGGACAATTACGGTTAGGATACATCAAAATCAAGAGAGAGCCACACTGGGTGAGGGAGAGCAAATTTCAAAGGAGGAGAGTCAATTTACACCACCATCGTGTAGATCAAAATGCGAGGAGCGCATCCATACCAACAACATCAATAGATTAGACCTTCGAAATCAAGGCAAGTGTTTATTGCTTGCTTTATTTAGCTATAATTGCGTTCATGTTAGTCTAGGTTAATAAACCTTTGTTATGAAAGTTAATTTGGGTGAAATTGGAGAAGTATATCATAAACTAGGGCTGATTTGATAAGAATTTGAATCGAATATGTAGATAAGATGATGCCTACGAAATTATGATGATTTCTGTGAACAAATCTGGGTTGAATTTAGAAGTTATGCATATCAAATTAAGAACTAGGGTTCTTGATAATAAATTGGGGATTTTGAATTATATGGATGATTGGTAATGATTTAATGATGTTAGGTTATGGGAAATCAGAGAATTTATAGAAGTTATGCATATCAGAGAATTTCCTATTTTGCCCTATTTGGTAAATAGTTAATTTGATTGAGGAGAAATTAGTGTTCGATGAACCCAAAATAGTGCAAAATTATTGGGAGTTGTTTAGGTGTAATGATTTAAATATTTGGGATGGTGAGTTTACCTTGAAGATTACGAGAGAGAGATAATCGTAATTGTAAGTGCATCGAGAGTATTACGTGATAAATACTTACGATATTATTTCTGAAGATATGGAACTTATAAGAATAAAAATTAGTGGTTACTTGTTGGACTTCTTATGATTATGTATTAAGGATTTTCGGGTGACAAATTATCCTTATATATATATATATTACGAGAGAGGGAATATCGTAATTTAAAAATATGTTGATAGTATTTAGTGATAAAAATAATATGCATGAAATATGACGATTGGTTGGGTGTATACCGTTTGATTGATGGGTTGTGTGTATACCTATATTTGATATTATGTGTATGACATATATAGATGCTTGCTATCGTGGGGGGTTGTGTAGAGACAGTCATATCCTGAGTGACCTTCGGGGTGCTATTTGACTTGTATCTCATAACATAGGACTGTGAAGACTTATTTGTGAGTTGATAAGTCAGCTGAATCTGGGAGCGTAGGTATGTGTGTGACCCATAGGTATGTGAACTATGTTTGCCGCCAATATGTGTGATTTGTTTATATGGTTCGTGGAAGATTGCCGAACCGATAGTCCTTATTTGAGTACAAGATGTACCGGGACATGATATCAGAGTATGCAATGAACTAAAAGTGTATCCTTGGGGTGTTGTGTTAGTATATATATATATATATATATGTATGTATGTATGTCTGTATTAACATAATCTTAATAGTGTATCCTTCAGAGTATGCAATGAACTACAAGTGTATCCTTGGGGTGTTGTGTTAGTACATATATATATATATATATATATATATATATATATATATATATGTATGCTTATGGTATATCTACAATGAGATAATTGTAGACTATTAAGATAGTGAAATCTTCAATAACGTAAATAGTAAATACTTAACTTTAGTGTGATAACACTTATTTAAAATGATAAAGGTTGAGACCAAATACGGAATACTGCTACGAGGGGAAACTAGAAGGATAATCCTTTTTCCTAGTTAGGAGTGTGTCCGATGGCTAGGTTGGATTAGATGTACGTTAGGCATGCACACTAGTCGAGAGGTGAGAATCTCATGTGAGAGTTCGAACTAACATGCATATAATACTTGCTTTAATGCAGTTTTAAATACTTGATAATAAATCTTTTTTTAAAACATCAGGCTCTGACCCGTCTCTTGCATTTCTTCTCTCTTTTGCTATATATATATATATATATATATATATGTATGTATTAGTATAGGTTCCCAGCCACACGGACATCGGTTCTAGATACTTGGATGGTTTGCCGAGCTGCAGCTGTTGTGGAAGTTGCGGGTCGTTGAGATTAGACGCTTCTATCATTTCATTTAGTTCCCGGTTCAGATATTTCAGTTCAGGCATGTGTCTCCCATTCTCATTAGCGGGGTTGTACTCAGTTCGTTTGTAGTTATTTTCAGTTGGATTGAGTATTCATTATGGTTTGGTTTGTGACTTTGAACTGGAAGGTTTTATCGAGTCTTAATTATTCAGTATTTGATTCTGTCAACATTCATTTCTTGTGTATGGTTTATAATTCAATGTTCAGAAATTAATTGAATTATTTGGTTTCAAATTAAATTGGAAAAAATGTTTTGACACTAGCTTAATTAAATGTTAGGTAATTAATTTGATTTACGTTTTCAATAGTGATGCTAAGAATGAACCAACTGAACATTCCGTTATAAATTTTATAAAGGACTGGTCACCCGATATTTAATTGGGCGGAGTGTCACAGGTGGTATCAGAGCATCAGGTTCTAGTGTCTTTTTGGATCTGTACGGCTTATTACGTTTTAGCTTAGCGTTCTTTGATGTAGAGCGTCATCCTAGGATTGTTATATTTCACTGCGTATGCGATTCACGCTCTCCAGCGATTTAGTTTAGTGAATCCAATTCATATGCGAGAGTGATAGGACTTTATACTCCGAACCATATGGGACGATCAGCATAGGTCGTTAGCGGGACTGCCGGAGGAGGAAAACAATTGAAAGTTGTGAAGCATTCGGGGAACGGTGATCGTGATAGAAGTCACCAACAGTAATATCTAAGTGTGATGGGCCAATGGAGGGAGCTAATATAAAGGAAATAATGTAAAGTAGAGTGCAGTGACACTCAGAATTTTAAATTCATAAGAAATTTTTTCTAGCTCAGAGAAACAACAAAGAGTATGAATAGTCAATCAAACCGAGATATTGGGTACGGGTTGACTGTTTAAAATTTTTCATCCACTGGTCAGACAGAGATACGGAAGAGATGTTGAACTTATCACCAGTAGGTCGGGTAGAGACCGACTGTAAATGATGAGTTAACTTGGTAAGCGAACTTCGTAACCGAAGTAGGGGTCACGGAAGATAAAAAGGGTCCGTAAGTTGAAGATGGACTCATGGATAGAATACCCTAAAGTGAATGGGATGTGCTACTAAGGTGACTAGTGTCAATGTCATCAAAGTATATGTTTACTAGAATATGCCAACGCCCAGAAGAAAGGGAGCCAGTCGAGGTGTGATACCTAGCTGGAGGGCAAGGTTGAATTCAATAGTGTTAGTAGAACATCACCAAAAGGTATACCCAGTGGGGGGAACCTATTTAAATGATATGATTAAATCTTAACGTAATGGTGATGGATTTAACCAAGATTAGGGGGTCGACCATGTGTTCCATATGCCCTATAGATCGAAAGGAACAACGAAAATAACAACTAGGAGTTAAGACTGCCAGGGCTGAGAAAAGACATACCAACAAGGCCAGGAGGACCAGTGAAAGGGAAATTTCCCTTCATGTAGAGATAAGGGTTACCAGTATTGAATGTGTCCATGTGAGTAGTGAAATTGATAGTATCGGGAATAATAAATCATGCCTGTAAGGTGTACCAGGTGGAGAAATAAAATATCCCGTGTAGGAATCGGGCCAAGAGAATTGGACCTAGGAACTAATAACCCGAGAGTAGTAGGTCCAGGAAGGACTGGCATATTCCTCAATAACAATAGCATACCATATTTTGGGGTCGACGGGGCACAGGAAATAAAGGGAAGGCTAGTAAATCCATATTTGAGGCCTAGAGATATGGGGTCAATGTATTAATGTCGAGCGGGTAAGCCGTAAAATAGAATAATGTACCCACCACGAGGAAACGAAAAACTTATGAGTGGAATTTGAAAGGTATAACGATTGTAAATAATTATGGGTCGTGAAAAGTGCGTGCGAGGACCCTACGATCAGGCTAGACTAATGAAGCCTTGCTTCATCCTTGTGAATAAATGATGAGTTCAAGTGACATGGGTATGTCACATCATATGTGAATAGTTAACACTAAGGATTCGAGTGTGCATCCGATTTAGTGGGTATGTTGTAGATAACAACCTTATTATGTAGGTGACTACAATTTGGGTAGCGAGACTTTTTGTACCATCTGCGGGGAGGAGCAAGTCTGTTCACTAAGAGAAATTTGTATATGGTATTATGTAACGATTCATGCTCCTTTAAGCTTTATGATAGTGGAAAACATTATTATACTGTATGGTTACTGGTTACCGAGGGTTTGAACAATAGTAAATTATTTGATAAGACTATCGTACTAAAAATTTCAAATTTTAAAAATATGGTTTTAACGAGGCATCACCTGAAAGACGGTTGAGCCTGCATATGCATTGTATTGTATTGTATTGTATTGTAGATTTCGGTGAGTAGGTTGTCTCACTATGTTGATCCCTGTGAGCATGGATGTTTTACTGATGTGATTCAAGGTATATTGACTTATTATAGAGAGAAGAGGTATATCTCCTTAATCATATAGCGCTAATAACTTGTGATAGTGAGAGCGCCATATTGTATGTCGTCTTTAGTGGCATGAGAGTGGACGAGTAGACTTTTTATGTTCGTAGACGGGAAATCATGGATATATGTTATCGATTAAGGACTTAACAGATCTCGACGACCAACAGTGTTAGGTAGTAGTGTATTGGGGGGGCGGGGTCATTGTTTGGATTTCGCTTTGCGAGACATCCCACATATGAAACTTAGCGAACGTTGGAAGTTGGGAGAAGTTTTCCTTTAGTACATGGATTTAGTATCGTAATGATTACCCGTATACATAGTTATAACTGTAAGATATGGTTATATTACAAACTAAGGCCGATAAAGCCGTATAAGATTAATATGTGATAATGTCACCAATTGTTGACACCACGAGCAGGCCGATGGGGCAACGTAAGATATTATTAGGTGGAAAAGGTAGGGTGGATGAGTAGAACCTTACCATATAGTCATGCAAGTATGTGGGGCATAATTTGATATCTATATAACACGTCTAGTACAGTGGTGCTGTAATGCACAAAGAATAGGGTGTATGGGCGTCCTAGATATTTGGGTAATGAATTTTTCTTCCTTAAGTGAAAGATTGTGACACAATGCGTATTTTGGAGGTAACAGAATGTAGACGTTTTGACTTTAGGACTTAACTGTTTGATCGTTTAGGACAGTTAGTACCATTAATTCCCAAATTTTCCACGAGGATGGTATAGGAAGAATTCGATAAAGTTTAACTCGAGAAAGGTTGAAACTTACTTGATAGGAGATGGAGAGAACATGTTTCATGAGAATCTGAAGCTTAAAGAGAAGGGGAAGGACTTGCGACATGCAGTGATGACACTATCGCCTGAGCCATAGATGTGGATGTGGTTGTAAGATAGGTAAAATGCGTAATGATATAAATCCGTAGTAGTAATGGCATAAGAAAAATAAGACATTGTTGAGCTCCAATTGGAAGTGGACCATCACGAAATAATAGAGTTCCTTCAGCATTAGGAATTCCTTGGTAGTAATGGAAGAGTGAATCCCCGGACCATTACAGAGTTAATTATTTTGTAACGGGATCGCGACCCTATGTGGGTGAAAGTGGGTCGTGTAATTAAAATAGCTCACGTTTTTCTAAGTTAGGACCAATCATAACGTGTAACAGTAAACCCCAACCATTATTACTGGGATAGTAAGGTTATATGGGGTACAAATAAAGTTTTTTTCCAAAAGAGTCAAGAGAGTTGTGACTCGATTATTGGGAAGAGTTTTCAGGAGGCCATAAATATCGAGATGCGAACATATCCGGCCTAACGCACTCGCATGCGGTCGAGAAGACTGAGAGTCTTAGTTGCACATTACGAGGTATGTTGTATTTACAATTATGGTAAGGTTTATTTTAATACCTTCCACTGGTGGAGTTAGTGTAAGACGACTCCCCTCAGATCTTTATCAATAGGATTCCATTCGAGGCGTTATATATATCAATCCTTATCATCCTTGTGCTTAATGGATAGAGGGGAGGACAATAATCTACTAGGTCCAGAGGAATTTTAGGGCATGTTAACCAGGATATAAATGATTGGGAGAGGCATTATTTCATGATGGAATGAAGAAATTGGTACCGAGTGATGTCGGATCTTTTCCTATTATTGTCCAGTTTGAGTCGGTAGCGTACAGGTTTGGGTTCTATAGTCCCTTGCGGAGGCAGTATGGCGAAAATGTGTTAATATTTATAGTATATATTGTGTGTAAAGTATATTCCGTACAATCAAGAATAAACTACTAAGGAAACGTAGTAGTAAGACAAATTCATATATATCTTAATACTAATTAATCTGCTAGTGCGAGTAGTAGGAATTTAGATAGTAATTATCTAAAATTTAAGTGGTGAAACTTAAATGGTAAGGCTTGAAGAGTAAACTATAACATCAGTGAGGTGTTCATTACTAAGGCTATTCGGTGATGTACTAGATTGGCGATACTGCGTAGATTACATGAGATGTGAGGTAAATACCCGGAGTTGTCCTTACTAGAAATGCCTTATTTTTCGAATTTCGGGACGAAATTCCGTTATTAGGGGGGAAGTACGTAACACCCCGTATTTTTGAGGATTTAAATAATTATGTGATTTATTATTATTGTTAGATTAATTAAATTAAAATGTGAGAATTAATTATTAATCAGGATTAAAATTGAATATTTACTAGCGTGGCGAGAAGTTAGTAATTATTAATATTACTGTGAGAATAAGTAATATGGAATGACGATTTTATATAACTTGTTGTGAGAGAGAAATACGACAGTTTGGTATATTAAGTCGGGACACGTCAGGACTAAATAAGTGGAATAAAAATGGTAAATTATTTCAAGTAACTCGTATGATCATTTCGAGTGCTCCGTTGAGTCCGGAGGGGTCGAGATAGTCAGAAAATTCTACCCGGGTATTCTATTTGGACTCCGGGATATTTTTAGGCCAAGCCAGCACCCGGTAGGCGTAGTTTTGTAATTTGGATTTTTGGAGGAATTAAATGGACGAAATTGGAGAAATATTATATTATCTAATTAGGGACAATTAGGATTAGGATACACCAAAATCAAGAGAGAGCCACAGTGGGTGAGGGAGAGCAAATTCAAAAGGAGGAGAGTCAATTTACACCACCTTGCACAACCACCACCACCATCGTGTAGATCGGAACGCGAGGAGCGCATCCATACCAACAACACCAACATATTAGACTTTTGAAATCGAGGCAAGTGTTTATTGCTTGATTTCTTTAGCGATAATTGTGTTCATGTTAGTCTAAGTTAATAAACATTTGTTATGAAAGTTAATTTGGGTGAAATTAGAGAACTATATCATAAACTAGGGCTGATTTGATAAGAATATGAATCCCATATGTAGATAAGATGATGCCTACGAAATTATGATGATATTAATGAACAAATCTGGGTTTAATTTAGAAGTTATGCATATCAAATTAAGAACTAGGGTTCCGGATAATAAATTGGGGATTTCGAATTATATGGATGATTGGTGATGATGTAATGATGTTAGGTTATGGGAAATCACATATATATGTTAGAATAATGTTTGGTATTTATTGTTGGAAGTTTGGGCTTGATCTTTAGAGGTTTTAGGAGTAAAAGTGGTGGGAAAATGCTGAATCTGGAGGTAGAGGACGGAACAACCCAGGTCGCGAGATGTCGCGTGAAGTGGGTCGTTCGAGCGAGATCAGTAAGTTGCGCGAAGTCGTTCAATCGAGATAGAGATGTCACACGAAGCTCGATCGAGCAACACGTGTATGTCATTCGAGTGAGATCCTATTCTGGTTCGAGTGAGATTTTTAATTTTCAGAGAATTTCTTATTTTTCCCCCATTTGGTAAATAGCCAATTTAAGTGAGGAGAAATTAGTGTTCGATGAACCCAAAATAGTATAGAATTATTGGGAGTTCTTTAGGTGTAATGATTTAAATATTTGGGACGATGAGTTTACCTTGAAGATTACGAGAGAGAGAGATAATCGTAATTGTAAATGCGTCAAGAGTATTACGTGATAAATACTTACTATATTAGTTTTGCAGATATGAAACTTATAAGAATAAAAATTGGTGGTTACTTGTGGGACTTCTTATGATTATGTATTAAGGATTTTTGGGTGACATATTATCCTTATATATATATTTCGAGAGAGGGAATATCGTAATTTAAAAATATGTTGATAGTATTTGGTGATAAAAATACTATGTATGAAATATGACAATTGGTTGGGTGTAAACCGATTGACTATTGGGTTGTGTGTATACCTATATTTGATATTATGTGTATGACATACCTAGCTTCTTGCTATCGCGGGGGGTTGTGTAGAGACGGTCTTATCCTAAGTGACCTTCGGGGGGATATTTGACTTGTATCTCAGAACATTGGACTGTGAAGTCTTATTTGTGAGTTGATAAGTCAGCTAACTATGGGAGCGTAGATATGTGCATGACCCATAGGTATGTGAACTATGTTCACCGCTAATATGTGTGATTTGTTTATATGGTTCGTGTGAGATTTTCGAACCGATAGTCCTTATTTGAGTACGAGATGTACCGGGACATGATAGCAGTGTATGCAATGCACTACAGGTGTATCCTTGGGGTGTTGTGTTTGTGTATATATATATATATATATATATATATATATATATATATATATATATATATATATATATATATATATATATATATATATACTTTGTAATTAACATAATCTTAATAGCCTACAAATATGACATTGTAAGTATAACACAAGTATACATATATATTCACCACTATTTTATATATATATATATATATATATACATATATATATATACATCTATATATATATATATATATATATATATATATACATATATATATATATATATATATAGTGAAGGATATATATATGTATGCTTATGGTATATCTACAATGAGATAATTGCAGACTATTAAGATAGTGAAATCTTTAATAACGTAAATAGTAAATACTTAATTTTGGTGTGATAACACTTATTTAAAATAATAAATGTTGAGATCAAATACGGAATACTACTAAGATGGGTAACTAGAAGGATAATCATTTTTCCTAGTTAGGAGTGTGTCAGATGGCTAGGGTGGATTAGATGTACATTAGGCATGCACACTAGTCGAGAGGTGAGAATCTCATGTGAGAGTTCGAACTAACATGCATATAATACTTGCTTTAATGGAGTTTTAAATACTTGCTAATAAATCTTTTTTAAAACATCAGGCCCTGACCCATCTCTTGCATTTCTTATCTTTTTTACTATATATACATATATATATATATACATATATATATATATATATATATATATATATATATATATATATATATATATATATATATATATATATATATATATATATATATATATATATATATATATGTATGTATTAGTACAGGTGCCCAGCCATAGGGACACCGGTTCTAGATACTTGGATGGTTTGCCGAGCTGCAGCCGTTGTGGAAGTTGTGTGTCATTGAGATTAGACGCTTCTCTCATTTCATTTAGTTCCTGGTTCAGATATTTCAGTTCGGATATGTGTCGCCCATTCTCATTAGTGGGGTTGTACTCAGTTCCTTTGTAGTTCTTTTTAGTTGGATTGAGTATTCATTATGGTTTGGTTTGTGACTTTGAACTGGAAGGTTTTATCGAATATTAATTATTCAGTATTTGATTCTGTCAGCATTCATTTCTTGTGTATGTTTTATAATTGAAATGAATTGAATTATTTGGTTTCAAATTAAATTGGAAAAAATGTTTTGACACTAGATTAATTCAATGTTAGGTAATTAATTTGATTTAAATTTTTGACAGTGATGCTAAGAATGAACCAACCGAACATTCTCTTATAAATGGTATAAAGGACTGATCACCTGATATTTAATTGGGCGGGGTGTGACGATGCTATCAACTGTTACTTGTATATTAACCCCTTTTGTTAGGAAACTAGTTAATTGAAATAGTTCATTTTAAATTGGAAAATATTTTCACATCAGTTTTTATAATGTTCGGTGGTCGTATCATATTATTTTTTCTACAACAGTGATGCTAAGAATAGACCATTTAAGATTCCTATTTTATTGGAGTATCGGGATCGCCACCTCTTATTTTAATAAGCGGGGTGTCATAGGCCCCTAGGCTCCCCAAATGGGGCAAATTGGGAATGGCCGTTGAGAACAAGATGAGCCTATTAACTAGATCCCTCGAGCTAGTGAAAACGATTATTGACCCGGGGTACACCAGTTGGAGGCAGGTTCCAAGTGAGATCAAGTTAGCTATTGGGGAGGCACTACAGGTAATGTATTTATATTTCAATTTCAATTTCAATTTCAATTTCTATTTCTATTTCTATTTCTATTTCTATTTCTATTTCTATTTCTATTTCTATTTCTATTTATTCGCGATTAAAAGTTACATTATTTTTGTTTTGTATTTGTTTGACAGGAACAATTCATCCTAACCCCAGAACATCATGATTCTGTGTTGGAGAAGTTGAGGGATCAACATAAGACATGGAAGAATAATTTACAGGCTCGGTAATTTGGGCAGACCTAGGAGTCCATTATCAGATTGCGTGAGTCTGTCCCGTCGAAGGAGCCGATTGCACTGGCACATTGGCAAAAGTTAATTGAAAATGAGATCGAGGAGCGAAAATTGGCATCTCGCTAATCGAGGAGGGAAAATCGGGCGAAAAAGACGAACGTGCACTACTCCGACCGAACGTCTTACGTTGAGGTGGAGCATAGGATGGTAAGTTTTTTTTCTATAATTATATAAATATGTTATTCTGTATTATTTTACTTTGCGTTAGTTACTAATTTTGCATTATTTTATTTCACGGGACGGGGAGTGGACCCGGGGGTAGACCGCATAGGCTCTATGCCTATGTGGAAATTCGGATGAAGAAGGGCAAGGATAAGGAGGTGTCCCCGAGCATCGCGGCCATGATTGTAAGTAGTTCGACGGTTTAATTTTTGTGAATTACGTTATAATTTTTTTATTTACTTATTTAAATAATTGTGTGCTTTTTGTCGTTTCAGGAAAAGCTTAAGGAAGTGCATGAGTCACAGTCTGATGCCGATAAGGCATCTTTATCCATATACGCACTCAGCCAAGTTCTTGGCACTGATCGCAAGGGGAGGACTAGGGGGCGAGCTCACGGGTGGGAAAAATCTAGGATCACCGAAATAGAGATGAGGAACACCGGGTTGGCTCGTCAGGTGGACACGCATGACGCGAAGCTATCAAGGTTGGAGGCGACGGTCCTAAATATGTACGCATTCATGAAGAGTCAGTTGGGAAGAAAAGGAAAGGGCAAGGAGAATGTGGTGGATGGAGAGGTGTATTAGGATGAGGACGAGGACGTGGACATCGCTTATTCAGCGTCGATACGTGCAGACTCACGGCTTGATGATCAACTCCCCTACTTGGCTCCCGTGCAATGGCCTATGTCAACAATCGGTTGGAAGAATATGTTCTTACGTGACATATATAATGGATATCGGATAGTGAGGGGGTTGAGGGACTTGAATACGATCGAGGGTATGCTGGTTTATGGACATAACCTTCAAAACATCGAGGCCAAGGTGCTCGTCATGCATGTGATACCCAAAAAGGAGAACTCCACATTGTGGTTGCGCGAACAATGCAGAGTGACGCATATTGAGGGGTGTCTCAATGCGTATATCATGTGGCCTTCCTTCATTCTCGAACCTAACCCAGACACTATGTGATGATATTATTTGTATCTATTTTTATTTTAACACTTGGATTATATTTGAATTTTTTTGATTTGGATATGGATTGTTTATTTTATTTTATTTGGATATTGAAATATATATGCAATGAATTGGTGCATTCTTTTTATTTTATTTGGATATATGCTATTTGAACAGGTACAATTTTTCTATGACAGGCACAAATATATTATTGGGCAGTGGCAGTGGCCAAACTGCCCAGCAATTATTTTTTACATTTTGCCCAGATTTGTCACGGTCATCGACCATCATAAGTCCCTAACAAAGGAAAATTGTCACGGCCTTGTCACGGTCAATGACCGTGATAATTTTTTAAAGTTTGCCACTGGTTTATCACGGTCTTTAATCGCGACAAACCTTGTCAAGGTCAAAGACAGTGACATGACTGTGAAAAGTCTAATGAACTTTTCATGGTCAATGATAATGACAAGTCCATGACAACAAAAGTTGTCACCTCCATGTGACACCCCACCTACTAAAATACCGGGTAGCCAACCCGTGATTAAAATAAAATGTTGGTCTCATATGGCTCATTTTATCATCACTGTCAAAAACTTTTTAAAGTTACTAACCACCTAGTAACTTAATTAGACTCGTGACAAATTTTATCTTTCATTAATTAACAATAGGAGGAAAATAAATAATAATAAAACCATCAACACAACTAATAACTGAATCCCACACAAATGAATAACATAGATTAAGATAATCGAATCAACTATCGATTCAATAATAAAATACAACAGTAACTGAAATAATAAACCGGATACACAAAGTCCTATAAGTAAACTAAATACAAAATCTGAGGGCGACATGCCCAAATGAGTACTGGAAAGTTTTTACACTAGGAGTAAATAAACGAAGTGTATATAACAAATGTAATACCCCTTACTTTTGAGTAATTATTTTTATAATTAAATTTCCATGTGGGTTGGTTATATCAATAAAGGAAATTGGAGTAAATATTAATTTCAGTCATTTAAGAGTTAGTATTTATGAGTATTGCATATTTAACTTTACGCGAATGTAAATAGTGTAATATTATGTTAATGTTGAGGCGCTATGCTTTGAGGTGACGGGTATAATTTATATTCCAATTGGATTATTATTAGAATGTTAATATGACGTTGAAATAGAAAATAATGAACGAGATCCCTGATCTCATTTTAGAGGGCACAGTTAGTCCGGGAAGGGTCGAGATCGTCAAAATAAGTGCCAGGATTATTTTTGGGTTCGGGGGGTACTTTTGGCTAGTAATGACTTAAATATGATGTTACGAGTCATTTTGATTATGTAGTAGCATTTAATGTTAGACTTAAGTCATTTGGGCATTTAAGTCTTGGAAGAGCATTAATCCTCATTTGTGTATTTCTAAACCTAAAAGTTAGAGAGAAGTGAGAGCTTGAGAGAAAGAAGAAAAGGAGGAGATTTTGCCATTTCTAGCCCGAAATCATTGCTACGAAGAAGAATCCGAGACTCCAATAATAAGGAAAGTATGATACTTGCAATACCTTATGATTACGTTGAATAAATTATGTGATTAGTTATTGTTCTTAAGATTTGACCCATTTAGGGTTTTGTTTGAATTTGTTGTTCAAACCTCCACCTATATAAGTTAGATATGATTTGAGTTTGTATATTGTTAAGTGATCATATAGGAAGGACTTGTTGATAATATTTGTTGATGATAGTTGGTGTAGAGGGAAGAATAAGAGTTGGTGATTTAGGTTTTGTAAGTAAAATGAGGAATGGTCGGGTAATCTGGTGTGACCGGTCGACCGGGCCTGAAGGGAAAAGACTACTGGTTGGTTCGCAAGGCAAATTTCAATTACGCGGTCGATCGGGGGTCAGGGGCTGATCGAACGGTACTCTATTTTCAGCCCACGAATTGGAATTTCTTTCTACTCCTTTTATTTTGGGTTTAAGTCTTAGGAACCTTCTTTTAGGATGTATTGATAAGTAACATGACCTCATATAAAGAGAGTGGTGCTCTAGGATAGTAAGGGAGTGTCTGGGCTTATTTCGAGGAATGTTTATAAGTGTATAATGTATCATTTCGTCTCGTAAACGAGAGTAGGACTAGCGTAGATTCGATTAGGGTGTATTGGACCTTCAAAGGGGCTAGTATGTTAATAATGATATCTTGTAGCCAAACTTGTGTGTACATATGGTTTCAGAATTTAAGGACCGTATGCTTAACTTAATATTGTTTGTAACTATGGTACTTTTACACATACATCTCTAAATGCTATCATAAGGGAAGTATGCGTTAGAGGTGAATACCCTAGCTAATGATGCAGAGAGAGTATAGTCCTCAGGCCATGACACCGGTTGTTACGTTGTATGATTGTATAGTTCAAAGTGAGGTAATTTCAGGTATGGTTATAACTCACTATCGAAGGTATATGGTCGCTTCCCACGCATTGCGATTTAGGATATTGAGGTGGTCTTGGTTATAGGCCCTGGAAGATGATAGTGTTTAGGGGTGCATCTAGTTGGGTGACTCCCGAAAGGATGGTCTTAGAACGGTTATTATTATGATTGTAACTATTATCATTAAAATGGTATTTCACATGAATGATCAACTGATTTAAGAAAAATGTGAATCAACTTTAATTTCCCATGGTCCCTAATGATTCTTGACTTGTGAATATGTTTCCAATTGATAAACTTGACATGTGGAATATATATTAGGGTATTCCTATTAAGTAGATGGGTAGTTTAACTTAATAGGAATTGTATGCGTTATGATATGCACTTAGAAGAGAGGTGAAAATGATTCTTTGAATGAAGAGCGAACTTAGCCTGCTTATGATATTTAGCACTCATAACTATCATGCATTTATTCACATGTATATCCTATCAAATCGATCCCTGGCCCATTTATATTTCTTCTTCTTGTGTGGTTCTTATATATGTTCAGGTGCTCCGCCGCATGGGCGCTCGATGTGACTTTCCTTTCCAGTGTTAAGGAGCTATGGCATTTTGCAGATGTTGTAGGATTTTTGTAGTAGATGCATCATTTCTTTTGATACTCTAGATATGATTCGTCTGTATATTCAGGCGTGTTGCCCAAGTTTGGTATTCATACATACTGTTATACTTGGTGTATTCTTTTGTATGTAGTCTATTAACCGATAGCTTATTCGGTTATTCTTTCTAATATGTTGCTAAACTATTATGTATATATATCAACCTTTTGTTATAAACTGTTTGATGGAAATTGCTTTGATCCAAATTGCAAAAATTATATATGACATCCATTTTCAAAATATTTGGTGGTTATCTCGTATTATTATTATTATGCAATAGTGATGCTGAGAATGGACCATTTAACATTCTTGTTCTATTGGATTTATTGGATAGACACCTATTATTTTAATAAGAGGGGTGTCACAACAAAGTCCTACAACTTCCACATGAGCTGCAGCTGGGCATTCCTGGATAGAATCCTCAAACTGGGCGTCCCTATGGCTGGACACCTAAAATATTTTAAAAAATATTTTAACACGGGTCAGAGCCCAAGTAAAACATTTTAAAAATATTTAGCAAGTGGTCAAATTGCAATAATTAAATAAGTATGCACACTTTTCATTTTTAAGTTAGTGTCTCACTCTCTTGATACATAACTCACCCCTCATCTAATGTGCACACTTAACGCTTTCCTTCCTAGTTAAGCTACCCCACCTAACTAGTCATAAAAAGTCTCCTTCCACATACTAACTCATTGTTCCCACCCTTATTACCCATACAATATGTTACCGAATTTCCATGTCTTTTATCCCATTATAAATTTCTCAGTATATTCTTATTTCTCCCCATAAGGTAGTTATGTTTAATTTCCCTATCTTTCTCTTCTACTAAACCCACAAAGTAAAATAAAATCACACATATACATCTATCACTTTGTTATATATATACTAACACATCACCCCTAAGCTGAGTTGCAGTACGAGTATACTAGGCTATAATGTCCTGGTACATTATTTACGAAACACACGTAGTAGAATAAGTCACAAGTATATATATTTATGACACTAATTATATATATACAATAGAGTACCCCTAGGCTAAGACCTGCAGTGAATGCATACTCTGCTATCAAGTCCCAGTACATCATGCACTGTATAAAGGACAACAAATTTGGAATCATTCTGGAATCGTATCAATACAAATCACACATACTGGAGGCAAACATAGTTCACATACCCATGGGTCACGCACATACATGTGCTCCCATAGTCAGCTGACTTATCAACACACAAATAAGTCTTCACAGTCCTCTGTTCTTGACGTACCAAATCTAAATCCCACTGAAGGCACACAAGACAAGATTTTCCTCTTCCTACAACCTCCCATGATAGCAAGTATGGTAGGTATATCATACACATAATAAATCATACAAATCAGTATAGGTATACACACAACCTATATCATATATTCCATACATAGCATATATATCTCCCTAATATCCTACGTATTATTTAATTTCAATTATACGTCTCATCATATATTCCCGAGTATCCCTCACTACTCGAAGTGTGCTAATTATCCTTTAAAATATTGTAGTAGGTAATTCACTCATATCGTACTGATCTAATTCATAGGTTCGCTCGTCCCCCGAATTCGTTACATTTCAAATTACACCGATTAATCTAATCAATTTCACATTAATTAATTTTTTAAACTAGTGTCACCCAACTACAATACTCCAACTCACTCACATGGTCCGTATCTTCACCCTTTAGAATTTGTTACACAAAAATCCACTATTAAGCTTAACACCTCTCGTTAAATTCACTATTCGATAATTTATTATGTATCTCTATAGTAAATTAAATTGCTAATCTGTGCCTAACTCCCGTAGCACTTGCCTGAGAAATATCAGGGTCAAAATTCGGACCCTTAATTTAATTACTATCACCTCAATTAAATTTTATCCAAGTGGTATCACTCAACCAAAATACCAGGACTCCCTTTATTGGCCCGAATTTTAACCTTTTAGAATTCATTTCACCAAATTCGATTAATAAGTTTGACACCCTTATTAAATTTTAATAGTCCTTAATACTCATCCCTTAAGACTCTAAGTATTAGGTTCCATTTAATTTTATATAAATTAATTTCCACCTTAAGATACCAGCCCGTATGCTAAATTCATCCAAAATTCACATTCGAATATTTTCGTATATTTTTTACATATATTATCGAGTGTTGTTCATTATAAATACTCCTAAATCCGTGCCCCGAATTCATCCCTATCTAATCCAAGGATAAAATAGTGTTTCTTTATATTTTTACAAAGTCCTTCAATCATCTACGGACATCTCCAAATGACCCAAATTTATTTCTTCTTAAAGATGTCGGTTTTACGCACCCTATCGTAGAAAAATCATATCAATTAAAAAAATCAGGAAAATAGGAGGTCGGAGCCCATGAAACTGTGACGAAGAGATATACAATCTCATGTTTTATAATAACTGAAGGGTTCGATCGATCGACGAATTGGGTTGATCGATCGGTCGACCATATATCAGTCATCTTCCCCGACTGCTTTTTCCACCATTTTTAAACTCCGAAGCTTTCCAACTTCAATCCAAACCTTGATTACTTTACTTCTCATATTTATTTCATATATAAACATGTTCAAACACTAATATATGACATTAATCCTTAGTGATCTTCATTAAAATTCTAGGGTTCATTAATTGGGGTTTTTCTCAATATCCCTTAAATCACAATTCTCAATTCTATTCAATAATCCGAATTCAACAACAATTTCTATAGGGTTTTGATTCAAAATCATATTCTAGAATCATATGATATTATTCTCACATCAATTAAAAATCAATTTCACCCTTAATGCTTAAATCCCACAAACTCAGATTTAACATGTGATACCTTCCCAAAAACGAATTTTGCTATAATAACTCATCCCAAAATGAATATGGTTTACTCCTACCATGATATGAATTGCAATACCTCAATTTAAATGAAAGAAAGTTTAACTACTTTCCTGAATAATTTCGTAGGGTTTGAGTTCCTTTGTTCTAGAAGAATGTTTGACAAAGAACACACGCCTCTTCCTTTAGTTTGTCTCCCAAAAGATCCCCAATTTTTTCCATTGTTTTCCTTTGTAGCTCTAAGGTTTCTCTCCTTGAGTTATGACTGCCCCAATTCCCTCAATTAGGTTTTATTTCATTAATCTCGTTTTTAATCTTATGGGCCAAATTAAAATGGCCCAAACACTCCCGTATGGGCCCGGTTATGCCTAAAATTACCCCAAGATACAATTACTACCGTCGGGTACTCTTTTTTGACTATTTCGACCTATCCGGAATCAATCGTGCACTCAGAATTGCCATCCGAATTACTTTATAATATTCTCAAATTTCAACCCCAAATTACAACACAGGTGAAATTCCAAAAATAACCCGAATTAAATAAATCTCAATTCACCAAATTAATATAAATTCTACAAATTAAATAATTTCTCCAAATCATCAATTTAATTAAATTCTCCTGATTAATTAAATCTTTTACCACCAAATTATTTAAATTATATATCCTCGGAAATATGGGGTGTTACACCCCAGACTTATAACGGTCTTTGACCTTGACAAGTTGGACTTGTCACAGTCAATGATCGTGGCAATCCATATGTTTTGGTGTAGTGTATATTTCCTTGAACCGTCAATCATTTTTGTAAAATTGGACAATAGTATTCACACAAGAATTCTACAACACAGTTGGTTCTCACTTTTGTGTTCGTTTTGGCCATAAACGTCACTTGGTTCCATGATTATTTTAGAGAATTTGCCTTTCGTTATTCTCATAGAATTGGACCCCTTCTTACTCATGAAGGTGATATCTATAAGGAGTATGCTGCTATACCCCACTTATCCTAACTTCACGACCGATGTACATTGTCACATCTTTGGAATGGATAGGATTAAATACGCCTCACCGCATACTGAATACGATGTAGTTCAGTTTGCTCACTGAACTTAGTTATTGGGATCTCCAGTTAACTAGGTTGGGTTGCAACTATATTGATTCTTGATTATTTAATATGATTTAGACCCATTCCTCTCGACGATCTTTCAACTTTCTCTCAATTCAAACCTTTGGTAAGTGGATTCGATCCATTTGAAAGAAATTCTCTAATGGTATTATATCTACGAAGAATTTTTGATGACTTTACGTTAGACGTGTGATTCTTTGCCCGTCCAATCACTGATTGACTATCACAGTGTATACATATTGCGAGCACATATTTTGACTAATTTGGAACATCTAACAAGTTTTGAAGCCATTCAGCTTCTTCCTTAGCTTTATCTAAATCAATGAATTCGAATTCCATTGTTGATCTTGAAATACACGTTTTCTTTGAGGATTTTCAAAAGAAGGTTGTACCTTCAAGGGTAAATACATACCCACTTGTTGCCTTATAGTCTTTTTTATCGAATATCTAGTTTGTATCTCAATGACTTTCAAGTAACGTTGGTGTGACAACCCGCTCACCAAAATAAGGGGTGGCCAACCCAATACTCCAATATCATAGGAGTCCTGGATGGAATCATTCTTAGCATCACAATAAAATATAGAGTATCTTGGATAACCACCCAATATTTCAGAAAACGGGTTGCCAAAAATTTTGTTTTAAAGTTAAAGAAAGAATTTAAACAACCCAATACTGAAAAGAAAGTGGGAACCCCAAGAATATATACATACTATAATAACGATGAGTATATAGATAAAGAACTGACTATGCTGTCGATCCACAGACTCTACAACAATGTTGAACAATTTCAATAAATTATATAATACATTCCATTAAACAATTAGAAAGGCTTGGGCCTCACGCCCGAATAAAATACTTGAATCTTAACTAGAGTGCAAAAATGAAGGCAGCTATACAATATAACCCGTAATACCCGCAAAGCATCACGTCTCGTCAATATCACCAAAATAGGAAAGTCAGAATAGGCATCCTTTGTGGCAGAGTACTTGAGCGGATAAGATGCATGCACCATGAGAAATATGAATGGGTCAGGGCCCAATTTTATATGATCACAAGATGAATAAAGAGTATGACAGTTATGAATGATAATCATGAGTAAATAATGAGAATCTAACTACACAATTTTATGCATAAGCTAAGACAATTTAATAAATCATGAATCTAGTTTAATTATGCAGGAGAATAAGAATAATTAAGGTTTAAATTAAAAGCTTACATCAAAACCTTTTTTTTTTATAAACCATTCCTTAATAGGAAAATATAGTCAAAATTTTAAGCTCTTTATGGATTTTATCTCAATTACATGCCCTTCCTGGCATTCCATTCGTTAGTAGGAATATTATCATCAACAAATGCTCTTTGTGGAATTTCATTGTGCTCTTTATGGCACTTCATCATGCTCTTTATGGCATATCACATACATAAAGTCCCACTTGATTATGAATTGTTATATTTACATATATATAACGATTCTAAGACCGCCCCTCCGAGTTTCCCCACTGGGCGCGCCCCTAAATGACCATCATCTTCTAGGGCCTATCTATACAAGACAACCTGGGCACCTACAATGCAATACGTCGGTAAGCGGCCATATTCCTGCGGAAGAGTCAAGACCACAGCCGGAATCTCCTCACTAGTGCAGAAAACATAACATATCGCTCATATGGCCTAGGACTATATCCACCCTGCATTCACTAGCCAGGGGGAATCACCATGAGCGTGAACTTCCCTTATGATGTCATTTAGAGAGGTGTGTTTAAGTAAATTAGCATTTATCATATATATGATTAAGTAAATTATCATCTACCATCATTATTACCATTTACATTTCATTTTCTTTCCATATATATATGTTTCATTTTATCCGAAACCATGATCATTTACATTTTGTAAATAATTCACCTTATTATCCGGAGCCATACGATAAATTATATCGTTATTACAACCTCAAAGGAGTGAATAAACTCATAATTATCTCCAAACATTTCAGGGTATTATTTTACAACCCCAAGACTCGCATACCTCAAGGGAACTAATAAACTTTCAATTTTATTCTCCCAACATTCGTTTATGGTGTTTTTATGAACCATCAAGATTAATGTAGCTCCATTGAGCTCCAAAAGTCTCCCAAACATAACTCTAGGAATCCTAGTTTCATAATAATTAACTAGAAGACAGAATGCCCTAACATCAATTGGCATATCCCCGGAAAACCCCCACATAACCCATTTCTAACATAGGGAAATCCCTCAGCTCATCTAGGACTCTGGGACCCTAAATTTACTTCATACAAGAAGATTCTTAAGTCCTAAACTTAAAGAAAAAGAGTTGGAATTAAACTAAGAAAATCACTCAAAAGTGCAGGGCTTCCGAATCGATTCGGCCTAGCCGAATCGATTTGGGTTCAGGAAAGCGAATCGATTCGGACAATACGAATCGATTCGGTCAGGAAAGCCTGACTTCAACATAATTTTCGAATCGATTCGGACCATCCGAATCGATTCGGTCGACCCAGACTTGGAAACTGTCTCAAGGCGAATCGATTCGGTAGGCCGAATCGATTCGGTTCTGCAAATTTGCCTAATTTTGTCTTAAGGGTTATGAACCCTAATTTTCCCAAACCTCAAATATCTTCCATTTTACCCACAAACAATAACATTTATCAACCCAAATTTATCATACAAGATTTATAACCATTATAATTCACAATTTCATCATCAAAAACTACGATTAGGGTTTAAATCCCCCAAATTCCATTTTTGATCTCCAAATGAATATACATAAATATCACACAAATTATTTATCTTAAATCACATATTAGCAAGTAAAAAACTTGCCTTGATGTAGGAAATATAAGATTTCTTTTAGTAGTAGCAACAATCCATCTTCAATCTTCATTTTCTCTCTTATTTCTCCACTTTTCTCTTCTTCTCTCTTTCTCTCCTTTTCTCTCTAAGTTTAAGACATAAAATGAGGGAATTAAGGGATTTAGAAGACTAAAATCGGGGCTTAACACAAGTCTCCCAACTTAATTGGTTAATACCACATTAAAATGACTCGAAAATACTCGTTTTCGCTAAAATCAGGTAAAAGTGCCCGAAATACAAAAACATAATATGGCACTCATTTTGACTGTCTCGCACATTCCGGGACTAACTACGCCCTCTAAAATGGCATCCGGTAATTTTATAAACCATTTCAAGTTTCGGTATCCTTTAAACCATAATGTTATTTAAAATCCATGACACCACAAAACACACAATCGGATGATATTTACTTTCTCATGCAGTAAATACGCAATAACCCAGTAAATATTAATCTTCAACTAATTAAATTAATATTTACTCCAGTTCTAACATTTTATATAATTAACTTATGCGGTAAATTAATATAAAATTAGCGTCCTGAAAGCGAGGGTTGTTACAGTTGGATATCTCGAGTAATGCACTCCATAATTTTGAGTATATGTTAGATATCCTAGAAATCTTAAAATTTCCTTCCAATTATATCTCCCTAGATTACTTGTATATCGACTTATATTACTTATTGAGTATGGTATGTCCTGTTAAGTACAGTTCACGATGTACATTAAACTACCAATAATATGAGAGTAACCTAATTGACATATGCTATCACCAGTATTTCTTGCTATATGTAAATTCACGTCTACTGGTGTCTTAGTAGGACTGTTATTATATTTCTTGATTTTTTACGTATTTTCTCTATGTAATGAGACTGTGATAATATGAGCCCATAAGATGTTCTAGAAATTTTAATGCCTAATATAACACCGAAGACACCTAGGTCTTTTATGTCGAAACGATTATTCAATATACGTTTAGTAGTTTTGCAAATGTCAATGTTACTACCCATGATTAGCATATCATCTACATAGAGACATACAATGGCATATCCATTTTGAGTACTTTTATAATAAACACATTTATCACACTCATTAATTTTGAAACCATTTGATGACATTGCATTATTAAACTTTTCAAGCCATTTCTTTTGTGCTTGTTTTAATCTATAGAGTGACTTTAAAAGCTTACATACTTTCCTTTCTTATCCAGGTGCTTTGAGCCCTTAGGTTTGCTTAATATATATTTTCTCATCTAACTCACTATTCAAGAATGGTGTTTTCACATCCATTTGATGTTATTTCAAGTCCGTTTATAATGACTATTGCTATCAACATTCGAATGGAGGTTATTCTTGTCACGAGTGAGTATGTATCGAAGTAATCTAACACTTATTTTTTCTATTCTTTAGCAACAAGTCTTGCTTTATGCTAATCAATTGATCCATCAACTTTCATATTTTTTTTGAAGATCCATTTATAACCTAAAGGTTTCGAACTTGGTGGTAAATCCACGAGTTACCATGTATGATTTTGTATTATGGATTCAATTTCACTGTCAATTTCTTCTTTCTAATTTCAAGCATTGGATGAATATATAGCTTCTTTGTACATTTGAGAATCATTTTCTAACAAACATGTTAGAAAATTGGGACCGAAAGAAGTGGATATTTTTGTCCTTTTGCTAGGTCTTGGTTCATTCGTAAAAGATTCTCGATCTTTGGATTGATGACCACCGCTAGTTGCATCATCATGTGTCCTTTTAGTAGGAATTGATTCTCAATTCATGTAATACGAAAATTCATTTTCAAAAAATGAAGCATCCCTCGATTCGATAATTGTATTAAGATGAATATCCAGAATCTTAGATTTACAAACTAAAAATTGTTATGCATTGCTATTATTTGCATAACCAATGAAAACACAACAAATGGTTTTTGGTCATATTTTGACTTTTTTAGGTTTAGGAACCATTACATTGGCTAAGAACACCCACACTCGTAAATATTTAAATCAAGGTCTTCAACATTTCCATAACTCATAAGGTGTTTTTTGAGTTTTCTTATAAGGTATTTTGTTGAGAATATATTTAGCGAAAATTATGGCTTCCACCCATAAGTTTTGTGGAGCTCCAGAACTTATTAACATAGAGTTCATCCTTTTTTTCAATGTATGATTCTTGTGTTCCACAATGCCTATAGATTGAGGTGACTAAGGAGCAGAAGGTTGGTGAATAATTCCATGTTCGAAACAAGATTCCTCAAAAGAAGATTCATGTTCACCACCTATATTACTCCCAATAGCCTTTATCTTTTTGCTAAGTTGATTCTCAATTTCATTTTTGTATTGTTTAAATACATCGATGGCCTCATTCTTACTATGTAACAAATAAACACAACAATATTTTGTTCAATCGTTGATTAGGCATAAATTCTTCACATTTATCCCTTTAATTTTGATATTTTTATGTTCATGTGTATTGTAATTAACTTGAATTTGTCTCATATTTATGCTACTAACCCTTTTTTACAATTACTTCCTGTCTTGTGTATCTTTTATGTGTTTTACATGTATTTCATGCAAGATAGTGCGAGAGAGAGCTGAAAACAGTGAAAGAAATAAATAAATGGGGAGTTGAAGGGCATTTTTGTAATTTTGCATCTTTAGTCTGGAGGTGGGGACAACTTGAAAGTTGAATATATTGAAGTCACAAGAACATTGGAAAAAATTTCACCTCAATCAGAGCTACGGTGAACGAGTTACGTGAGTTTTAAGTCAGAAATCCAAGAAAAAATGATGCCGTCAATGTCACCCAAACCGCATACAAAACCTGTTCGAAAGCAAACCAGTTCGCTCAAAATCGGTTTGGATTACCTGAACGTGAAAGTGCAATTTTTCATATTTTTAATTAGAATTTTAGTTATTTTAAAGGACTTGGCAAAAATGACCCACGGGGAGTTAGTTCATAATTAGACATAATCTAACGGTAGTTTAACCTAATTTTTAGAGACATCTTGGAGGGAAGAAACCATAGAGAAAAGTTCTTCATTAATTCATCTTCTTCCTTGTTTTGTGTGGTTTTCATCAATACAAGTATTTTTCTCTTCTTGCTTTCAAGTTTTCTCATCTTTCTAGTTTATTATTGTTCACTTTCTCTACATGTTTGATTGCAATTTTTACGTAACAATGATTCTATGCAACATACATATCATGTTTAAGTGTAGTTACACCAAGTCCAGCTAGATTTCTAATGGGTTGGGGTACATGAACCCAACCTAGGTATCATGGATGGATAAAAAACTGAATAGAATTTAATCATTAATTTAGAGGTTTGAAATATTGTTGGGACAATTGTCGTGCATCTTTTAATTTCGTTTTCCCCTGGTAACCAAAATGTTTAAGAGTATAATATGCGTTTCAATAATTTATCATTCACATTAAATATGTTTTTGATTTGATATCGTGAGGAGTAAAATCTGCATATGTCCAATGCTTATATAATCTTTAATGTTTCTTTCAATTATTAATTAAATTTTTGAATGTTTTATATCCAATGTGAATACCGAAAGTTTGGGGAAGTGTATTCCAATCATATTTTTCTCAATGGGCGGATGGTGCATGTGCGCACGCATGTAGGATTTTGTTCCGAGCCCAACACCTGCATAGTGTAGTCCATCTCCCTTTCAAAGAGTTGGGATACCTCAAAGGTATCCAATCCTTAGTGAACATTTGGGGTTTTATTAACTCTTCAAATTCCCACTATTGTTCCTATGTGAGACAAAAGTAATACACACAAAATTCATTGAAATTTCATTACTTAATAGGTTACTTTGGAGACATATTTATCATTTATAACTTAATGGAATTGTACATGTAAATATACTATGTTAATATCCTTTCTAAGGAGAACGCGTTCATATATGGTGCCCCACTTATTTCATGGTGTGCATCTCATCGAAAATTGAGCTCAAAATTACTCAAAAATTATGTCCAACTAATATCCATTTCCAACAATCCCCCACATGGATGAAATTTGGCTATATATACAACTTGATAATGATAATGCACATACTGGTTTGGGTAAAACTAAAAATTTATTGCATAGGAAGAAGTAGCCTAGTGGACTTAAACTCTTCTTAGTGATATACTATCGGATTTACTTGGTTAATATATAAACTATACATCCTTGAAGTGTTAACCATTTTTGTAAAACTAAACAACAATATTCACATAATAATTCTTCAACACAGTTTGTTCTCATGTTTGTGTTCATTTTATCCATTAACACCAATTAGTTCCGTGAGTATTTTAGAGAATTTGTCTTTCATTATTCTCAAAGAAGTGGCCCCCTTCTTATTCACATGGGTGATAACCATAAGGAGTATCATATTCTACCCCACTTAGACGCACTAAGATATATATGTCATTAAATGCATAACTTATCCTAACTTCGTGACACATGTGCATTTTCTCATCTTTGGAATGGATAGAATTAAATATCCCTCAATGTGTACTAAGTACAATATAGTTGGGTTTTCCCATTAATCCTAGATCTTGGGATCTCCAGTCAACTAGGTTAGGTTGCCACTATATTGATTCTTGATTATTTAATAGGATTTAGACCTATTCCTCTCAATGATCTTTCAACTTGCTCTCGATTTAAACCTTTGGTAAGTGGATCATCTATATTATCTTTTGAATTTACATATTTAATTAAGATAATTCCATTTGAGAGAAGTTGTCTAGCAGTATTATGTCCACGATGAATATGTCGTGACTTTCCATTATACATGTGATTCTATGATTGTCCAATCATTGTTTAACTATCACAATGTATACATATTGTGACCATATGTTTTGATCAATTTGGACATCTTCTAACAAGTTTTGAATCCATTCATGTTCTTCTCCAGCTTTATCTGGAGATATGAATTCCGATACCATTATTGATCCAGCAATACACATTTGTTTTGAGGATTTTCAAAAGGGGGCTTCACCTCCAAGCGTAAAGACATACCCACTTGTTTACTTAAGGTCTTTTGTTTTGGATATCCAATTGCATCGCAATAACCTTCAAGAATGGCTGGATATCTCGAATAATACAGTACATAAACTTGAGTATATTTTAGATATCATAAAGCTCTCAAAACTTCCTTCCAGTGATCCCTCCCTTGATTACTTGTATATCGACTCAACTTACTATTGAGTAAGCTATGTTTGGTCGAGTACAATTCATGCTACATTAAACTGCCAATAATATGAGAGTACTCCAATTGAGATATGATATCACCATTATTTCTCGCTAGATGTAAATTTACATCTACTGGTGTCTTAGTAGGACTGATATTATTTTTCTTGAATTTTTTAAGTATGTTCTCTATGTAATGAGACTGTGATCATAAGAGTCCGTGAGATGTTTTAGAAATTTTAATTCCTAATATAACATCAGCGACACCTTGGTCCTTCTTGTCGAAATGATTATTCAACATACGCTTAGTAGTTTTGATATTGTTAATGTTACTACCCTTGATTAGGATCTCATCCACATACATACATACAATGACATATCCATATTGAGTACTTTGTAAATAAACACATTCATCACACTCATTAATTTTGAAACCATTTGATAACATAGCATTATCAAACTTTTGATGTCATTTCTTTAGTGCTTATTTTAATCCATAAAGTGACTTTACAAGCTTACATACTTTCCTTTCTTGTCCAGGATCTTTTAAGACTTCGGGTTGCTCAATATGTATTTCCTCATCTAACTTACCATTCAAGAAAGTTGTTTTCACATCCATTTGATGTATTTCAAGTTTGTTTATAGCATCTATTGATATTAACATTTGAATATAGGTAATTCTTGTTACGGGTGAGTATATATCCACAGTAATCTATCCCTTCTTTTTGTCTATATTCTTTAGCAACAAGTGTTTCTTTATACTTATCAATTGATCCATAAACTTTCATCTTCTTTAGAATATCCATTTATAACCTGAAGGTTTTGAAACTGGTGGTAAATCCACGAGTTCCCTTACATGAATTATGGAAATGTTGAAGACCTTGGAATAAATATTTGCGAGTGTGGGGGTGCTTAGCCAAAGTAATGGATCCTAAACCTAAAAAGGTCAAAATAGGACCAAAAAGTTTTGATTTTAGTTTCATTAGTTATACTAATTACAGCAATGCATATTCGTTTTGAGTTTTTAAATTCGAGATTTCAAAAATTCATGTTAATACAATTATTGAATCGAGGGATGATTCATTTTAAAGAAATGAATTTCCATATAACATGACACAAAAATCTATTCCTACGAAAAGTAAACATGATGGTACAACTAGTGGTAGTCATTAATCCAAAGATCGAGAATCTTTAATGGATAAACCAATAAGTATAAAAAGGACGAAAAGGTCCACTTCTTTTAGTCCCGATTTCCTAATATATATGTTGGAAAAATGATCCTCAGACATTCAAAGAAGATATATATATTCACCCAATGCTTCAAATTGAAAATAAGCGTAATAGTGAAATTGCATCCATGATGCAAAATCATACAGGGAACTCGTGAATTTACCACCAGGTTCAAAACCTTTAGGTTACAAATGGATCTTCAAAAATAAGTTGAAAGCTGATGGATTAATTGATAAGTATAAAGAAAGGCTTGTTGCTAAAGGATATAGACAAAAATAAAGGTTGGATTAATTCGATTCATACTCACCCGTGACATGAATCACCTACATTCAACTTTTAATAGCAATTTCCGCTATAAACGAATATGAAATACACCAAATGGATGTGAAAACATATTTATTGAATGGTGAGCTGGATGAGGAAATATATAGAGAGAAACTCGAAGGGTTCATAGCTCGTGGACAAGAAAGTAAAGTATTTAATCTTCTAAAGTCACTTTATGGATTAAAACAAGCACCGAAGCAATGGCATGAAAAATTCGATAATGTTATGTTATCAAATGGTTTCAAAATTAACAAGTGTGATAATTGTGTTTATTTGCAAAGTACTCAAAATGGATATGTCATTGCATGTATCTATGTTGATGACATGCTAATCAAGGGTAGTAACATTGGCATTATCCAAAGTATTAAACGTTGAATAATCATTTCGATGTAAAAGACCTAGGTGTCGCCGATGTTATATTAGGAACTAAAATTTCTAGAACATCTGATGGACTCTTATTATCACAGTCTCATTACATAGAGAAAATACTTAAAAAAGTCAAGAAATATAATATTAGTCCTACTAAGACACTAGTTGATGTAAATTTACATCTAGCAAGAAATAATGGTGATATCACATCGCAATTAGAGTAATCTCATATTATTAGCAGTTTAATGTACATCATGAATCATACTCGACTCGACATATCATACTCAATAAGTAATCTAAGTCGATATGCAATCAATTCAGGGAGAGAACACTGGAGGGAAATTTTGGGAGTTTTAGGTTATCTAAAATATACTCAAAATTATGGGCTGTATTATTCGAGATATCCAGCCGTACTTGAAGTTCCTTGTGATGCAAATTGGATATTCGATTCAAAATATTCTAAGTCAGCAACTGGGTATGTATTTACCCTTGGAAGTGTATCCGTCTCTTGGAAATCCTCAAAACAAACATGTATTGCTTTATCAATAATGGAATCTGAATTCATTACTTTAGATAAAGCTGGAGAAGAAGCTAATTGGCTTTGAAACTTCTTAGAGGAATCAAATTGGTCAAAACACATGCTCTAAATATGTATACATTGTGATAGTCAATCAGTGATTGGAAGAGAACAAAATCACATCTATAGTGGAAAGTCAAGACATATTCATTATAGACATAATACTGTTAGATCTCAAATGGAATTATTTTAATTGATGTGTAAGGTCAAAAGATAATATAGCGGCACCACTTGCCAAAGTTTTAAATCGAGATAAAGTTGAAAGATCATCGAGAGGAATGGTTCTGATGCCTATTAAATAATCAAGAATCAATATAGTGGCAACCCAACGTAGTGGATTGGAGATCCCAAGATCTAGGTTCAACAGGAAACTCGAACTACATTGTATTTTGTATAAAATGATGGATATTTAATCCTATCCATACCAAAGATGAGACTTTGCATATCAACCGTGAAATTAGGATAAGTTAAGCTTTTACTGACATTCATATGTTAGTATGTCTAAGTGGGGTATAATAGGATACTCCTTATGGACACCACCTACGTGAGTAAAAAAGGGTCGTTTCTATGAGAATAATGAAAGGAAAATTCTCTAAAATACTCACAGAACCAAGTGGTGTTCGTGGCCACAACGAACACAAACATGAGAACGAACTGCGTTAAAGAATTATTAGGTGAATACTATTATCGAGTTTTAACAAAATAGTTGACAGTTCTAGGGTGTATAGTCTATTGATTAACCAAATAAATCTAATATTATATCACTAAGAAACGTTCAAGGCCACTAGTCTACTTCTCCCGATATAATAAATTTTCAGTTTTACTCAAACTAGTGTCTACATTATCATTAGCATGTTGTATATATATCTACATTTCATTCATGTGGGGGATTGTTGGAAATGGGTATTAGATAGAATTGTTTTGGGAACTTTGAGCTCAATTTTAAATGGGACCAACACCAAGAAATTAGTGGGACCATATACGAACGTTCTCTCCTTCGGAATGACATTAACGGGGTATATTTACATGTCCAATTCTATAAATTTATGAAAAATTTGTCATAAAATTTACCCATTAGAAATTAAAGTTTAAATGAATCGAGTGTGTATTACTATTGTCCCACATAAGAAGAATAGTGATAATTTAAAGAGTTAATTAAGTCTTTGATGCCTTTGGGGTATCCCATTTCATTGGAGGGGAGATGGCCTACGGTATGCAAGTGTTGGGCTTGGGACAAAATCCCACACGTGCGCGCATGTATGCAGCGTCCGTCCATTCGGTCAGCTCGGCTCGACTCGATTCGATTCAATTTGGTTTGGGCTCTTATAAAAAAAAACCCTTTCATTTTTTGGCCAATTGATTAAAATTTATGGGGAGGATTTTAACCCAGATTAAAATATGTTTGGGCAGTTGGTTGACCCAATAGTTACAACCGTTTGTGACTATTGACTGTCTGAATAGTCAATAAAAAATCTATATATACTTCAAACCTACTAATTTGTTAGAATCAAAATTTTTGCCTCGTTCATTCTGCATTCCAAAATAATTAAAAATGTTTCCTCCATTTTATTTCACATTGTCCTGTTCATGGTTTGAGAAAACGACAAAAAATTGAGTTCGTCGGAATCAATTCATAGTAGTGTTTCTTGGTTTGATTCAAAAAATCCATTTTTATCTTGGGAGACCATAGTTCAAACTTTGAAGCACTATGGAGGAAATTAAATTGTCTTAAAACACTGGGGTATCACATAAGTCTCTAAATCAATTCTTTTATTCTTCTGTAATTTATTTTTGTTGTTCAAGTATTTTTTATTTTTTCTAATTTCTTTTTATTATTTTTGTAATTATTATTATTTGTATTTCTGTAAAATTTGGTAAAATAAATAGTACACTTGAGCGATGTCCAAGTTTCACACAATTATAGCATTTGCCTTTGAAATTATTTTTCTATTTTGAAGTGCCTTCCCCTTCACGTTTCCTTTTGTTGTGTTTTCAACCTTTTTCAACCATATCAGCCGTCACTTCTAAAGAATTCTTTTCACTTTTAATTTTTGACCCATGATTGTCTTCTTCAATCTGCAACCTCATAATTAATTCTTCCACATTCATCTCTTTGCGTTTTTGATTGAGATAGTTTTTGAAATCTTTCCACGTTAAAAGTGACTAACATTCCTTCAACATGAATAACTGGAAGTTGTTGGACTTTCGTTATCATCGGTTTAGAATCTACAATATGAAACTCAAGAAATCGGCTAACTATGAATTTATTCATACCAGATTCTTCAGTCTTGAACTTTTTATCTAAGTATTCCTAAAGTTCCTTTGGAGTCTTCATGGTACAATACACATTAAAGAGACAATTGTCCAAATAAGTGAGGACATAGTTTCAGCATAAACATTAAGAATTTTTCCATGCTTTAACTGCTTGAACTTTCTCTTTTTCATCTCCCTCCAAAAGTAGGGCACATTCTTCATGTAGGAACCTTGTGAAATGAAAGGTAGTGAAGAAGAAATAAATTTGTTGTTGCCAATGCTTGAAATCCGTTCCTTTGAATTTTTCAAGCTTTTCTCCATGAGGCACAATCATGGGTGAGACAACGGCCGTCAGTCCACGAGACACACTCATGGTTGGTGGAACACTAGTTGCACATGTATCATCCATTTCTGTTACAAAAATAGATTTTTTTTATCAATGATATAATTAATTATCAAAACATAATACAAATTTTATTAATTAATTTAGATGAGAGTAATTTATATATACAAAATATATGTACCAATTTGAATTTCTACGAAATTTCTAACAAAATTTCAAAATAATATAAATAGTCTAATGGCATAAAACTATTATATTAAATTTTCTGTATTAAATCAAAAAAATTCCAAATTTTCTGTAAAAATTTATGTACTTGTTATAAACAATAGCAAAAGTAAATTGTTTTAAGAATGTTTGGAGTACTATTTAATTTATTTAATAGTACAAAAATATTAATTACAAAAATAATAAAACTAAATTACAGAAATAAGGAATACTTACTTAATACAATATAAATAAATTACAGAAGAGGAGAAGAATAGAATCTAAGACCTATGTAATACAACAGTTTCCTTAATAGAATTTAATTCCCTCTATAGTGCTTTCAGGCTTGAACTAATGTCTGCTAAGATCAAAGATCAAATGGATTTTTCGAATCAAATCAAGAAGCAATATTGTGAATTGATTCCGGAAAACTCAATTCTGTGTCATTTTCTGAAACCATGAAAAGACAACATGGAATATAAATGTACGAAAGATTTTGTAATTTTTTGGAATGTAGAATGAAGAATGGAGGAGGGAAAAAATATTTTTTATAAAATTGCAGGGGTGTTATATATATAGGTTTGTTGGTTGAATGTTCAGACAATCAAAATTTACAAACGGTTGAAACATTTTTGTTAACCAATGACCCAACTACCCAAATGAATTTTAATTTGGGTTAAAATCCGACCCAGAGTTTAATTAATCGGCCTAAAAATGAAAAGGATTTTTATAATATTGGCCGAAGTATCCTGGATCACCTCCGACCCAAGTAGCATGTTGTCCCCCACCTCTAACCAACACGTTGGAGAACGACAAGGTCTATTGTATAACGCCTCGAATGGAGTCATACCAATCGTAAACTGGTAGGAGTTATTATAGGCAAACTCCATTAGTAGAAGATACTTCTCCATCCTCCGCCAAAATCTAGGATACACATCCGCAACATATCCTCTAACATTTGATTTGTCTGCTCAATCTGCCCATCTGTTTGGGGGTTATAGGTCGAACTCAATCGTAACTTCGTACCCATTGTCTCCTAGAAGCTCTCCCAAAATCTGGACATAAAAATATTGTCCCCGTCGGACACAATATCAAAAGGAACCCCGTGAAGTCTTACTATCTCCGCAATGAAGATTTGAGCGTACTGCCCCATAGTATAATCGGTTTGAACTGGTAGAAAATGAGCTACCTTGGTCAAATGATCCATAATCACCCATATCGAATTGTGACCTCGCTCAGATGTAGGCAACCCTGTGATGAAATCCATAGAAATTCTCTCCCATTTCCACATAGGGGTCTCTAACGGCTGTAGAATCCCTGGCGATCTCTGGTGGTCCACTTTTACCAGCTGACAAGTGGCCCACTTCAAAACAAACTTTGCAATTTCTTTCTTCATTCTAGTCCAACAGTACTGTCGCCTCATATCCTGGTACATCTTATCCCCACAAGGATGTACCACAAAACTTGAATCATGTGACTCTGTCATCACCTCGTGTCGCAAGTCCTTATCCTCAGGAACAACAATTCTCCCATTGAAGCGTAACCCTCCATCTGAACCAACTGTGTAAGACTCGGCCTCTTGTGCTAGAAGCTACACTATTCGATCCTGGTAGAACGAATTCGTTGCCTTAGCGTGTACTACCTACCTAATAATCTGAGGCATAACTTTCATAACAGACATGGATGATCAGGACACTGCATCTTGCTGTCCTAACTCCTCAATTTTGCTTTGCACACCTCGGTCACCTCACTTTCTGGCCTACGGCTTAATGCGTCTGCTACTACGCTAGCCTTCGTTGGGTGATATTTGATATCGAACTGATAACTCTTCACAAATTCAAGCCACCTGTGCTGACGCATATTCAACTCCTTTTGTGTGAATAGGTACTGTAGTTACTTGTGATTTGTGAATAAGAGAAATTTCTACCCTAAGAGATAACGTCTCCATATCCGAAGTTCAAACACGACTACCGCTAATTTCAATTCGTGGTTGGGGTAATTCCTCTCATGAGGCTTAAGCTTTTGGTAATCATAAGATATATCTTGTTCCTCCTATTGAAGCACACCACCGAGTCTTTGTATGGACGCATCAGTGTAGACTAGATACTCCACTCTCGGCTTGGGCAGTGCTAGAACAGGTGCCGAAGTCAACTTGTCCTTCAGCTCATCAAAGCCTAACTGACAGGCGTCATCCCAGATGTATGGAACCCCTTTACGAGTCATGTGTGTGTAATACCCCGTATTTTTTATGCTATATTAATTTGGGGATTTATTAAATTTAATGTGAATTAATTATTTAATATAAATCCGAAAATTAATTATGTTATAATTATTAACGTGATGAGCATTAGTAATTATGGGAAATTTGTTGAATATTACTAATGAGCAAAGTAATATATAATAGTGGTTATATTAAATGTCACGAGTGAATAAAATGACAATTTTAGAAATTTGAGTCGGGACGCGCCCGTGTCGCGTCGGGACTAAATATTGATGAATAAAAGTGAATATATTTTAAGTCTCTTGTATGGTCGTTTTGAGTGCGCCAGTCTATCCGGAAGGGCCGAGACAGTCAGAAAAGTGTACCAGAGGGTTTAGTGTGGGTCTCGGGGCGTTTTTAGGCTTAATTAGTACCCCAGGAGGGCATTTTAGACATTTTATATTTTTGGGTAATTAAACCCACAAAAATTCAAGGGATATATCAGATGTCTAAGGTTGTCTTATAGGGTTAGAACAACCAAAGACAAGTGACGGCCATAGGAGAGGGAAGGAGAGAGTTTCCTAAGCAATTCAAGGCCCAAAATCCACCCGTTTGCACCGCCTCCACCACCAACACGTAGATCGCGGGGCGAAGAATGCAACCACACCAAATTCGTCACCAAAACAGAATGTCAAAAATCCTAGGCAAGTGTTTATCTTACTTATTTCGTTAATGCATCACTCATGTTAGTCTAGGGATGATTAGGATGAGTTTTATGGAAGAAAACCCCAAAAATTGAGATAGGAATTCGCATGTAGTATTGATTTATATGTTATTCTGGAAATCCCTTCACATGTAGAGGATTAACCCACAAAATCATGATGTTTTAAGAGAAGAAAATTCTAGGAAAAACATATTATAATCATGATTAAGAGATTTCTAGGGTTCTTGAGGTTTACATGAAATTTGGGCTTGTTAATCCATGATTATTAACAGAAATTTGCATGCTTTACGGAAAAGATGTATGGAATGGAATTATATAATTGGTAGTATAAATTTCTGGACGTTTGGGTATGGAAAGTTAGGATTTGGATGAATTTTTGTTGGACAACCCGTAACTGGTAACTGTAGAATTCGCCATACCTGCTTGATCGATCGATCGAGCCCCAAACCTCGATCGATCGACACCTCCTAGCAGACTCATATTTCCCCTTTTTAAATTAGTTGAAATCACTTTAATGAGAAATAATTCTTGGACACCCTTATAAATATGTTTTGGGAGATAAAGAAGACCAGTAGGGTGGATGAATAATTTTGGGACCTTTAATGTAAGACGAGAGTTGTATTTTTGGGATATTATATATAAGAAACGGTGAAACTACGTATTAAAGTGAGATTTTACGTAAGATGGTTACGATGGAAAATAGATTAATACCTACTGAATTTTTATACTTGGGAGGATAGACTCCATGAGTGTTACGAAGTAGTTGGAATAACTACCTCGAATTGAAGTTAAGGAAAAACCGTTATATGTGATAACCAATAATGAAATATGAGGATAAATGTCATAACTATGGGATTTGAGATGTACCCAAAATTGATATGGTAATATTAGTATAGTTATATGATTGTGTATAGATATACTATCTATGTGTGAAAATCGTGCCCGCGCTACTTGCTATCCCTGAGGTTACCGCGCTGGGACAGTCTTATCTCGATGGGACCTTTATGGGGGGATATTGACTTGTACCCTAGAAGAGAGATATCCTTGGTACAGGCTATCGAATCGATAGTTCAGACGGTCCTAAGAGACGTGGGGGCATGTCCTATCCTCTTAGAGACTTGGAATCTATGCTTCGCCTAAATATCATTTGTGTATGTGTTAATATAGTTCGAGAGTGATTCCGAACTTGTATTTCCCTTAGTGCGTGAGATACGGGGATTGCATAGAAGAGTATGCACGCACCATAATTTTTATGTGGGGTGCTGTTAGAATGTATATATTATACGAGTATTTAATATATATATATATATATATATATATATGAAATTCTGAAGTTTGGAACTGTTTACTGTGTTATGGCAAGTGAGAAATAAATCTTGACTTTAAATCGGAAATACTTGTTTGAAAAGTGTAATATGTCACTGGAAAACCTTATTAATTAATAAAGTTAAAATGAGAGCTTTGTTACTAAATGAAATTTTCCTTTTAAACCTTGATGTTGTTCAGTTTTAAATCTTGCGAGTAACCTAAGATAAGTTAAATCATTTGGGAACATTAGTGCGATATATGATAAGATAAAAAGTTGGGAATGTTAGTGCGATAGGTGTGCACATTAGAAGAGAGGTGAGAATTTCTCAAGAGAGTGTCGCACTAATATGTTGTTGCATTGGCCTGTAGACAATTTAAATACTTGCTAAACGAATTTTAAATCATATACACTATCGGGCTCTGACCCGTTTCTATTTTCTTTCTCTCTTGTCTATATATGTATATATTACAGGTGCCCAGCCACAGGGGCGTCTTTCTTAGGATCCCTTGGAAGGGACGTGCTACAGTTTAGGTGGGAGTTGTAGGCCTCTTGCTTAGACGACTTCATTTACTTGATTCCTTTCATAGCATCTTCATTTAGTGGGGCATGTGCCGCCCTTTCCATTATTTAGTTGTTTTATTTGGACATTAATATTCAGTTATTGTAGTATTGATACTTTGGGATTTATTATTGTCTGGATGTTTCACTTTAAATTTTAATGTTGGGATTCATTTATCGAATGTTTAAATTATTTGGATTATATGTTCCTGGATTATTGTGGTGTGATTCGTTATATATTAAATTGGTGTAAATAATTAAATCTTGTTTTCAAAATAAAATTTGAAAGGTAATGTTTAAAAATGGTTTTGACACTTAGTTTAATTAATTAGGGTGTTTAAATTGGAAAAGTTATTTTTACGACAGTGATGCTAAGAATGAACCAACTGTTCACCTTGATTTTAATTTAATAAAGGAGTGATAGCCCGGTATTTAATTAGGCGGGGTGTCACAAGTGGTATCAGAGCATCAGGTTCTAGTGTCCTTAGGATCTGTACGGCTTATTTCATTTTCAGCTTAACATTTTTGCTATAGAGCCCTATTTTAGGATTGTTGTATTCTTGCTTTACGTTTATGTCTTCAGCTATTTGATATTTAATAATAACTGTAGACTAATGAATTTCTTCACGTTTTAGATGCCTCCGAGACGTGCACCAAAGGAAAGGCGTGCCCAAGCCGAGCAACCAGCAGCTCCGGCACAGGGTACTATGAATGCTAATGAGGTAGTCACCATTGTTGCTCAGGCGGTGAATGTCGCGCTAGCGGTGGTTCAGCAGGATCCACCCCAGATTCAGGCAGTGGCGCCAGTACCTGCACAACTTCCATCTTCATGGGAGCATGCTAGAGATGCCTTTCAAAAGGCGCATCCCCCTGAGTTCTCTGGTAGTTCAGATATTATCACAGACAGCCAATAGAAGAAAGACATCCAGTGGCATCTTCGTATGTATGAGTGCACCGACGTCCATAAATAGTTGTTAGCTTCCTTTAAGCTGGTGGGAGTCGCTTTGTAGTGGTGGGAGTCCACCACCACCTTGGAGGAGAGGGACACAATCCCGATTCAGTCATTTTGGGAGCGAGTTGACTGCAAATACTTTCCACCCGCCGTGTAGACTGAGATGAGGTGGAAACTACTGAATTTGAAGCAGGAGAATTCTACCGTTGCTGAGTATGAGGAGGAGTTCACGAGAATTCTCACCATAGTGCCAGATGAGGCACCCACCGAGGACAAGAAGATAATGCTGTTTGTGGACGGGTTAGCTTGGAGGATCCGTCAGCACCTTATAGGGAATTGGTCTCTGAGTACTTTCACTGATGTACTCAATGCTACGTTACTACATTGCCAGGATCACCTCTTCCATCTATAGGGAAGCAAGAGATCAGGAGAGTCCAGCCAGCAGGGCAGGACCGGGGGTAGTAGTGCTAGTGGAGTACCATCTCAAGAAAATACTCATCAGCACGAGCAGAGTTTCCATCAAGGGGACCCTGTTAAGCGATTCCGTTCAGGTGATTCCTAATAGGCATTTGGGGGTTATAGACAGGGTCAGCCTAATCAACAGGGCCAACACCGATAGAAATAGGGTCAGCAGCAGGGCCAACAACGTTTTCATCAGGGCCAACAGGACCAGTGGTGGGGTGGTAACGGCTAGCAGGGCCGCGATCAGCAGGGTCAGAGGGGAGGAAACTTCAAAGGCCGATGTTTTGGGTGTGGTAAGCATGGCCATAGGTGCCAGGATTGTCCTGAGGGTGAGAGGGCCCCACAGTAGCAGGGTGCCTGCAATGAGCCATAGAGGAAACTTTTTCTAGCCGCCCTCCATGCTCCAGCCCAGGTACCAGCCTTACTAGTCGTTCTAGCAGCTCCAGTGCAGCAAGGGCAGTTACAGTATGGACGTGTCTATAACGTCCACCAGGCAGCATCTCCACAAGCACCACCCGCGATTAAGGGTATGTTTCCTATCCATGGTACTATGGGTCGAGTTTTGTTTGATACTGGGGCGACGCACTATTTTATAGCTAAGCATTTTGCCAAAGCCTTAGGGTTGTTAGCCACAGTAGAGAGAACTGTGACGTGTGTAGACTCACCACTGGGGAGTGGTTCGCTTATTTTCTTTATATGCCGGGGAGGGGGTAGAGATTGGTAGCTTGGTATTACCTGTAGACATGTTAGTCTTAGACATGCATGAGCATGATGTTATTATTGGTATGGATTGGCTCGCAGCTTACAGATACATGATTGATTATTTCGGTGGGAGTATTATCTTTGCCATTCCGGGGTAAGAGATGTTTGTAGTGGCGATGCCTCGCCCAGAGGGAGGTTCGACCGCTCATCTGTATTACATAGAGGAGGATACCTCTAAGGAGGTTATGATTCCCTTAGACTCGATCCCAGTTGTTCGTGAGTATTCCGATGTCTTTCAGGAGATACTAGGCCTACCCCCAGTCAAGAGATAGACTTTGTCATAGATTTATTACCGGATACTAGACCGATAGCACGCGCTCCATATCGTATGGCTCCGGCATAGATGCAAGAGTTACGAGATCAGATAGAGCAGCTGTTAGGTCAGGTCTTCATTCGCAGGAGTACCTCACCTTGGGGCGCTCCAGTCTTGTTTGTGAAGAAGAGAGATGGCTCACTGAGGTTATGTGTGGACTATCGATAATTGAACAAGGTCACGATACGGAATAAGTATCGGTTGCCTCGAATCGATGATCTGTTCGACCAAATGAGGGGAGAAACATTCTTTTCGAAGATAGATCTGAGGTCGGGGTACCATCAGCTACGTATTAGTGAGCAGGATGTTTCAAATAGTGATTTCTTGACGAGATATGGGTCCTATGAGTTCAGGGTGATGCCATTTGGCCTCACAAACGCTCCAACCGTATTCATGGACTTAATGAACCGAGTGTTCAGAGAGTTCTTGGATAAGTTTGTCATCGTCTTCATAGATGACATTTTGATATATTCACACACCGAGGAGGATCATGCTGAGCACTTGAGACAGGTTCTTCAGACTCTACAAGAGCATCAGTTGTATGCTAAGTATGAGAAGTGCGGATTATGGTTGCGAGAAGTACCGTTCTTGGGGAATGTTGTTTCTAAACAGGGGATAGCAGTTGACCCGAGTAAAGTGTCAGTGGTGAGGGAGTGGGGACAGACCACGACACCAACGGAAGTGCGTAGTTTCTTGGGATTAGCTGGATACTACAAGAGATTCATTCGGGGATTCTCCAAAATAGCGAGTCCATTGGCAAACCTGACTCGCAAAGGGGTACCATACGTTTGGGATGATGCTTGTCAGTTGGCTTTCGACGAGCTGAAAGACAAGCTCACTTTAGCACCAGTTCTTGCTTTTCCAAAGTCGAGTGTGGAGTGCCTGTTTTACACCGATGCCTCTTTACGGGGACTTGGGGGAGTATTTCAGCAGGAGGAGAAGGCTATGGCTTTTGCCTCCCGTAAGCTTAAGCCGCATGAGAATAATTACCCCACCCACGACCTAGAGTTAGCAGCGGTCATTTTTGCATTGAGGATATGGAGGAACTACCTATTGGGGAGAAATTCCGCTTGTTCACAGACCACAAGTCACTGCAGTACCTGTTCAGTCAGCGAGAGCTGAATATGCATCAGCGAAGATGGTTAGAGTTTGTGAAGGACTATCAGTTCGATATATAGTATCATCATAGGAAGGCCAACGTAGTTGCTGATGCGTTGAGTAGTAGACCGGCAGACGAGGTAGCGAACGTCTGGAAAGCAAAGTGGAAGGAGTTGGGTCACCGGGATGCAGTAGCCCGTTCCTTCATATCTGTTATGACAGTCACACCCGAGATTGTTACGAGGGTGATATAGGCACATACCACAGACCTGGTTTGCCAGGAGCAGATTGTATGACTTTTAGCCAAGGGTGCTGAGTCCTATTCTGTTAGTTCTGATGGGGGTTTAAGGTTTAATGGTAGATTGGTGGTTCCAGAAGGAGCAGAATTATGTCATGCAGTGATGACCCAGTCTCACAGGTCCCGATTTACGGTGCATCCTGGAGGGGATAAGATGTACCAGGATATGGGGAGGCAATAATGGTGGAGTGGGATGAAGAAGGACATTGTTGAGTTCGTGTCCAAGTGTTCTACCTGCCAGCTGGTAAAGGTGGACCATCAGAAACCGCCAGGGTTGCTTCAGCCATTGGAAGTACCCACGTGGAAGTGGGAGAGTATTTCCATGGATTTTATTACGGGGTTTCCTACATCACAGCGGGGCCACGACTCTATCTGGGTGATTGTAGACCGTTTGACCAAGGTGGCTCATTTTTTGCTGGTGCGGACAGACTATATCACGGGTCAATATGCTCAGTTGTTCATTGCTGAGATTGTCAGATTACATGGGGTGCCCCTGAATATTGTGTTAGATAGAGACAAGATTTTCGTGTCACGTTTATGCGAATGATTTCAGGAGGCTATGGGTACTGAGTTGAGGTTGAGTACAGCTTATCACCCACAGATAGATGGACAGATAGAGCGTACTAATCAGATGTTGGAGGATATGCCACGCATGTGTGTTCTTGATTTTGGAGGAGGTTAGGAGCCACATCTTCCACTGGTAGAGTTTGCTTATAATAACTCTTATCAGTTCACGATTGGCATGGCTCCATTTGAGGCTTTGTATGGCAGGCCTTGTCATTCCCCAACTTTTTGGCTCGAGGTGGGGGATAACAAGTTGCTTGGACCAGAGGTGATTCAGGAAACCTCCGCGAGTATTGAGATGATCAGGAGTCGCATTCGAGTAGCCCAAGATAGGCAGAATAGCTACGCCGATGCAAAACGGTTCTTTCGGGAGTTTAATGTGTGGGACCAAGTGTTATTGCCTGTATCTCCTATGAAAGGAGTGATGAGATTTGAGAAGAAGGGTAAATTGGCCCCGAGGTACGTGGGACCATTTCCCATCATCGAGAGGATTGGGCTGGTAGCATACAGATTGGGACTGCCAGAACATTTGCATCGCATTCACGATGTATTCCACATCTCGTCGTTGGGATGATATCTTCGGGATGATATGGCCCATACTCACATCGCGATAGATGAGATAGACTTATAGCCTGGCAAGTCTTACGAGGAGAGATCGATGGCTATCCAAGACTATAGTGAGAGGAAATTGAGGTCGAAGATAGTTCCACTTGTACGGGTCCAGTGGGAGCATCATAATGTGGAGGAATCCACTTGGGAGCGCGAGGCAGATATGCGCGAGAGATATACAGAATTATTCCTACCAGGTACGCCTTATTTTTCGAATTCCGGGACGAAATTCCGTTATTAGGGGGGAAGTATGTAATACCCCGTATTTTTATGCTATATTAATTTGGGGATTTATTAAATTTAATGTGAATTAATTATTTAATATAAATCCGGAAATTAATTATGTTATAATTATTAACGTGATGAGTGTTAGTAATTATGGGAAATTTGTTGAATATTACTAATGAGCAAAGTAATATATAATAGTGGTTATATTAAATGTCACAAGTGAATAAAATGACAATTTTAGAAATTTGAGTCGGGACGCGCCCGTATCGCGTCGGGACTAAATATTGATGAATAAAAGTGAATATATTATAAGTTTCTCGTATGGTCGTTTTGAGTGCCCCAGTCTATCCGGAAGGGTTGAGATAGTCAGAAAAGTGAACCCGGGGGTTTAGTTTGGGTCTCGGGGCATTTTTAGGCATAATTAGTACCCCAGGAGGGCATTTTACACATTTTACATTTTTGGTTAATTAAACCCAGGAAAATTCAAGGGATATATCAGATGTCTAAGGTTGTCTTCTAGGGTTAGAACAACCAAAGACAATTGACGGCCATAGGAGAGGGAAGGAGAGAGCTTCCTAAGCAATTCAAGGCCCAAAATCCACCCATTTGCACCGCCACCACCACAAACGCGTAGATCGCGCGATGGAGAACGTAACCACACCAAATTCGTCACCAAAACAGAACGTTGAAAATCCCAGGAAAGTGTTTATCTTACTTATTTCGTTAATGCATCACTCATGTTAGTCTAAGGATGATTAGGATGAGTTTTATGGAAGAAAACCCCAAAAATTGATATAGGAATTCGCATGTAGTATTGATTTATATGTTATTCTGGAAATCCCATCACATGTAGAGGATTAACCCACGAAATTATGATGTTTTAAGAGAAGAAAATTCTAGGAAAAACATATTAGAATCATGATTAAGAGATTTCAAGGGTTCTTGAGGTTTACATGAAATTTGGGCTTGTTAATCTATGATTATTAACAGAAATTTGCATGCTTTACGTAAAAGATGTATGGAATGGAATTATATAATTGGTAGTATAAATTTCTGGACGTTTGGGTATGGAAAGTTAGGATTTGGATGAAGTTTTGTTGGAAAACCCGTAACTGGTAACTGCAGAATTCGCCATACCTGCTTGATCGATCGATCGAGCCCCAAACCTCGATCGATCGACCCCTCCTGGCAGACTCATATTTTTCCCCTTTTTAAATTAGTTGAAATCACTTTAATGAGAAATAATTCTTGGACACCCTTATAAAAATGTTTTGGGAGATAAAGAAGACCAGTAGGGTAGATGAATAATTTTGGGACCTTTAATGTAAGACGAGAGTTGTATTTTTGGGATATTATATATAAGAAACGGTGAAACTACGTATTAAAGTGAGAGTTTACGTAAGATGGTTACGATGGAAAATAGATGAATACCTACTGAATCTTTATACTTGGGAGGATAGAGTCCATGAGTGTTACAAATTAGTTGGAATAATTACCTCGAATTAAAGTTAAGGAAAAACTGTTATACGTGATAACCAATAATGAATTATGAGGATAAATGTCGTAACTATGGGATTTGAGATGTACCCAAAATTTATATGGTAATATTAGTATAGTTATATGATTGTGTATACATATACTATCTATGTGTTAAAATCGTGCTCGCGCTACTTGCTATCCCTGAGGTTACCGCGCTGGGACAGTCTTATCTCGATGGGACATTTATGGGGGGATATTGACTTGTACCCTAGAAGATAGATATCCTTGGTACAGGCTATCGAATCGATAGTTCAGACGGTCCTAAGAGACGTGGGGGCATGTGCTATCCTCTTAGAGACTTGGAATCTATGCTTCGCCTCAATATCATTTGTGTATGTGTTAATATAGTTCGAGAGTGATTCCGAACTTGTATTTCCCTTAGTGCGAGAGATACGGGGATTGCATAGAAGAGTATGCACGCACCATAATTTTTATGTGGGGTACTGTTAGAATATATATATATATTATAGGAGTATTTAATATATATATGAAATTCTGAAATTTGGAACTGTTTACTGTGTTATGGCAAGTGAGAAATAAATCTTGACTTTAAATCGGAAATACTTGTTTAAAAAGTGTAATATGACACTGGAAAACTTTATTAAGTAATAAAGTTAAAATGAGAGCTTTGTTACTAAATGAAATTTTCCTTTTAAACCTTGATGTTGTTCAGTTTTAAATCTTGCGAGTAACCTAAGATAAGTTAAATCATTTGGGAAGATTAGTGCGATATATGATAAGATAAACCGTTGGGAAGGTTAGTGAGATAGGTGTGCACATTAGAAGAGAGGTGAGAATTTCTCAAGAGAGTGTCGCACTAATATGTTGTTGCATTGGCCTGTAGACAATTTAAATACTTGCTAAACGAATTTTAAATCATCTACACTATCGGGCTCTGACCCGTTTCTATTTTCTTTCTCTCTTGTGTATATATGTATATATTACAGGTGCCCAGCCACAAGGACGTCTTGCTTAGGATCCCTTGGAAGGGACGTGCTGCAGCTTAGGTGGGAGTTGCAGGCCTCTTTCTTAGACGACTTCATTTACTTGATTCCTCTCCTAGCATCTTCATTTAGTGGGGCATGTGTCGCCCTTTTCCATTATTTAGTTGTTTTATTTGGACATTAATATTCAGTTATTGTAGTATTGATACTTTGGGATTTATTATTGTGTGGATGTTTCACTTTAAATTTTAATGTTGGGATTCATTTGTCGAATGTTTAAATTATTTGGATTCTATGTTCCTGGATTATTGTGGTGTGATTCTTTATATATTAAATTGTTGTAAATAATTAAATCTTGTTTTCAAAATAAAATTTGAAAGGTAATGTTTAAAAATGGTTTTGACACTTAGCTTAATTAATTAGGGTGTTTAAATTGGAAAAGTTATTTTTACGACAGTGATGCTAAGAATGAACCAACTGTTCACCTTGATTTTAATTTAATAAAAGAGTGATTGCCCGATATTTAATTAGGCGGGGTGTCACAGTGTGACAATGGATCCACTATCTTAGATAATCCCCGAATAAACCTCCTATAGTATCCTATTAGGCCTAAGAAACTATGTATCTCTGTGGGTGCCGTGGGGTGTCCCCACTCCCGTACTGCAACATTTTCCCCGAATCTATAGATATACCCTTATCAGATATAATGTTCCCCAAAAACTGGACCTCCTTCATCCAAAACCCACACTTCTCATATTTGGCATATAACTCGTGCTGGCGCAGTGTATATAACACCTGTCGCAAATGCTTGACATGTTCCTCCTCAGTCTGAGAGTATATCAGAATATCATCAATGAAGACAATGACAAACTCATCAAGGAACTCTCTGAATACCCTATTCGTAAAGTCCATGAATATGACTGGAGCGTTGGTTAGCCCAAATGGCATAACCTTGAACTCGTAGGATCCATATCTCGTCAAGAATGCAGTCTTAGACACTCCCTGCTCCTTGATACTCAAGTAATGGTATCCGGATCTCAAGTTAATCTCTGAGAAGAAGGCAACTCATCATAACTGATCGAATAAGTCATCATTTCGGGGCAACAGATACTTACTCACTATCATGACTTTATTCAACTCTTGGTAATCAACACACAATCATAAGGATCCACAAGGCAAGGTGATCCTCCGGATGAACCCCTGTCCCAACAGTTGTTCAATTTGATCCCATAACTCCCTTATCTCTTTCGAAGCCATACGATAAGGTGCATGGGCTATTGGCCGAGTGCCCGATGTCAAATCTATAATAAAGTCTATCTCTCTACTAGATGGCAATCCCGGTATCTCCTGGGATACATCAGTGAACTCCCATACAACATGAATCGAATTAAGTGGAATTACTACCTCCTTTGAGGTCTCCTCCTCTATGTAATATAAGTGAGTGAATGATCCTCCCTCAGGACCAGGCATCGCCACCAAGAACATCTCCTGACCCAATATAGCAAATATAATGCTCCTACTAAAGTAATCAATCATATCCCTATACGCAATGAGCCAATCCATACCGATAATCTCATCATACTCCTGCATATATATTACAAGCACATCTGCAGGTAAAGTAAATCTCCCAATGCCTATACCTACTCCCCGATATATAAAGTATATCAATGACCTATAGCCCAATGGTGAATCTACACTTGTAATCGTGCTCTCTGTCGTGTAAAATAATCTCTTGGCCTATGCAAAACTAGTGGCAATAATATTATTTGATGCCCCCATGTTAAACAAAATACGCCCCAAAGTCAACTGGATAGAAAACATACCCTCAATTGCGGGTGGAGCTTGTGGGACTGGGGTCGGATGAATGTTATGAACACGCCAATACTGTAACTGTCTGATATACCCATATATACCCTCGGTCAGGCTGAGGGCGTCCTCCACCTGGACGAGGCCAGGATGATCTCTCAACCAATATCAGACGACCCTTCAAGGGGCCGAACCCTCATCAGGCCCAGACGACCCTTCAAGGGGCCGACCCCTCACCAGGCTCGGATGACCCTTCAAAGGGCCGACCCCTCATCAGGCCCAGATGACCCTTCAAGGGGGAGACCCCTCATCAAGCTCGGACGACCCTTCAAGGGGACGACCCCTCATCAGGCCCGAATGACCCTTCAAGGGGCCGACCCCTCATCAGGCATAGATGAACCCATGAGTGTACGACAGTATGAGGTCCAAACTAGGCCAGGCTCTCTGCCAGCAGGAACTTTACCCTCATACTCATGTCGCAGGCCAAGGATGACATCATCACAGTGCGTGATTTGGGAGATGCGTGAAACAGTATGCGTGGGACTGACCTTGAACGTGGAAGATCGTTATAATAATATCACCCCCTCACGTGAGGGAATATTATGTCATCACTAATCACAGGTGGCATCTACAGGTGTTAATAGGGGATTGGATAGATCATCATTCACATGCACCATATATGCTTGGGGGGGACACTACACCCCCGAAGACCTATATATACTTGTCACCTACAACCCTGCAAGGGGATCGATAATTGTAACCCTAGCTGAAACTTTGCTTGTACACATAGGAGAGAGAGAAAGTGAGCTTATGTACATTGTATCCAAGGCCATTAGCGCCCATACTTAGTGGATCACACACTTACAGTGGATGTAGGACTAATTGGCTGAACCACTATACATCACTGTCTTATTCCTCAGATACTCACCTCCTTCTACACACTTATATGCGTATACATATCTCTAAGGCTGCCATAGTTATCACTGTTTGAGCTTATCATCACTTATCCGGTGATGCTGAATCTCAGCATCCTCAGTTTGGCGTCGTCTGTGGGAACGAGAAGATATCTCTTCCTTTGTGAAGCTTGACCTCACCAGGCACTCTGGTGGCGAGCCAGTTCTCCCCCTTTGTGGAGTTATTTCACCATTAAAAGAGACCCATTAAGGTTCTGAATCTCTATAGTCTTTCGATCATTCATCTCTCTACAGCTCAAACACATGGCACCGGAGATGCCACCACCACCACTTCCTCCGCCGGATAGTGGGATAGGATCTAGTTCGAGTCAACCACCGCCTCAATCTGAGATGGCTGATGTGGTAGCCGCCTTGAAGTCTATGGCAACAAGCCAGCGGATCATGCAGGAATAGTTTACAGCTCTAAGCCAAAATATACTAAGACCACCAGGGGTCTCACCTGAGATAATTACTCCGACAGCGGCTCCAGGGCATCATGAGGCCAGGGGACCACCCCAGGCACCATGTAAAGACTTTCCACCCCCACAGCGGCGGAGGGATGTTGCTGACCCCCAGCGTCTACGCCTGGGGAGGCAAGAAAACCCTTATCCTGAGGACAGGTATGATGATCTGGAAGGGGAGGAGGCCCCCATAGAATGCTGGGAGCCATATGAGGTCTCCAATAATACTGTGCAACCTCTCCAGTAGAGCAGAGGGAAGTGTGGAAGGCAAAATCCTGACGATCGCCCGAGAGGCTCTGCTTTTGATCGCTTAAGCAAGGGGTCGACCTTTAAGAGGCTGGGCCCCATAAATGACCTGCGGGAAAAATTGTCCAGATCAAGGAGTGATGTGAGGTCCAGAAGGGAGGCAGTAGATAGACAACCCCACAGGGGCCTACCCTAAGGACGGGACGACGGTCAGGGGGAAGTAAACAGCCGACACAAACCTGTCGCAGCAGAGCCCTCCATCCACCTCAAAGAGGTGGCAGGGGACAACATCAGCCAAGACGACCCTACGAGGCCCTGGAATAACTCGATCCAGTATTTAGAGGATAAGATTGGTGATATTATGAAGAGTTGGGACCCTCTTCAGGGAGGATACTTCACGGGCTCACCCTTTGTGGAGAAGATAGTCAACTTCCCAACACCATACAAGTTTAAACCACCTGTGGTCACCCCAAGGTATGACGGGAGTACTAACCCTATCCATCATATTGAGATGTATTAATCGACGGCAGACATATACTCTATCTCAGATGAGATGATGTGTCGAGCCTTTTCTAGCACTCTGACTATGGATGCACATGTCTGGTGGATGTCCCTTCCGAAAAACTCCGTTGAAAGCTTTAAGTGGTTGGCAGACCAGTTTATCCATAAATTTTTCTTTTGGGTGAGGCCATAGAAGAAGACCACACACCTGCTCTATGTTAAGCAGGGGAAGAACGAGAGTCTAAGAGACTATATAGCCAGATTGAACAAAGAAAAGTTAAAGGTTGAAGACTATGAGGAGAACATAGCCATGACAACCCTCATTGGGGGACTCAAGAAGGGGAAACTGTTATGGAAGCCTACTGAAGACCCTCCAAGGTCAATGGATGAATTTTTGTCAATAGCAAGAAAGGTTATGAATGCCAAAGAGGCGATGGCAGCAAAATACGAAGACGAAAAAGGAAGCACTAGTGGAGGTAAGTACCATAAGAAGAACAAAAAGGGGAAGAAGAGGTCTACAGACGAAAAGTTCACTGATTACACCCCTCTGACGGTTAGCTGTGAACATATTCTCAATGAGATAAAGAGTGACCAGTCCCAGAAGTGGCCTGAGAATTTGAAGGCAGTCCCCACAAGAGGAATAAAAAATTATGGTGTGAATTTCACCAAGACCATGGCCACATGACAGAAAAATGCTTTTTTCTGAAAGATGAGATTGAAAAAATGCTAAAAGAAGGGAAGATTAGGAAGTACGTAGATAAAGGTGCCTTCAAGAGGGGCCGAGAGGATGACCCCAAAAAGAAGAGAGGTGATGCATATCGAGAAGATCCTCCAAATAGAAGGGACGACCCTTCTGATGATGAGGACAACCCTGACCTCCCTCCAAGAGATGACCATGGACCTATAAAGAGATTTAATATGATATCTCTTGGTGTTGGGATGATCTCTGGGGGACTAGCAAGAGGAGGGTTAGAGGTCGCAGACAGGAAGGCCAATGTAGCTGAAGCCAAGGCAGTGACAAAAGATGTACACTCAACTTCTATTGAGGTAAAGTCAGAAAAGAGGAAGAAGGTTAATATGGATACTCTGATAGTGGGGTTCTCAATAATGGACTTCAAAGTCCTCTTAGCCCCACATGATGACCCTCTCGTCATCACTACCAGGGTGCACGGATGCAAGGTACCGAGGATCTTAGTAGATGGAGGTAGCTCAGCAGATGTGATGTTTTGTCCATGCTTTAAAGCCTTGGGTCTCAGTCGTGCCAGGTTCATCCCATACCATCAGCCATTGATTGGGTTTAGTGGGGAAAAGGTTCATCCCCTTGGAGTATATGAGGCCGATGTCAGGATGGGATACGAGTGGCTGAGATGGCTTACCAAGAAGGTCAGTTTCTTTATGATGGATGAACATGTCTTCTCAGCCTACAACATCATACTTGGGCTAGTAGCCCTCAAGGGGTTTGAAGTTGTGCCATCTATGGTCCATCAGATGATTAAATTTCCAACCCTTACGGGGTAGGGGAAGTTCAGGGAGACCAGACGACAACACGAGAATGTTATTTCAACTCCGTCGAAGAAATAGAGGCACACAAGAAGGCAACGACCACTTACAATATTGATACCCTCGACCCCATAGACGAGACAAAGCTGAAGAAAGGAGAAGCCGCGGAAGAGGTAGAATCCATCATCCTCAATGAGGATGAGCCGGAAAAAGCCGTCCAAGTTAGAAAAACTCTAAAGCCTAACATCAAGGAAGACCTCATCAAGTTGTTGAGGAGAAGACAAAAAGTCTTTGCATGGAGTCATGCAGATATGCCTTAGATCGACCTCAAAATCATGTGCCACAAGCTCAATGTGGTAGAAGGTAGAAAGCCAGTAAAGCAGAAGACGAGAATTTATTCTCGAGAAAAATATGAGGTCAAGAATCTAGAATATGCTGAGTTTATCAGAGAGGTCATCTATCCCGAATGGTTATCCAACACAGTCATTGTCCCAAAATCCAACGGGAAGTGGAGAATGTGTGTGGACTTCACCGACCTCAACAAGCATTATCCCAAAGACAGCTTCCCTCTCCCCCGCATTGATCAGATGGTAGACGCTACCTTAGGCCATGAATTAATGAGTTTTATAGATGCTTATTCAGGTTACAACCAGATCTTTATGAGCCCTAGGGACTCAGAGAAAATGGCTTTTATCACCGACAAAGGGATATACTGTTATAGGGTCATGCCCTTTGGCCTAAAGAATGTAGGGGCAACGTATCAGTGCCTTGTGAATAAAATATTTGAACACCAAATTAGGAAGTCTATGGAGTTCTATATAGATGACATGTCGACCAAGAGTTTGAAGGCAGAGGATTATGAGGCTGACCTCGAGAGGACCTTTAACACGATGGATAAGTACTGGATGAAGCTCAACCTAGAAAAATGTGTCTTCGGGGTTAGAGCAGGGAAATTCTTGGGGTTCATCGTGAATCGAAGATGCATTGAGGCCAATCCTGAGAAAATAAAGACCCTCCTAGAAATGAAGACCCCCATGACCATTATGGACGTTCAGAGGCTTATAGGGCGAGTGGCTGCTTTGAATAAGTTCGTGTCCAGGGCCACAGACAGGTGTTTACCATTCTTCAAAATTCTCATAAAGGCCTTCGAATGTAGTCATGAGTGTGATGAAGCTTTCAAGGTGCTAAAGTCATACCTAGGGTCTCCCTTGCTGTTGTCACGACCAGTGGAGGGCGAACGGCCACATGTGCACTTAGCCGTCTCAGAGTCAGCTATCAGTGCAACCATTGTGAGAGAAGATGATGGAGTACAAAAGCCAGTGTATTTCAACAGTGAGGCACTCCAGGGGGCATAGCAAAGATACCCAAGGATGGATAAGTTAGCTTATGCCTTGATCCATGCATCAAGAAAGATGAATCCATACTTTCAGTCCCATACAATGAACATCCTCACTGACTCTCCCCTTAGGCAGGTCTTACACAAGCCAGAAAAATCAGATAGGTTAATGTCTTGGGCTATAGAGTTGGGGGAGTTTGACATTATTTATCAACCTAGGAAGGCCGTTAAGGGGTAGGAATTGGTAGATTTCGTGGCTAAATTTACTTGGGAAGATGATGAAGCTGAAGATGAGAGCCTCGAGAAGACAGATACCCTTCAAGGCAGACTCGCCGACACACCCACAGATAAGGCTGAGACAAGCATCACTAGAGAAAAAGTGGTCAAAAATGAAGAGGGAAGATATCTCTTTAGACAGGGGTTCCTCACTGAGGGAAATTTCTCAGAAGAACAGACCGTGTGGAGCCTCTTCATTGACGGGTCCTCTTGCGATAACGGAAGGGGAGCTGGACTGATTGTATCAGCACCCGATGGCACAAACATTGAGTATGCCCTGAGATTCAACTTCAAAGCTTCCAACAACGAGTCTGAATATGAGGCCTTAATAGCAGGCCTTGGCCAAGTCTCTTAGTGTCAGCCAGATTTTGGTCCATAGTGATTCAAGGCTAGTAGTGAATCAGATACTAGGAGCCTACGAGGCTAAGGATGAGCGGATGGCCAAATACCTTGAAGTTGTGAAGTCACTATTAAAGAGCTTCAGAGAAGTGAAATTAAAGTGGATAGCTAGGCTCGATAATAGCCGAGCTGATGCACTTGTTAGGTTGGCCTCGATAACTAGGACATATATCAGGAGGACAGTCCTAGTGGAAATTTTGCTTCGACCAACTATTGAAGATGCAGAGGGAACACTTGGCACTTGCTTAAATGTTTCCAGGGAATCTTTATGGATGGACCCTCTAATTAGATACATTAAAGAGGGGGAGATGCGAGAGCAGGGAAAGAAAGGAAGAAACTGAGATACAGAGCTATAAAATTCACTGTCATTGGAGACACCTTGTACAAAAAGGGGTTTTTGCTCTCCTTACTTAGGTGTGTGCACCCGTTTGAAGTCCCACACATTTTGCAAGACGTGCACGAGGGTTCATGTTCAAGCCACATTGGGGGCAGGTCTTTAGCGAAGAGGGTGGTCACCCAAGGGTACTGGTGGCCAACCTAGGGAAAGATGCCACGACATATGTAAAAAAGTGTGATAAATGTCAAAGATTTGCCACCATTCCTCACCAACCCCATCAGCGTCTTACCTCCATAAAATCCCCATGGCCGTTTGTAATGTGGGGGATCGACCTGGTAGGACCCTTGCCTAGGGCCATCAATAATTATCGGTTCCTCATTGTAGTAATTGACTATTTTTCAAAATGGGTAGAGGAGGAGATGATGGTCACGATTATAGAGCAGAAGACCTTCCAGTTCATCTGGAAAAACATTATATGCAGATATGGTATCCCCAACACCCTCATCTCAGATAACGAGACTCAATTCAAGAATACATCTCTAGAGAAGTACTGTGAAAGGGTGAGTATCAAACAATTCTTCTCTACCCTAGGTCGACCTCAGGCTAATGAGCAAACGGAAGTTAGAAATAAGACAATACTAGAAGGGATCAAGAAGAGACTTGAGGAGGTAAAAGGAAGATGTGTTGAGGAGTTATATGTTGTACTATGGGCCTACAGGATAACGACAAAGACCACTACCGAAGAAACCCCGTTCATGTTGGCTTATGGCTCAGAAGCCATCATCCCCACCGAGATTGCGTTTCCTACCCATAGTCCAAATGTATGACCCCTAGAGAAATATGGAAGAGAGGAGGCTTGACTTAGACCTGATCGAGGAAAGGAGGGAAGATGCCGAGATAAGGCAAGCTACATACCAGCAGAGGACTGCCAGGATTTATAACCAGAGGGTGAGGCAAAGGCCAATCGCAGTAGGGGACTTAGTCCTCAAAAAGACTTGGCAAAAGCGTAACAAGCTCCACCCAAATTGGCATGGCCCATATAGGGTCATTGATGAAGTTTTCCTTGGAACCTATAGGCTAGAAAACCTAGGAGGGAAACCCTTTTCAAACCCTTGGAATGCAGATCATTTGAAGAAATACTTTCAATAATTTTCTAACATCCTATCGAACCACAGTTGTAATGAATGTGTTGCTCCAACAGAACACTTGCAATGTTAATGAGAATGTCACATTGGTCTCTCATTTTGTGTTTGATTAATTCTAGTATGATTGGGGTTATACTCGTTAAAACCAACCTCGGCTATGATGAGGGTAAATGGTGGGGACGACCCCTCATTCACCCTCAAGAAAGACGAGGGGGACTTGAAATTTAAAACCATTAAGTTGGTGGGAAGCCTCCCTAGGCTATGATGAGGGTAAATGGTGGGGACGACCACTCATTCACCCTCAAGAAAGACGAGGGGGGACTTGAAATTTAAAACCATTAAGTTGGTGGGAAACCACCCTCGGCTATGATGAGGGTAAATGGTGGGGACGACCCCTCACTCACCCTCAAGAAAGATGAGGGGGGACCTGAAATTTAAAACCATTAAGTTGGTGGGAAACCATCCTCGGCTATGATAAGGGTAAATGGTGGGGACGACCCCTCATTCACCCTCAAGAAAGACGAGGAGGGACTTGAAATTTAAAACCATTAAGTTGGTGGGAAACCACCCTCGGCTATGATGAGGGTAAATTGTGGGGAGGACCCCTCATTCACCCTCAAGAAAAATGAGGGGGACTTGAAATTTAAAACCGTTAAGTTTGTGGGAAACCACCATCGGCTGTTATGAGGGTAAATGGTGGGGACGACCCCTTATTTACCCTCAAGAAAGACGAGGGGGGACTTGAAAATTTAAAACATCATTAAGTTGGTGGAAACCACCCTCGTCTATGATGAGGGTAAATGGTGGGGACAACCCCTCATTAACCCTCAAGAAAGACGAGGGGGACTTGAAAATTTAAAACATCATTAAGTTGGTGGAAACCACCCTCGGCTATGATGAGGGTAAATGGTGGGGACGACCCCTCATTTACCCTTAAGAAGGACGAGGGAAGAGTTAGTGAGATTGTTAATTTAAAAACATCAAAAGGTAAAACATATAAGAGACATGAATAGAAGACAGAAAGAGGCATTATATTACAAAATGTTATAGATGTTTGTCCAATAAAAGGAAAGTACAAAAATGTGTTACATGAAGAGGGTATGGGCTACAAAAAGCCACCCTATTGAGCGACATCAGAGGGCAAGGCTTCGACATCAACGGGAGTTTCTTCTACGACCAAGACAGGCCGAGCCTCAGACGTTCTAGTACATTCGGCATGCACTTGGGATTCCACATGTGCTAAGGCCTCGGAAACCAGGGGGGAATCCAGCTGAACCGCCTCAAGAGAGGGGTGGATTGAAGAGACAGCATCAGCAAACTTGAGGACGACCCACCAACAGGCCATCATGATCCCCCTCTCTAAGTTCTCAAGACCGAAGCCTTGAAACTAGTCTGAGAGTTTATAGGACTCCACAGTATCGACCTCGGCTTTCTTCACTGCTCCCTCGAGCTTAGTCTTGAATTGAGCCCCCAGGTTGACCAAGGCCTCATTATTTTCTTTAATAAGAGAGTCCTTGGCCTTCAGGTATGCATCGTGCTTCCTCGTAAGTTCCTCCAGGACCCTTGTATGCTCAATCTTGGCACTCTCTAATGCTGCCCTGGCAGTCTCTAGTGCGGCATATAGCTCAGCCTCGTGCTGGATAGCTTTATCGTCTTCATGGAATTTTTGTTGGTTCTCGGCCATCAATTTGGTAGCTGACGTAAAGGCATAAACAAACTGCACAGAAGAAGGCACATGTTAAGGGGCCGAGGGAACAGTTGGTGAAAACTTAACTGAGGAAATGAAGTAAAAACAAATACCTGGGCCAGAGTATGCAGACGATAATCATACACCTTTGCCGGGGGCATCTTGGATAGAAAGTCATAATCAGGAGCTGAGGGAGCAGAGAACATAGAAGCCTTGGCTTCCCTCAGATTGGCTATGAGGGAAGATGGTTTAGCCTTTAAAAATGTCAAATTCTAAGACCAATAGGCCCCCATACTGAAAGAGGATCTAGTCCCTTCAGACGTCTCCACCCTCGCCCTCGTCCTTGAATTCGACCAAGGGTCAGCAGATACTTCTGGCTCTTTTCTTTTATGACTATCAGTAGTCAGCTCAACAAGTGTTGGCCCCACAACCTTTGCCTTCCTCGGAGGATGCTAAGGCTATTCCCCTTTTTTCTTTCCCAAACCAAACAGTAAGCTTGGGGCAGTCATTTCCCAAAGTTGGTCAAAGATATTTTCAGGACGACCTGAAAAGGAGAGGACACATCAGAAATATACAGAGACAAAGATAAAACACTTGGAAAAAATCAAAGATTGAGCAAAAAACTACTCACGTAGTTCTGTTAAGGCGCCGACCCTCAGACCAGCTTATTTGAGGAATCTATGGGTCATCAAATCTTCAAATTTTGCAAGTCCGACCTCTTTCCCTCGCTCTCTCAGATAGTCAATGATGACCCTCTCCTCCAAGCTAAGTACAGGGTCTGAGTGCGTTTTCATTGAGGGATTGGACCATACCCTAGGTACCCTCGGACCCTCTTCCATGGGCTCACCCTCGGTGGGGAATTTTCAGTCCCCGGAGATAAATAAAAACCTTTTCTTCCAGTCATAATTGGAAGGCTGAGCCACATGGAGAAGATTTTTGTCAAACTTCTTGGCCCCAAAATGGAAGTACCCAGGCTATTTAGACGATGAGGTGATCTTGTAACAGGCAAGGAATACTTCGGTCGATGGCTCATTGGTAAATGAATTCTTCCAAAGTGAGACGTAGCCAAGGATAGTCCTCCATGAGTTGGGAGGAAGTTGGGAAGGGGCAACCCCAAGGGAAGACAAGATGTCGACGATAGAAGGGTGTAGAGGGAACCTAACACCTACCCTTAACATCTGCTCATAGACAGCAATCTCTCCCTCATCATCCTCGAAGACTCTCTCAGATTTAGTGGGGACTCTCATGCTTATGTTGGATTGTATGCCAAATAGATGCTTCCATACTAAGAGATCATGGTTCTTAACTGACGATACAAAAGTTGAAGCAGTTGAAGTGTCAACTTGACTATCATTACCATCGAAAGAGCCCTCACTGTCGTCATCATATCTCTTTTCCCCAGATCCCCCAGCCTCTAGAAGGCCATCAGTAAAGGCTACTTGAAATTCAAGAGGAGATAGTGTTGTTATAGGGACAGCCGTAGAAGGTGCTATGCCCTCAGCCTATTGGGTTAGGCTAAGAGTGGATGTTTCTCCCCTCTTGGAAGGGCCATCACCTGCCGATGACGATGATCTCTGATCCATCTCCCCCTCGTACGATTGACTCTTGGCTAGATGACCAGACGACCCGCAGGACTCAGGGGGTATTATTATGGCTAATGGGATGGGGAAGATGGGTCATGCCCAATTAGGGTCAGCCCCTCATCTTCTCTCTTCCTCTTCCTCTTCCTCTTCCTCTATTTGCCTGATCTCTACGAAGAACTTCTCTCTCAGGTATGGGAATTCCTCATCTAAATCATAAAGCCTCCTAAGCATTAAGGGGAAGACCCTACACTTAGAAGACTTTGGCTAAGGTAACTACAAACAGTCTCACAGTTGACTAGTTTGGACTTTTGGATTAAAACCATAAAATAAAAGGATTTTGATCAAGAACACTCAAGAATAACTCACCGGAGAAGAACGTCGGAAAGATATAAAATAGTCAAAGAAAAATTGAGTCCTACAAGCCTAAAGTAAGAAAGCAAACAACAATGGAAGATAAAGAGGGCACTAGAGCAGAGGGATTACATGATAAAGAACAGCGAGATGACCAAGCTCGAAATGCTGAAGTTGTAGAAATGGCAGTTTGAGACTATTGGGAAACTAGAGAGAGAAAGCTTGGGCGCAAAGAAGAAGAAAGGAAATGAGATTAAAAAATTGTTTAAATATCTTGTTAATGAATGGCCCATTAACCAAGGCAAAACACATCCCACGCGGAGGGTATCATTAGGGCACAAAGTCGCAGGCCAAGTGTGCAGTCACCAAACTTGGGAAACTGGAACTACAGTGGATATCTATCTAGGTGTCACATCATCTTGACAAGTGTCACTCACCAAACTGATCATACACTCATCTCAAAAGCAACACTATCCCTCAGCTATCTCAACAACATCGATGGCTTAGGGCTAGGGGGTGATTGATATACCCATATATACCCTCGTCCAGGCCGAGGGCGTCCTCCACCTAGACGAGGCCAGGATGATCTCTCAACCAATTTCATATGACCCTTCAAGGGGCCGACCCCTCATCAAGCCTAGATGACCCTTTAAGGGGCCGACCCCTCATCAGGCCCTGACGACCCTTCAAGGGGTCGACTCGTCATCATGCCTGAACGACCCTTTAAGGGGATGAACCCTGATTAGGCACCGGAGACCCCATGAGTGTACGATAGTACGAGGACCAAACTAGGTGAGGCTCACTGCCAGCAGGAACTTTTCCCTCGACCTCACATCGCAGGCCGAGGATGACATCATCAGAGTGCGTGATTTAGGAGACGCGTGGAATAGTGCACATGGGACTCATCTGGCACGTGGAAGACCGTTATAACAATATCATCCCCTAACGTGAGGGAATATTATGTCATCATTAATTACAGGTGGCATCTACAGGTGTCAGTAAGGGATTGCCTAGATCATCATTCGCATGCACCATGCATGCTTGGGGGGTACACTACACCCCCCAAGACCTATATATACTTGTCACCTACAACCCTGCAAGGGTATCGATAATTGTAACCCTAGCTGAAACTCTGCTTGTACACACAGGAGAGAGAGAAAGTGAGCTTATGTGCATTGTATCTAAGGCCATTAGCGCCCATACTTAGTGGATCACACGCTCACAGTGGATGTAGGCCTAATTGGCTAAACCACTATACATCATTGTCTTAATCCTCTTATACTCACCTCCTTCTACACACATATACGCACATACATATCTTTAAGGCTTCCATGGTTATCACTGTTTGAGCTTATCATCACTTATCCAGTGATGCTGAATCTTAGTATCATCACTGTCCCTGCTGAACTCGGACCGCTGATATAGCTGGCAAAGCTGGCATCTGTGGTGGTGCTGGGAGGGCGACGAGAAATATCGGTCTCTGAGGCTCTTGTCAAGCACCCTACTGCTGTGGATGCCAAACCCTTCCCTTTTTAGGACAATCATGATGCTTGTGGACAATCTTTAAACATATGAAACACTTTCCACCAAAGTTCCCCCCTCTCTATCGTTGTTGGCCATTACCACCTCTCACTTGCCCTGCTAGCCCTACTGATTTTGTTGGCATCCCTGATGGCCCGACTGTCCCTGTTGTCCCTAATGGCCCTGTTGACCCTGCTGTCCATGCCTATAACTTCCCTAATCATTTCAAAAACCTCCTGATCTGAAACACTTAGAATCTCCATGCTTGGAATTCTAGTCACCCTGCCCCCTGAGCTGGATGTGCACCACTAGCACCACTACCTCCTATCCTGCCCTACTAGATGGACTCCCCTACTCTTTTTCTCCATGATAGATGGAAGCGGTGGTCTTGACAGTGAAATAGTGTTGAATTAAGCACATTAGTATAGGGCTGTAATGAGAGGTTACCCAAAAGATGCTGTCAAATCCTCCAGGTAAGGTCATCCATGAACATATGTATTTTCTTCTCCTCAGTAGGTACATCTGTTGGTACCAGATTAACCAGCCTGGTAAACTCTTCCTCGTACTCAGATACAATTTTCCCCTCCTAGGTGTGTTTTATTAATTTCTGCCTCATCTCAGTCTGAACGGCGGAAGGGAAATATTTATGGTCGAAGTGCACCCATAAATCCAAAATAGTAAAGATATCTCTCTGCTTAGCAGCGGTAATACACTCCCACCACTGCAGCTAGTCCAACTAACTTAAAAGTAGCTAGTACCTGCCTATGTACATCTGTGCACTCATGCATCCTCAAGTGCCTTTCGATGTCCTTCTTCCATTGGCTTGCCACTACAACATCGGAGCTCCCTGCAAACTCCAGAGGATGTGCCTTTTAGAAGGCATCTCTAATACGTTCCCAAGCAGATGGGAATGCATGAGCCTAAACTGCGCTACCGTTGCCTAAGGTGGTTCCTGCTGCACTATTGATATAGCTGCATTTACCGCATGTGCTACTATAGCGACAACTTCAGTGGCATTCACAGTACCTTGAATTGGTGATGGTTGAGGTTCCAGTTGGGCACCCCTGACAACTCACTATGCATGTCGAGGAGGCAACTGAAATGAGAGAGAAGCTTTATAAGTCTACAGTGAAAGAATACGACAGTCCAAAAATATAGAGCTCTATATCAAAGAACGCTACGTGAAAAGCATAACAAATCGTACAAATCCTAAAGACTCTAGAACATGAGGCTCTGATGCCACTTATGACATCCCATCTAATTAAATATCGGGTAGTTACTCCTTTAATAAATTAATACAGAATATCAAGTCGGTTCAATTTTAGCATCACTATCGAAAATAACTAAATAATTTCTAGACACCTAATGTTTAAAAAGTAATATGCCAATTTTATTAATTAAATTACATTACAACTAAGTAATGAATAACCAACCATCAAACATCTATATAAAAAATCTCATAGAGGTAGAAAAACATTGAATTAAACTGAGTCTAGAGTAACACTCTAAATATAATCTAAATGCTAGATAATCACAATACATGAATCTCAATAAATAAACCCAACAACTAAAATAAATGAATGTCTAAAGATGCTATCTCTGAATATGAATGGGCAACATGCCCTAATTTAAATGAATAACTCTGAAGGATTCAAAGATAGATGTGGAGGCGTCTACTACCGAGATCTTCTAACTTCCACAGCAGCCACATCACGTCAACATAATGGAACTCCTATGCTTGGCAACCCTGTGGATGGGGACCTAAAAAGATTTTACAAAAAAATAGATTTGGAAGCAAACGGGTCAGATCTGGAGGTGAAAACATTTTTAAAATATCAAGTGTTTAATTACATTAAACAGTAAATATTATATAAATGTTAGTCACATGCTCTCACTTGAGATTGTCACCACTCAATTATTGTGCACGCTTAATGTATGTCCTTAACCCATCTTAGTTATGCTACTAACTAAATACTCTATATCCAATTTGACAATAGGTATTACTACATGGATCCACCCGTATTACTAAATTAAGACATACTTACATTTCAAATATTCGTTATTTGAATCCGTTATCTCATGTATTATTTAAGTTCCCGCATCTTTAAGTCATTTAAATATCTTAGTCATTCTCATCTACTAAGCAACAGTGAATAATAATAGGTATATATTTATATCACACTCGATACATACATATATATATATATATACACACATATGGCACCCCGAGGCTAAGATATGGTGAATTCATACTCTGCTATCAAATCCCAGTACATCACGTACATGAGGATCACAAGTTTCGAATCACTCAGGAATCGTATCAATATAAATCACACATATTGGAGGCGAACATAGTTCATATAGCCATGGGTCACACACATATCTATGCTCCCACGATCATCTAACTTATCAACTCACAAATAAGTCTTCATAGTCCTATATTCTTGAGATACCAAATCTAAATCCCCCCGAAGCCACACAAGACAAGATTGTCCTCTTCCTACAAGCTCCCGTGATAGTAAGTATGGTAGGTATGTCATACACATAATAATCTATACACTACGTAATCATATAACCTAAGTAATAATTATTTTAATATAGGTGTACTCCTGTCATATATTACAAGTCACATACGTAATAAAGTTTCATCCCGATTATTTTACGTAATGTGTTTAGAGCGACACTCTCGTCGTATAAATTCGAGTACTTAAGCCTACACTCAAAAGCTACTAAGTCTCCCACTTATCTCTATGGTTATTTCAGTAATCTAAAGTCCTTCTACTACTGTTCCTAACCTTAAGTTATTATATATCTGAATTAAATTCATGTTTCTAAAATTTTCAACCATAACACTCTCGTCGGACACTCGTAATATTTATTACTAAATCCCATACCAAACTAATATTTTTCGGGCCTCAATTACATTCCTACTGACCTTTCCTAAGTCCCAATATGTTCAAATAGTCCATACTTATAATTCTTAAAAGTCGGGATTTGTTAAACCTTAAAAGGAAAATATAAAAAAAATTCAAGAGGAGTTGATCGATCGAAGGAAGAGGTCAATTGTTCGATTCAGTCAGTCGAGCGAAATTTATGAGTCGATCGATCGATCCATTAGATATGATCTACATCTTTTTTCATATTTTAGCCTTCGGCTTTCATTAATTTTAACCTTCAAATCCTCTATTAAAATATCCCAAACTCCCAAATATTTATTCCCATCGTTATACCGATATAAACACATAAATTCTAATGTCTTAGAATCATCAAATCATTATGGGTTGTCAATTTCTTGGATCAAATCATGAATTTTTCATAAAAACCCTATTTCTTCTATTTTCTTCAAGAAACATCATATATCCCAATATGAATTTGTATTTCTATACACATGGATCATGATTTTGTGTCTACTATATTTCCAGAAGTTAATCTACATGCAAAACCTACCCAAATTAAGATTTAAATCTCTAAATCCATTAATTCATCATTTTTCAAGGTTTTTCCTCCAATTATAAACTATCATGGATAATATATACACTGACTTATTGCAAGTTAAATCACTTTCCTGGAAATAGAAGTTTTGATCCTTTGGGGAAGATGATATGGTGGTGGTGTTCTCTCTCCGGTTACAAATCTGACGGTGGTGGTGGTGTAAGATGGTTGTTTGGCCCTAGAATCCCTTCCTTTCTCTCTACTTCACATTATCATGTTTTTAGAAGCTAATATTCTAATGATTCTAAGGGTTGGCTGATATATTTAACCTAAATTTCGTAGGTCACTATTCACCAAATAGTAAAATGACTAAAATACCCTCCCGAGTAGCTGGTTTGGCCTAAAAATGCCCCGAGACCCAAACAAAACCTCCGGGTAGACTTTTTTGACTATCTCGATAGTTCTGGACACGTTGGCACACTCAAAATGACTACTTTGTAATCCATTAAATTGGTCCCGACACAACTAACACACGCGTCCCAACTTAATTTCCAAATCTGTTATATTTTCTACTCGTGACAATTTTTAATAAATTCATAATCATAAATTACTATACTCGATCAGTAATATTCAACATAATTATCATAATCAAATATGAACTCTCGTCTCGCTAGTATTTAAATCCAGATTAATAACCAATTAATTCAATTAATCCTATAATTAAAATCAGAAAAAATACGGCGTATTACAGTTGTTAGGAGCATCATATGAGGATTTCATGGATCGTTGATAGTATTGGTGATTATTGAGTACTATATATATTATTTTTTATGCATGATTAATTTAAATTTATATGTAATATTGGTTTGATTCTCATATTTCCAAAAGCTTATAAGAATCAAATAAATAAGACTGCTTTTATAAGAACCAAATGTAAAAGATGCCATGTCTCAGTTGAAACAATATCTTGGAGATCTCCAGTCCTGCTTAAGAAGAAAAAGGTATATTTGAGCATAACCAAATTCACATCCATGAGAATGAAAATGAATAAAGATACCAAAAGAACGACTTCAACTTTGAAGCACATAAGTAATGAAACATTTCTCTACGGTGATTAGGGTATTAAGGGAAGTATGTGAACTATTATTTTTCTTGGAGTCACTTTTGGTGTTTTTATGAGTGTCAAATACAACTAAGTGCTTACGAGTTTAAAATTTTGATGTGCAAGGGGAGATTGTGTTAGGGTATTTAGTTGTCGTTGGGTTGATTCGGTGATAAGATTGTGTTTTCTAAGCTAGCTACACAAAGTTATTATTGGATTTATACTGGTGGTGCACAAGATTTTAGTTCATCATTTTTTACTCATTTTCTTATCATGTATCAAGCATGTATTAGGTCTCCCTTTTTATTTTTTAAAGTTATGCAATGGTAGTTTTTTTATTGATGATGTAAATCTTCTTTAATGACATAGTTAATATATATGTATGAACCGTTAATGGAACATCTCTCACGTGTTCTTCATGATGCATATCCATAGCTCGATAAAATGCCAAGTTTCTATTATTTATCCTCCCAACATGCATTTCTTCTTTACTTGATTTGAGAGAAATCACTGGGTTTGATATGAGGTTAGTATGCTCATTAATAAAATTCTGGATTCTCTTACTCAGGTTTTAAGGTACGATTTTTTTTAACTTATCTCTTAAGTTGCATGGGATATTACTACAAATATTGGAAAATTACAGAAACACACAATATTTTGGGAACTTACATTGCCGTATTTTACTCATAAAATATTATGGGAGCTTATAATATATTTAGACTTCTTTGGGAGGTCTGTTTCACTTTACATATTCATAAAATATGTACGTATGTGTGTGTGTGTGTATTAATTGTTTGATAAAATATATAATTATATGTACTACTATTTTTATGCCCGCACATCACACGGGTTATCTACTAGTTAGTAAATAACGACACCAGAATACATACTAAATATTTAGAGATACCCCTTTATTTAATCAATCGCCTTATATGATCATACTACACAAGTTGCTAGTGGTAGATAAGGGTGTGAAAAAAAATCGACTGAACCGAAATTGGCAATTTTTTTAGCCCGATTCGGTTTGCGGTTTAAGGATTTCAAAAATCGACAATGTCAGTTCGGTTGGCGGTTTAGACAAGGAAAATATTGATTCGAACTGAACCGAACCGACATCAATATTTATATTAAAAAACCCTTAAATATCTTTTATTTTGATATCCAAAAACCATCAACCAACCTCCAAAACCAAAAACCAACCTAAAAAAACTGACTAAAACTGAAAATTGATTAAAATCGAACCGAAACCGATGTGAACTGAAATCAATAGATTTTTTCATCATCAGTTAGGTTTTGGTTTGATTTTTTCCAAAATCCAGTCGATTGGTTCGGTTTGAATTTTGGTCCAAAACCGAACCGAACTGAACTGTGCACACCCCTAGTGGTAGACTTATACAAACATGTCTAGCAAAAGAGACGTATTATTTTGTTCTTAAGAAATTTTAAGAAAACTTCCAACACAGTAGCGTTTTGTTATGGTGAGGATACCTAAACTACCTTCAGGCAAATCTATTGTTTATCTTTCATCCTTATTGTATTTTGAGACCGACATACCTGTATTGTGAACAAAAATAATCACTCACAATGTGTCCATCTTATTTAAATTAAAACACGAATAAAAATTCCAATATGATTGAAAGTTTAAAAGACAGACTTACTAGCCTAACGTCATTAGGGTTACTTGAGGGTTTGTCCCAAGAGAATTAACAAATGTGGAACTATCAACAATTCATAACGCGTTGATCCCAATCACTCGGAATTCAAAACGTTCCCATGGACACATCATCATACTCATTTTCGGGCAATGGACTCCCTACATATTGAAAATATTTTTTTTTTGCGTATTGGGTCAAAGAACTTATACTTCTCCATTTCAGGGGTTCTCATCATATTACCAACATTTCTCATCATGATAACACATTGAACTAGGTCTATTGGATTTGAAAAATAGTTCAAATGAACAATCGGGTTAAGGAGCGCAGTGGTAGGTGATGCTAATCCGAGTGAACTAGTTGATAAGGGCCTTGATATTTTCTCCACAATGGTGAGCAGTGAGATTTAGAGGGGAGTACATATAGGGGAAAAGTATAGGGCTTAAAGGTGAGAAGAATGGCGCAATACCAATTGTTGACAGAATGTAAGAATTATTTGTTTTGCCTAGCACACGACCGCCTATATCCTCCATCGAAAAAGGGCGGAGAAATGAAATTTGATTGCGCAGATTGTCAAACATAGACTAGCCAGTAAAAACTTGGTCATAGACAAGAGGAATTTTTTAAGATTTCAGATATGTCTTTGTCCCAACTTCACTTAGTAGCAATAGTTGAGGACTTCCCAATGCCCCCAGCACTTTAAATTACTTATCCTTTCTCACATACTCAAACAACATGAGACTTCCCTATCGAGTCACGATAAATAACTCCAATAGAAGAAATCCCTAGAATAAAAAAAGTCACTCACAACTGCAATTGAAAATGCATTATGTCGTGTATGCTAGGCTTTCTAAATCACATTTATTATGTCAAGTTTAATTTATGTCGATCGATTCATGAAATAATTTGATCCGTGTATGATTGGGTCTCTATTATGTCACCCTTATCATGTTCAATTCATGTGTAGATAGGTTCATGTAATTATCTCATTTATTCCCCTTATTTTCGAACTTTCCATTAGTTAACTGGAGTCTGATATACCCATTTTTTATGGCATTGGAAGATTTAGTCCGCAGTTTTCTGAATGAAAAATTTACATTGAAATACAAATAAGTCATCAAACATTAACAAATATTGTGTACCTGGTGACTTTTTAGAGGAGAAAATCACCCTCTCAACCATTGCATTAATAACCACTTGCAATGGAGGAAGAGAATTCAGTGGCATTATACACCAAATTTAGGTAACTTAAAACATAAGCCCTAAGCGCACACATTAAGAACCTAAAAATAATAGGGACAGAGTTCCGATAGAGCTTCGACATACATTTAATAGGGTACAAATACTCATGTGAAGCTCTAATGCTTGAGTTTTGAGATTCATAACATGTTCCCTAAGGGCTCAAGTTATCATTTCCCATATAAATAATCAAACATATGACTTTAGTTTGCTTACAATCCTCAAGAAGTTAATACTCGATTTTTTCTTATGAGTCTAACTATGCTGATGCAAGCTAACGAAAGAAGATTTGAAGAGTAAAGACCGAAGGAAAACTATATGATAAGGTAATATGAGCTAACATCCCAATGCACTTCGTCCAACAGCTTGATGTCTACTTGGTAAACATAGAATTTTCCGCTGATTAAAGACGCATTGTTCTATAATATGTGTTTAGTTGATTTGTTGATGACCAAATTGTGCTATATTTATCGTGATTTATGAATGCAGTTCCCATACAGCAATAAAATATTTTTACAACTAAATACAATTGTACTTTTTTAAGAGTACATGCTAAAGGAGACTCTCGCACACGAATTGTGCTACTTAATACTAACCGCATTGCCTTTCTCAGGACTTCGGGTGATTATCTATCGATTTGGTCGGTATTTGAAGTACATCAATACCAAACAAACTTTTTTAGGTATGCTTGATTTCAGTACATTCGGTTTTCATTTTTTTAAATCATTACAAATACCAAACCATCTATTTTTTGGGGTAAATTTTGCTTTAGGTAATTTTCACTTTTTGTGGTATTTTTAATTTTGATTTTCCTAGTTTTTTGCTCTTTTTATAAAATATGTTTTCTTAACTAATTTTCAGTTATTTTCGATTTTCAATGGTGTATATAAACTAGCTCATACAATATATATGTTATATGTCATACACATAAAAATTCCAATAACTTAGGTGTAGAACCGGATTGCTCAGATTATAACAAAAAAGAGTTTGTTTTGGAGACAAAGCAAATGAATACGTATATGTTCTTAATTGAAAACTTATATACTTTCTAAATAAAAAATATCAGCCACTTTGATATTAACTTTTATGATAGATGAGTTAAAGTAATGACTTAAAACTAAAAATATAAGTAAAAAAATCGTATTTTGAGCTTATTAAAATATGTATTTTCGATAATACTTTTAATATTTAATTTTGTACAATAATTCGGTTAATCCGTTTTTTAATTATTTAAATGAAAATCAATCTCAAAATTTTCAATAACTTTTATTTGTGATAAAGAAAAGTAGTAAAACAAAAGTAGAATTTATTGACTGAAAATGATACGGTGCAGTAAAAAATCGTACCGTAACCTCCCCTAATTGGGACATAAAATATTTGAGAATCATGAAGGAGATAAACATCATACGAAATCTTTATTATATAATCGATTACTAATAACATTTTTATGACAGTCCTTGAGAATGAGTTATATTTCAAATATTTACGAGGCATTTTTTTCCTTTAATTCCATACGTCAACTAGAATTATATTATACTTTTAAGTTATTTAAATTAAAGGTTAAATTCAGAAACTAAGGCCATTGGCCATGTGAACATAATATGTGTGCATGTGCGTGTGCGTGTAAGAGAGAGGTTGTATACTTACTTTTCTTGGATGGGTTTATGATGGCCTTTATTATGATAAGCCTGGATTTTGGTTGCACCTAACTTGCAAGTTGCAAGTAAGTTAATGCCTAGTTTCTTCTTGAGTGATCATTGAGACGAAAAAGTCTATATGTAAAAACTTTTTTTTTGTAAAAATTAGCCATGCCCCGTAATCTTTTTGGAGTTAGAAGGACGCAACATATACCCAAATTTCTAATAACATATACATTAAATTTTGTAATGTTTACATGATTTATTTTAAAATATTTGTAATTTGTAAGTGTCACTTTTTAGTATACATACAAGTTTTATAATATTTATAAAAAAATTATAAGTTAATAACGTACATTTTACCAAAAAAAAGTTTATAGTACGTATAACCAAAATTATATGGTATACAAGGACACTTGTACAAAACAAAATATGTAAGTGGACTCTAGTCAAAAAAATAATTTTTCCATTGACTAAAATGAAACACTCCCTGCATATTGAAAGCATTTCCGTCATTAGACGTGTCAATTGTAAAGTGTTCCCTTAATGATTAAATCGACCGAATAATGAAACAACATTATTTTTATTGGGAAACATAGATATCGGTACAATAATAGACTTTCTAATGGTGTCAAATTTCAGATAATCAATCTGCCTCAAACTAATAGTTAATTTTTTTTTTTTTGGGGGGGGGGGGGGGGGTAATACCCCATACTTTTATAGATATTTAAATTGCATAAGTGGGTGTAATTTCGAAATTGGAGGAATTTGTGTGAATAGTAATTTTGGTATTAATGACTGTTAGATTATTACATATGTGTGTTACATTTACTTTTAGGAGTAAGTAAATGAGTTGGATTATTTTAATCACATGTCGCCGTTAGTTAAGAGACAAAGGACAATATTTTAATTGGAAATTGAGTGTTGAGGTGTGTTGGGTTTAATTAGAGAATTTTAGTTAAGTGACTCAGATGGAGATTTCAAGTGCACGGTTGGTTTCGGAATGGACAAGATAGTCAAAATAGTGTATTCGAAGGTAATGTTTAGGTTTCGGGGATTCTTAAACTAGTAGGGACTCGCAATTGAGTAAACGAGCCAATTTTGGGTTTATAAGGGTTAAATACTTATTCTCTCTTATAAAGGCACGAGAGAGTGAGAGAAAGGAAAGAGAATTGAGAAAAGAAGAAGAAAAGAAAGGAAGAAGGAAAAGAGGAGAGAAAAGGGGATTTCGGCCCAAACTCTGCGGGATTCGACTCGAGGTCGTTGGATTTCAACAACGAGGCAAGTATTTACTTGCTTTATTCATTTGAGTGGGTATCTCATATTTTAGTTGGTAAACTAGAATATTTTTGGGTTAGAACGATTAAAATAAATTTGGAAAAATTTGATTTAGATTTAACACAGTGATGTGTTGTTAACTCCTTGTGGATTCTAGTGTTAAAACCATGTTAAGGGTGTATATATATTAATTGAAAAAGGAGAAATGGTAAACTAGGGTTTTAAATGATTTTAAAGTTTATATCTAAGAGAAATGGTTTAATAACAGAAATTAAATGAAGTGTTAGTTGAAAAACATGGATTAAATGGTTATAGAGTTGTTGGTTGAGATTAGAAACAACGAAAATGGAGATTGGGATCATATTTGGGTTTTGGAGAAGTTAGAAAACTTTAGTAGATTTTCGGATTCGAACTAGCCAAATCGATTCGGACAGGCTAAATCGATTGGGTATGAGACGATTAGAAAGTTGAAGCTTTTTGAATCGATTTGGACAAACCGAATCGATTCGGTCTCGCTGATTTTTGAGGTTTTCTCTTTTAAGTTAAGAGAAATTAAATACTAATATTTGGAGATTATTACAAGGGATTATAGATATGATATGATACTAGGACTCCTAGATGATGGTATTGAGGGTCAGTAAATCTTGGGATGAAAGAGGGAACCTCGGATTAATTTAGTGTACGATTCGGAGTCTGGATTTAATGAATCTTTAGGATGAGAGACATTCGAGAGAATCATTCGACAAGCGTGTATAAATATATTTATGTGATTAGAATAAATATGGGCCAATCAAAATTGAGAAAATCCTAGGATGCGATTAGGATGGAATTTAGGATATGGACTAAGGAGAATTTATCGGCTATCCGATACGTCTATTGACGACTATTGTTATAGGTGATGCGATACCTATGGAATTAAGATAAGTAGTTCATATACTTATGTAATTATTAAGAATTGGTATATTCGGGATTATATATAAATCCTCAAAAATGATTAAGGTGTGAGTTATATATGTTAAGTAAGAGAGTACTTATAGGCTTAGTATTTTAAGTGTGCGATTATTTATAAACTATTACGAGTGGGAACATTCGGGATTATTGGCTATCGCTATAAGAGTTTGGCAATTATACACATAATATATTTAGAAGTGATATAAATTATATATACAATGTTGTTACTATATATATAATATGATACGAATAAATATATTTGTGTGTGATTGTTATATTTGTACTTTAGAGGTTGGTTCTACAGGCTTCCCTGGGCATAGGGATGGATAGCCAAATTATATATTTCCTCTAGTGCGATCCAGGGAGGTTGAGCGATGTGAGTGAATACCCTGTCTTGAGGAGCATGGAGAGTATATCCCCAGGTCATATCGTCCCGTATGTGAGTGCGATATTATTATTCCACACTCAGGAGGGAACATGACCGCCTCCACCGTTTTGTATTTTTACCATTACCATGAGTGAGTCTGGATTGGTACCATGGTTGATTGAGTAAACTCGGGTGCGGATAGGCACTATGAGTCTGCATTCTCTAGTTATAGCTCGGTGGGATGGTTATTATACTTATGATTGTAATAGGTATAATTATACTTGATGCGTATAGTATATTGCTTGTATATGAAGACAAGATATCATATAGCTTTGACTTGTGTGAAGAGTAAAATGAATAAGGTTTTACTCTCAATCCGGGAGATTTTATCCAGATTAAAATTGTGATTCGTATAATAAAGTGAGAACTATATATAAGGGAAAATGGCATATTAAACTAGTGAGAGTTTTGGAATATGAATTATATATATATATATATATATATATATATATATATATATATATATATATATATATATATATATATATATATATAAGGACTGTATATATATATAAAATCGATGATAATATCAAATAAAGCTTAAGTGATAGCTCACGGTATAACGTATATTATATCACGTAGGGTAGGTGATAGATATGAGGACTTGGAGGATGAATGATATAGATTAGTTATGCGAGGTAGCTTAACTAGATAGTTTAAAACATATGCGGCAGGTGTGCACTATTAGAAGAGAGGTGAGGTGTATCTCGTGAGAGTGAGATACCAGTTTAAATATGAGAGATTTCATATATTAAAATATGGCATTTATGCACTTGCTAAATATTTTCAGACTCGGGCTCTGACCTATTTCTCTATTTCCCCTCTCTTGCTATATATATATCTATATAATAAAGTAGCAAAGATATGTATGTCATAAGATAACAACATGATGTCATCAATATAATTTTTTTTGCACTTCCTATTTTACCCCTCAAATTTTTGGTTTCCCCCTCTTTTCTTACCCATTAATTAGTTCCCTTTTTACTTTAATTCAAACAGAAGGTTAATTTGGTAAATACAATAGATCTCCTTTTCATAGCTTGAAAACACCTCACACGACAATCTGCAAAAATCTCACACGGCACAAGAGCTACCCTTTTAACACAAACCATTTCAACAAAAGCCCTAACCGCCGCCGCCTTCCACCTCCAACGTTGTTGCCCTCACGCAGTCTCTCTCTCTCTCTCTCTCTCTCTCACGCCTTTACACATGCAGACACTCACACACTCGCACGCATAAAAACATATATATTGTTGTTGTTTTGGGTTTCCATTTTTTTATTTACATGAGCTTAGGAGTGTAAATCATTTGAATATATTGTTGTTGTTTTGGGTTTTCAGATGGTGCGATTTGTGTAATAAGGGTTTTCAGATGGTACAGTTTGTGTAATTTGGGTTTTCAGATAGTGCGATTTGAGCTTAGGAGTGTAAATCATTTCAATATATTGTTGTTGTTTTGGGTTTTAAGAGTTACAGAACTCAAGATTAATTGTAAGTTTGGGTCTCAACGGTTTTGAATCTAAGGTTTAAACGTGTTTTTTTGTAGATCTGACCATTTATTTTTTGTATGGGGTTGAAATCGTGGGCGCGATTTTGTAATTAAATAAATTTATGCTGTTATCTCCATCTGTCTCTGTACATGAGAGGTTTGGGTTGAAATGTTTTTTTTTTCTCATTGCTTTGGCTCAGTCATTTCTTTACGGTCATATGTATTGGAGTAGGTGCTAAATAATATATGCTAATTTTCAGGTCTCCCTTCAACATGTTGGTCCTTCAGTTACGGTGGGAGAAATTTTTTTGAGGTAAATACATCTAAACACTTTACTCTGCTGTTTGATTTTGATGTTTAATGTTTGATGTTTGATTTTGTTTGATGAACACAACCTGCCCACATATTTTTTCTACTATTTTTACTGAGCCCCGACGGGAATTTGAATATCATGAACTCCAGTTTTTTTTCCAGGGGTTTGAATGTATTGAAAGCAGGTGGTATATCATATTGAACGTATTGACACTAACACAACCTTCGTGTTCAATTTATTATGTAGACCTCATTATAGACTCTAATCATGTATGATTTACACTCCTTAATTCATTTTATTATGTATTTATAGATAAAATAGCAACTAAAGATCCTGCAGGAACATTATAATTATCATAAAAATATATTGCATTTACACATAATTATCATTATTTATTCACCTTTACACATTTTTTTATTTTGTTTATAACAATAGCAACCAGGTGGTAAAAAAGAATAGTATTTATATTATGCAAGTTAATGGAACTTATATATAGATACTAATTCAAGATTTTTTCATAATTTGATTTCGATGTTCGTTCATCTACACCTGAACAAGTATGGATCTTCATATAACCAAGAAGGTATATTTATGTATACTTATGTGTTATCTATTCAACCTCATATTAATCTTTACTACCACTGCTTTTACTATTAATTTTTAAGAATGTATATGTTATTAGAATACAAAGACTTATGCTGTTAAAGTTTCTTGGTTAGTTGAGTATAGGTTGAGTTTCATATCAGATGACTGTCCATCTCAGATGACCGTAATGTACTTCAATGGCAGTAATGTACTTCCTTGGTGAAAATCCTGCTCCAACTCAAGCTCAGATGACCGTCAACTGAGTAATGGCAGTCAACGCGGTTGTTTGTTGTTCAATGATGCAGACTTGAATTCAAATATGACTGTCAGCTCAGTAATGGCAGTCAGCTGAGTAATAATTGGTCTTCGAATTCTTACTCGATCTATGCCAAGGAATCCGGAAATTAAAAAACAAAACTGTGTTCAAATTTTTATTTTATTATGTAGGTTGCTGAAATTCATTGTATTTTAGGATTGACTATTTGCAATAGTGGTAAGTTTCTTAACAGTATTACATTATTTGAATAATGTCTTCCATTATTAAAGTTCAACCCCTCAAAACCCCCTCAAAAAATACATTTTTTATGTTCAATTGATATAAGTTTCTAGATTTCAAAGTTGGGTTCTTGATTTCCTAATTTTGGGATCCATAGTTTTATTTTAGAAATGTTATGTTTTCATGGCCATTTGTTAACAGTAATAGGTGAAGTCAGGTCTCAGTAGGAATCCTCTGATATACGTTTCAAAGGTTATTAAGTGAAGCATTTTGAATTTTTTGCATTTTCTTTGTTAGTTAATCGGCATTTGATAAAAGTCTTAAATTATTGAAACAGCATAATAACATCTTAATAATACACAATAGGATCTCTCAAAGGTCGAAAAAATAGCTAAAGAGGCTTTTACCAAATGCAGCCACCTGTTAAGGTGGTTTGCATTTGGTTTAGAAATACAGTTCATGTAGGATAATTTGAATGTCATATACTTTTGATCATTTTTTGTTCTTACTAACTGTTCTGTTTATATTTTTACTTAAATTTTGTTTATTCAATTGTTCTCATTTCAGCCCTGATGTTGATGAATTCATCGCAGTGACTACACCAGAAAACAATTTTCCATGATCACAATTGCTTTCATTATTTGGTGCCACAACTTAATATATTGGAATATCATACTTCAGAGCAAACTCTTGGTCACGTGTATCATGTGTAGGTACATCCATTATCTTTCCATTCCTATAGCTGCACAATACACTTATATTTAACCATCGCATTTAATAAAAATAAAATTTTGAAGCATTGAACCAGTGGTAAACCATATACAGTCATTAAACAATGCAGAACACGTCCAACAACATAAAATTTAAGGAAATCTTGAAAATTAAAAAGAAAAGATAAATCGAACACACCTTCCCACAACATGGATTTTTCGCATTATAACCACTAAAGACTCCTGTTTTTTCCTTTTGAAGCCCAATTCTCTCAAGATCACTCTTTCTAGAAGCAATTTCTTTGTATTCCTCCACCAGTACTAAAAATTAGTACTTTTTTCAAACAATGTTTAAAAAGTCTTCAACTGGGCTTAAAAACTTTGTTTTTCAGTCTTCTTTTACACGAAACCTGTTTCGTTAGTTTTAGTTTTTTTTTTGGGTAAAAAATTTGTTCTTTAGTTTTTTTTTCCTGTTTTTTCCCAACTGTTTTTCCCGAATAAAGTTGTTGTTTTTTTGTAAAACATATGTTTTATCCCCTGATTATGGACCCTTTTGCATCATTTAAAGTGTTGGAATATTTTTTTTGAATTTATTAGACTTTTTATATTTTTTTCCCTTTTCTTCTTCTTGGTGAGGCTTACGCCTCAAGCACCTCGAGGCTTTCGCTGAGGGTGTGTTTGACGGGAAAGAAAAATATTTCCATTTCATGTTGATCGCATCAATTAGAATTTTTCTTTTCGCTGTTGTAGATTCCACGCGTGCTAAGATCAGTCATTTTCCTGTTTGATGGAACTTTAGGCTGTGATTTTGGCACAATATCTTTTAATTGAGAAGTGCACTTGGTAAGATGAAATGCAAAGTAAGCTACCTGACCGACTTTAAATGGGGAACTTGATTTTATAGACATGAATTATGTTATTTATTGTGGTGTTGTTTAATGTGAAAAGAAGTTGTATATTGGTTTCATTTCCATGCGCTTTAAGGGCTTACAATTTGTCTCTAATATTTCCCTCGCATAAAAAGTAAAAGTAAAAAATTAATTTAACTAAAGTGTTTGTGTATCATAGTAGGTATAAAGTTTTAATGCTGAGAAAGTGTCCGCAACTCTTAGAAAAGCAGTTGTAAAATTAACTGTCGTGTGAAATTTTGACACTCACATGAGACCTCTATTGCGGGCACTAAAGGTGTGATCATTGGTTTTATGCCGTAGCAGTGTCACTTGAAGTTGCAGCAGAGAAACCAAATCCCACTTTCTGAAAGAATGTGACTTATTGGGTGTAAAACCCGAAGAGGCTGTTCATATAGGGGATGATCGTAGAAACGATATTTGGGGTGCCAGAGATGCAGGTTGTGATTCTTGGCTATGGGGATGTGAATTTTCTGTCTACATATTTGACACGGACCAGATGCATTATGCACTATTTGAGGTTGAATTTGGGATCAAGTAATAATACCTGAGACATGGTTAAAAAGTTAATTACTAGAATAAGGACGAGGCTTATTCCGATTGTGACCGTGGTTTGGCGACATGATGCACTGTTGAGAATAAAGAACAATAGGGGTTGATGGAGCAATGCGGATTGAGCTTCACGCAACATTTCAAATGCAAGTACTTGAGGAAAGAAATGGTCTATTGTGATGTCTGTCTTTAATGTAATGTAAGTGTTTATAATAACATCATATGCACTATTTAGACTGCTATGAATTATCTGTTCTGATGTCAGTCCATTGTGATGTCATCGTTATTATTTAGTTTTTAGTTAAATTATAATAACACATTATCACGGGATCATGATATTTTATTGATGGGTATATATCTTATAGTGAAGTCTTATAAATCACTTTTTTGGTTGTTCATCTGAAGAAGATAAAGAGTTGTTGAGTTAAGTGTATTCAGTGTATAAAGAGCTGTTGTATTCAATGTATTCAGTGCTATTGTTTTCAGTCTTATAAATCATATGTTTCAATCTCTCCTTAAATCGCTCTCTCAGTGTATTCAGATTTGAAGTGTATTTTGGCGAAGAGACTTCAAATGAAGTTACGATTGAACAAGTCTCTAAAGTTGCAATCTGAAGTGTATTTTACCAGTTCAGAATATGGTAAAATGAACGAGATCTGAATACACTCAGAGACTTCATTTGGGATCTGACGTTGCGATGTTTCTCCTTAATTCTTATACTTTTGTAGTCTAAGTTTTTGATAAAGAAGTGTTGGCAGCCTAAACAATTAAGATGCCTCGAACCATAGAGTAGTGTTGGCAGTGTGAATTTCTTCTTTTGTTGTAGTTATTATTTCTTTATTGCTCAACTAAATGCCTATTGGGAAAATCTTTCATTCGGTCACAAACTTGGAGCTGTTGTAGTATGGACGTTGGCGGCATTATATAAAAGACGATGAAAATGAGATCTTTAGTGCAATGGAAGATAGGAAATTGCTAAATATCGAGCATCTGCCATTTCACTTTTTTTCTACAAAGTGTTTTCATAAATCAAAATGATGTATGTTGGTAATATTGAGAACTTATTTCTTTCTTTTGTAAAATATTTATTTTATTTGGACTCATTATATACAGGGCGGATAATCCTATAAACAAAGGAAACTTTTCCCAAAATTTTTAAATTTTTTTACAAATTCGAGATCAAATGTAGCTTTGACGAGGGCACTTTCTATCGCACCAAGGCACGAGTTTATGCATTTCAAAATTATCAGCGTGCCTTCAGGCACGGGCATACCCTAGTATATATATATATATATATATATATATATATATATATAGTTGTCCAAACACAGGGACGCCTGGATGATGATTCCTTCGATTCAGATGTTTCTTGCAGCAGCTATGGATGCATGAAGGTTTACGGTAAACGCTTCTATGCTTGTAATCCAAATAGGAGGTACTGTAGAAACACTCAGGACGATAGCTCAACTGTATTCATTTATTCTTTTACCGCCTTTTAGTGAGACATTCGATTTGGTTATATTATGTTGTATCGAGTGTTCGGTAATTTTATTTCATTTCAGTTTAGTGTATATAAAACTGTGTGAATGTTTTATTTGAATGGTTTGGTTTAAAAGATTTGTTAAATAAAATTTTGACGCCAGCCTAATAAGTTATTAGTAATTAAATTGGTTTTCGACAGTGATGCTGAGAATGAACTATATGAGACTCCTTCTTTAATTTGGTATAGGATTGATCACCTAGTATTTTATTAGGCGGGGTGTCAGAGATGGTATCAGAGCATCACGTTATAGTTTCCTTAGGAATCTGTGCGGATGTACTACGCTTTCAGTGTTGTTTTCTACTTGATATAGAGTCTCATCATTAAGATTATTGATTCCTATTATGAGATATCGTTATACTACCATTATGTAAGACTATAGTAAATCTTTTACCAACTCGTTCAAGATTCGTGTGCTTATTGAGGAAGGGAGACCGAGGAAGGCCATTATAAGGGCAGTAGGAGGCGTGGCTGAGTTGAACCTGTAAGTTGAAGTTGGGAATGAGGACCGCAGTCGATGTCACTCTCTTTGTGGAATTTTTATGAATTACTGCAACGACTACTAGAATATAGTAGTTATATTTATTTACATACCGCTATAGTATAGAGAGTGGTGTTAAACTTCAATTACCCAGTGAAGAAAATTGGGAAAAAGTCTTAAGGAACTTTGATAAGGACCATACGTTGAATTTTAAGTTATGCGAAGGAGGTATAGCATTATCCAATGGAAGTAGGAGGCTCAGAATCTTTAACTTAGAGCAGGTTATGGAAACGCCTAGATGTGAAAATTTGAGGAAAATGTCTCACTCGTTGGAGAAATGTTGAAATGGTGGGAACGATGGTCACCGTATTTGGGAGAGCATGATGTTTTGCTCGTAGAGGAATCTTTTAGATGGTTTTAATCGCGAAATCCTTTGATTTATCAGGAATGAAGAGAATGCAGTTTCTGGATTATTCACATAAGGATTTCTCAGAGGCCAATAATGAATAAAGAGAGTCCTTTGGAGAAATCATAGGCTAGCCAGTGAGTGTTGCTAACACTTATAAAATATTTGTGTTCGTGGAGCCCCATAGGTGGACATCCACCCGGGGATTCATTGAACCAGGGTAGTTGAGCCCGGTAGTATGTTTACTTTTAATCGAAGGAGCTAAGGGAGCTATGAGGATGATTGTCAGGATCGAGGCTATTAGTGTTTGAGATACTGATAATTTAACATGGTCGGGGTGGCCAGAGGTGAGGAATATGGTGGTGTAGAGTGCAGAACCACACGGTTAGTCCTTGACCAATAAAAGTTAAAGGAAAAGAATAGGATGTCAAGATGGGGCATTGATTAAAGTAGTTTTGGTTTAGTTAGGACAAGTTTACTATGTTTGGGAACCATTTGGAGGAGCCAGGGTAATTGGCAAGAATGTTGTTATGAGTTTCACCTCAAATGAAGGAGGTGTATTTTTTGTGGCTAGACAGAGTCGCTTTATTTTGTTAACCCTGGAATTTGTGTGTGTAATTTGAGCTTTGTGGAGATATCGGTAACATTATATAGTATGTCTATATTTTTTCCGCAGTAGCGGGGTTTTATTTTCTTTATTCGTTGTGGAAGCGGGTGTGGGTATTTTGAATTTATATCTGTTTGTACTGCTCGTTTTGTATGTGTTATACAAGTATAGTATTATTCTAAGTGTAGTATGCTTTGATTGATCGGAGCGATAGAAGGATAATGATTGGAAGGCTATCGTATCCGTTATTCCAGGGTGGAACTAGTTGTTTTTGCGATATCTCACTTGGATACGGGTTGTGCTCGCCTTTATTATATGTTTAGATGGAACTTCGGTGAGTAGATGTTTCACTATCATGACTTTAGTGCATGGGGACCTTATAGATATGATCTAAGGTATGCCAGATTATTTTTACATATTTTACATTAATATATCTCCACGACCGATAAAGTTAAGTAGTAGTGTATCAGAGGGGTTCCTTGTTTGGATTTCGCTTGCGAGACACTCCACGCATGATCCTTAACGATGTTAGGAGTGGAGAGATGTTACTGTATGCTAGGATATTGGTTTTGGTGAAATTAGTTGAGAGTCATGTGATGATTAGGGTCTAATGATAGTAGATGTACTATGGAAACACACTGGAGATGTTTATCTCACCGCAAATATGTGAGTAAGGCAAGGTGAAGGAAATCAGGTTAAGGCTTAAATCCAGGCCTTGAATAGAAGGAAAATTCAAAGGAAATATGTTTTGGGTATAATGTTAGTAACACTTTTGCAGAGAGTAGGCTCCCCGGTTAGTTAAACTTTGCATTTTTCCAAGATGGAAGGACATAATGGTAGAAGTACTCTAGTAGGTTAGGGAGGTAGGATTTAGAACGTCCCAACGTGTGCCTTAGGCCGTTATATCTCGATGAACGATGATGCAAGGGAGTAGTGTAACGGGACGGTTCCTTGTTATGATTTCACTTTGTGAGATGTCCCACACATGAAACCGAGCAAATACCGAAAGTTGAGAGAGGTCTTTGGTGCTAGGGATTGTCACACCCCGCCTAATTCTGGCGTCGGCCGCCACCAAAACTAAGCCGGGCGTGAACTAAATAAATACCATTCTTAGCATGAGACAGATATGAGACATAAATAAATCAGTCCATAAGATAAATAATTGGTCAATCTCAAATGATCACAAATAACTAAGCGATAAAAGATCCATCGCATGCTAACTACAAAAATCCAATCTCCAATACTGATTAAATAAAATCTAAAATAATCCCAAAATAAATCCTCTAAACAACTTTGGAACCGAATGGCCGAATAAAACTCAAATGAAGTCTCATAATACGACTAGAAAAGAAAGTCTAACTAAACTATGCCATAAAGTAAATAACTCCAGCTGCACCTCCAATGATAACTCCGATAAACTTATACAGCTTCTCCAAATTCTAATCCTGAAAAAGATTAGTCAACGCATGGGTCAGAGCCAAAGCCCCGAGCAAGAATACACACTACTCCCCTCAAATAGGATCCTTGAATACAGACAGTAGCATTATACGCAATAAATATCACAATAGAATATTTTAAATTAAACGAGATAATTAAACGCGATAGATATAAATCACTAACTACCCGCATAAATCCCCATTTATAAAGGCACACCAATATGATTTTAATTTCCCAAGTCCCACGATGTTAATTTCATTAAATTAACCAGCTTTTATTATATCCTCATTTTATTATGGCGGTCCTCCCGCCTCGGGTGATTTCTCCACCAAAAATACACATCCCCTCGTCAAAACGTCGGCTGGCCCGTTTAAACTGTCGGCCCTCGCTGATTGACGAGGTTCCACACACGACACGACATAAAACACCGGCTGACCTGTTTAAACTGTCGGCCCTCGCTGATTATGTCGCCAATATATTTTAATACCCGTCTTATTATCTTAGGTATTAGTTCCCAATTTCTCAATTCACAATTTATAATATACCCCACCCTTTTATTGATGTGAGATCCTCAAAATACCCCTTAGTCCCATACCTAAGGGTTCCCAAGTCATCAATACGTCCTAACTTATGTATAGGAGGATTTTCTAACATAAATCATAACCTAGTCTCATACTTAGACAAGTGTAACGACGATAAAGTAATAAAAATCAGCCCACCCTCAAGGTGATAAAAACGCAATAATCTTTCCTCACTAGTCCCATTCCTAGAAGGCATTCTAAAATATAGGGGGAGAAAAATAAATACCCAACAACCCATCGTCACAAGGAAATATAATAATACCAAAAAGTCACACAACCACGCATGATTAATCAACGTATAAAACTACGCATGATAGTCCAATTCAATTAAATCTTTAATTTAATTAACACAACGTCAACAATACCCAAATAATCTCATTTAATTATTTTAAATTAAATATACCAATTTTTCATCATATATACATCAAAAACCAAATTTCATTATCTCTACATGTATTACATGAGTTATACGCACCCAAAAATTATTTATTTTAAAACTAGGGTTTTTCTATATGCAACCTACACCAATAAAACCCAAAATCACTCATCAATCCTACGTACCCAAAGGGTTATGAATATTATTCAGATTAAAAGATTTTATAAAAACAGCCCCATAATTAGTATTCACTTTTTCTAATTAAGTTACTAATTATTTTTAAGAAAACATGTAATTAAGTGTTTAGGCGACACTTAAAACGCATAATACTAAAGGAAAATAATAGAGTATTCATGCCTGAATAAAAGTTGGTTTAGAAATCTGATCTTGAATGTGTATTCCTCTCAAAAATTTGACAAAGATTCGTTCTTGACGCGTCTTGAGAAAATCCGGTTAATCTTGACAAAACTTGAGTTGAAAGTTATGTAGAATGGGGCTAGGGTTTTGAGGTTGAAGAAGATGAAGAAGATGAGAGGATTCTGATTTTTGAGAAGGCTAAAATGTGTTTTAAAAGATCTAAACTCGTCACTTTATGTTTATATACCAAAAATAATTAGAGTCCTACTCAAATACAAATACTTGAAAAAATCATTACGGACGATCGGACCGTTAGAATCGCTTGAAATTTTAGTATGTTGTAGCGAACGGCGAGACAGGACTGCTGACAAAATTCAGCTTGATCGGACGGTCGAATTTCTAAAAATATTATTTTTACTAGAGAGTTTTATCCTCCGAGGACTCTGAGAGAGTTTTATATTTTGAGGACTCTTCTAAATAATAAAAATGCAATTATAACTCCATTTTAATTCCGATTCCAATTCCGTTTGAAAATTCATTTTTCAAATATAAAAACCAACACTTTAAATTAAAAAATTTATAAAATACAAAATTTCATTTTTCTTCGATTTCCAAAATTAATTTAAAAATTCCCATTTAAAAAATCCGGGTTGTTACAGGGATATAATTAGGATAGTACTCATTTTATGTGTGTAGGAAAACACACCGATCTTAGGACTACTAAGAGGTAAAGGCCAGTGGGGCAAGTGGCACTCTAATAGGAAGATTGTAGTGAGTTAACCATTAGAAGATTGATATGTTAACCTTAGGATGGATTAGAATTCCAGATTAAGGAAAAATTGAATTTCGAATTATTCGGGTTAGAAAAACCCAAGTGTTAATGCCAGGCCGAGGAAATGAGGCCCATTTTAAGAGAGAGTTGTAATAACCCGCCATTTTGGAGATGATTAAATTCCATAATTAAGTATAATTTGGAATTTGGAGAATTTCTCGAAATAGTGATTTTTGGGATTTTCGAGGATTTAAATATTTTCGAAGGGTGTTATAAATTATTTTGGGACTATATAGGTCGAAGTAATTTAATTATATGTCGCCATGGAGTATAGCGACAAAAGAGGTAAGATTTTGAGTAAGAATATCGCACTTAATTATTTTTGGGTTAGAATAGTGATTTGTGGTCAAGTACCTTGGATGGACATTTCGACTGCGCCATGAGTCTCGGAATGTCCGAGATAGTCGGAAAAGAGTGTCCGATTGTCGAAATTGAGTTTCGAGTAATTTTGGAGTTAAATAGGCTCGTAATTGGGTAAACGAGTCGTTTTGGGTTTTAAAGGGGTTAAACCCTTTTCTCCTTATAAAAGGAGGGAGAGGGGGAGAAAAGAGAAGAGAAAATAAAGAAAAGAGAGAGAAGAGAGAGAGGAGGAAGAAAGGAGGAGAAAAAGGAAGATTTGGGCCAAACTTCGCCGGATTCGACTCGAGGTCGTCGGATTATATCCACGAGGCAAGTGTTTACTTGCTTTATTTGTTTTTAAGCATAAATATCTCATATTATTGTTGGTATAAAAAACCATAATGATTTTGGGTTGGGTATTCGGGGATAAAACGGGTTTTTAGGAGTTAAAACGAATAAACCCCTAAAAATGATAAATTGGAGAACTTAGGTTTTTCTTGAAATTAATTGGTGATTCCGGGTTCTAGGATGTTTAGAACCCGTATTATAGGTGTATTTGTAGTTGGTTGAGGTTCTAGGACGTTGGGTTAGGCGACAAAATCTTGGGAGAAGCTTTAATGGCCGAAACCGTCTCGGAGAAGACGATGAATTGTAGAGGCAGCGTGCTTGCCGAATCGATTTGGCCTAGAGACGAATCGATTCGGCTCTTGGTCAAAAAATAAAATTTGTAGATCTCTTCGATTCGGTCGCGTGGGCACCGACCGCGTATTTTTATGATTTTTATTTGATTTATGGTGATTTTTCTACGGAAAGCTGTCCGAGATTGAAATCATTAGTTAGAACTTATTGGAGATAGATATTAGGGGTTCTCAAAAGAATTGTTAGGACCTCTAAAGAATTTGAGGAGATATAAAAACTTTGGGTTTGTAGTAATAAAACCAAGTTAGGATTTATATGGATATTGGATTGAATTTTGGGTATTTTGGAGATTGAAAAATCGCCCAAACTGTAGCCCTCGAACTGGCCGAATCGATTCGGGTACAGACCGAATCGATTCGCCTAAAGGAAATTGGGTTTCTGCAATGGGCCGAATCAATTCGGGTACAGACCGAATCGATTCGCCAATTACAGACTTGTTTGCAGAATACTTTCCGAATCGATTCGGATTGGGAACCGAATGGATTCGCCCACCCGAATCGATTCGCTAAAGGGGAGAATCGATTCGCTTAGGTCAGAATTTCTAGTTTTATCCCTTTAAGAGTATGGGGAGTTGAATTACCATTTGGGATTTTATGGGGATTCCTAAATAAGGGTTTTGAGGATAAATAAACCTTTAAGAGATGATTGAGGTAATTAGTATTGAACAAAGTAAGGAAATACTTTGGGTTTAGTATCATGCTTATATGAAAGCATGGTTATAATTCCTCGAGGGAATCTTTGGGATTATTGGTCATCGCTAGAAGCTATAGGCCACTATGGCTGTTTATATATATTCTAGGAAGAATATATAGGATATGTACATACTATGTGATTTAGGTATATATATATATTATGATGGAAATGATTTTGAAAATATATAAATGAATATTTTCAAAATGGAAAGAGAAATGTTTTTCATAATTAATAAAATATGGATTACACACCTCTCTAAATCGCTATCATATGGGAAGTTGCGTTCGTATGGTGAAGCCCCCTGGCTAATGATGCAGGGTGGATATAGTCCTATAGGCCATGTGAGCGTTTGTTGTTATATTTTTCTGCGCTGGTTAGGAGATTCCGGGTGTGGTCTTGACTATCCCGCAGGCACATGGTCGCTTCCCGATGTCTTTCGATATAGGATCCCAGGTTGTCTTGGAGGCCCTGGAAGATGATAGCCATTTAGGGGCGCGCACAGTGGAGAAATCCGGACGGGCGGTCTTAGAACGCGTTTATATTAAAGCAGTTCATAATAATGGATTTGCTTTAATTACATTTCCTGGATATAGGAAGGGAAATGGGTTAAAAATAAATTGGCTTCGGAAACACTTCCCGGATGGAAGAAGGGATGTGGAAGCATATGTTATGATCAAAGCATTTTTATGATAATGAAAATGTCTTTAAATACATTTCCTGAGTATAAAAAGGGAAATGGGATAATTGATAAAGGAAAAGATTTTTATGTTAATAAAATTGGCTTTCAAAAAGTATATGGTTTGTTAGAGCAATTCATGATAATGAATTGGCTTTTATAAATACATTTCTTGGATATGAGAAGGGAAATGGACGTTTTTGAAATAAAAAGGTTATATATTTTATAAATACTTTATGTATCAAGTAATCTTCAGTCCGGGAGATATTTATATTATCCAGAAGTATATTGTAGATGTATGTATATGTATAAATTGGGTGCCGAGGGTCTAATGAATCCCGACGATCGACCGTGTCGCATAGTAGTGTATCGGGGGGGTTCCTTGTTTGGATTTCGCTTCGCGAGACACCCCACGCACGAATATGGCACTGTGTTGAGACTGGGGAGAAGTTTAATCCTTAGTTCTCTTATATCATTAAATGTTTATGGTATATATATTATATATATCTTTCTGTACTGAGGGACTGGCGGATCTCAAAGATCGACCTTGCTGCATAGTAGTGTATCGGGGGGGTTCCTTGTTTGGATTTCGCTTCGCGAGACACCCCACGCACAAACATGGCATAGCATCGAGATTAAAGTGAAGTTAGCCCTTAGTACATCTGTTTGACTATCTAGGTTAGATAGTGGTTGGGTATTAGATTAGTTTAGCAGGGTAGCTTGACTAGGAGGTTTAAAGGGATGCGCTAGGTGTGCACTGTTAGAGGAGAGGTGAGGGGTATCTCATGAGAGTGCGATACCAATTTAAATATGAGATAAAACTATTTTTCTAAAAATAAAGCATTTATGCACTTGCAACATATTTTCAAACATTCGGGCTCTGACCCGTTTGTCTACTCTCCTTTCTTTCTCTATACTATATATATAGGTGTCCAGACACAAGGACGCCTGGATGGAAACTTCCTTCGAGTCTGACGTCTGCTGCAGCAGCTGTGGATGCTTGCAGGTTATCGGTAGACGTTTCTTTCCTTGTACTCTAGACAGGAGATATTGTATAAACACTCGGGCCAATGGCTCAATTGCATTTATTTATTCTTTCAGTACAGCATTCGATATGGTTGTATATTTGGACCGAGTGTTCGATTATTTTAGTTCCTTTCCTTTCCATTTCAGTTCATTACGCATTTAATTGTGGATGTTTTAATTTGTGACCTAAAAAAAGAGTAGTTAGATAAAAGTTTTTAACGGCCACCTAATAGGATATTAGTAATTAAATGGATTTTCGACAGTGATGCTAAGAATCATCCATATGAAACTCCTGTTTTAATTTAATATTAGAGTGATCGCCCGGTATCTTATTAGGCGGGGTGTTACTGATGGTATCAGAGCATCAGGTTCTAGTGTCCTTAGGAATCTGTGCGGACGTACTACGCTTCCAGCGTTACTCTCATTTGTTATAGAGCCTCAGGATTTGGATTGTTGATATCTCTTGTGAGATTTCGTTCTCCTGCCATATTATGAGATTATAGAAATCTTTTGCGCGCTCGTTTGAGAATCGTGTGCGGAGCTTGGATGGCAGCAGGAGGTGAGGCTTAGATGGTGCAGCTGGTAGAAGGTTGGGATGAGTACCTTAGTAGAGGTCACTCTCTCTATGGTAATTGTTAAGAATTATCTCAATGACTACTAAAGCATAGTAGTTACGAGTACCATAGTGCCGCCGTAATAGAGTGTGGTACTAAAGTTGGATCTCCCAGTGAAGTAAGGATTCGAAAGGGATCTTATGGATAGTTCTAACCGTGAGTCCCCATAAATCAGCAGGATGAGAAGAATGCAGCTTTGGGAATTATTCTCCTAAGGTTCAGCAGAGGTATATGGTGTGAGTATTTGGCGTGACCAGATAAAGTCGCGGTATTAGTTAGCCCTAGACTCGTGTGTGTAATTTGAGTTATGGCGGTATCGATAACATTATATCATGTATGCCTATGTGTTGTCCACAGTAGCGGAGTTTTATTTTTCTTCATTCGCCATAGAGGCGGGTGCTGATATATGGTATATATATACATATCTGGTTAGTGATGCTCGTTTTATATGTCTATACGAGCATGGTGGTATGATGAGTATAACACATCATGGTGTATTTTCGAAGCGATAGCAGACTAAAAATGGCAAGTCTATCGTGTCCATGGTTCCTGGAGGGAACAGGTTATTGTTGCGATGACTCACCTAGATATAGGTTGAGTTCACCTTATTTATTGTGGGTTACGAAACTTCGATGAGTAGAGGCTTCATTTTCGTGATTTGGGTATATGGAAACCTAATATATGATTTAAGGCCGCAGGATTATTGTTGAGCTGAACATAAAGCTCATTATTGTTTACGCAAGGACTTAAAATGAGTGCGAGCGCAGGGTGGTATGACTCTTAGTTTGAGATAGGAGTTCAAACCACCTTTTTTTTTAATTGATTAGGGGATAGGGATATCCCGGTTGCATGTCTAAATGACAGAACTCCATAACCAACGAAGTCAAGGGTTAATGTGTGGAGGGGTTCCTTGTTTGGATTTCGCTTTGCGAGACACTCCACACATGACTCTTAACGGCGTCGGGAGTGGGGAGCTGTTATGGGATGCAAGGATGTTGATTTTATGGAAAGGTCTTATAGTGTGGATGAACCACTATAGGCTATGAGCCACGTGATGTTGATATACTTATGGAGATATTGTGTTATGGAAAAGCACTAAAGTGGTCCCCTCGCCACAAGTGGGTGGGTGAGGTCGGACTTAGAGAAATTTGATTTGAGGATGATTGCCAGGCCTTTATAAGAAGGCAAATTTAGAGAAAATCTGTGATCGGGGTGATGTACATAGTGTTCCTACCACGAGTAGGCACTTTGATTAGTTAGGTTTCCTTCTGTATGGGCGGAAGGATAAGATAGTGAAAATGCGTTTGTAGGATTAGCACGGTAGGATTTAGGACGTCCCGCTTGTGTGCCTTAGGTCGCTATATCTCGATGACCGACTACGCGAGGGAGTAGTGTAACAGGAGGGTTCCTTGTTTGGATTTCGCCTTGGCGAGACGTCCCACGCATGAAACCAAGCAATTGTCGGGAGTTGAGAGAGGCCTTGGGCATTAGGGACATTCTTAAAATTATATTAGTTTCGTATAGGTAGGGTAACGCATAGATAGTAGCATTGTAGGATGTAGGCTCGATAGAGTTAGCGATGCCGAGGTTAGGAGTTTGGAATTTCACAGGTTGGAAGGACCCATAGGTGAGTATTACATCGAGGAAAGGAGACCCTTACTGGGAGAGAGTGTTACGTGTCAGACGTTCGCTATGGATGTGCAGATATGCACAAGTTGGAAAGGTATGGGCACCTTGGTAAGATGGTTTTATATACCGCGTAGTATATAATATTGAAATCCATGCCAAGAGTCATTTTAGAGGATGGGTAGTAAGTGACGTATTAGAGTCACTTTATGATTTCGGTAGCCGCATAGTGTATGGTTAGGAACCATTAGGTTAGTATCTTTTCCTTGAGGTCTTAGGATTTGTAGTAATCCTAGTTAGAGGGTGTAAGTTGCATCTGAATTTCGAGGATGAAATTCCGTTGTAAGGGGGGGAGTATGTAATAACCCGCCCTTTTGGAGATGATTAAATTCCATAATTAAGTATAATTTGGAATTTGGAGAATTTCTCGAAATAGTGATTTTTGGGATTTTCGAGGATTTAAATATTTTCGAAGGGTGTTATAAATTATTTTGGGACTATATAGGTCGAAGTAATTTAATTATATGTCGCCGTGGAGTATAGCGACAAAAGAGGTAAGATTTTGAGTAAGAATATCGCACTTAATTATTTTTGGGTTAGAATAGTGATTTGTGGTCAAGTACCTCGGATGGAAATTTTGACTGCGCCATGAGTCTCGGAATGTCCGAGATAGTCGGAAAAGAGTGTCCGATTGTCGAAATTGAGTTTCGAGTAATTTTGGAGTTAAATAGGCTCGTAATTGGGTAAACGAGTCGTTTTGGGTTTTAAAGGGGTTAAACCCTTTTCTCCTTATAAAAGGAGGGAGAGGGGGAGAAAAGAGAAGAGAAAAGAAAGAAAAGAGAGAGAAGAGAGAGAGGAGGAAGAAAGGAGGAGAAAAAGGAAGATTTGGGCCAAACTCCGTCGGATTCGACTCGAGGTCGTCGGATTATATCCACGAGGCAAGTGTTTACTTGCTTTATTTGTTTTTAAGAATAAATATCTCATATTATTGTTGGTATAACAAACCATAATGATTTTGGGTTGGGTATTCGGGGATAAAACAGGTTTTTGGGAGTTAAAACGAATAAACCCCTAAAAATGATAAATTGGAGAACTTAGGTTTTTCTTGAAATTAATTGGTGATTCCGGGTTCTAGGATGTTTAGAACCCGTATTATAGGTGTATTTGTAGTTGGTTGAGGTTCTAGGACATTGGGTTAGGCGACAAAATCTTGGGAGAAGCTTTAATGGCCGAAACCGTCTCGGAGAAGACGATGAATAGTAGAGGCAGCGTGCTTGCCGAATCGATTCGGCCTAAAGGAGAATCGATTCGGCTCTTGGTCAAAAAATGAAATTTGAAGATCTCTTCGGCACGGTCGCGTGGGTGCCGACCGCGTATTTTTATGATTTTTATTGGATTTATGGTGATTTTTCTACGGAGAGCTGTCCGAGATTGAAATCATTAGTTAGAACTTATTGGAGATAGATATTAGGGGTTCTCAAAAGTATTGTTAGGACCTCTAAAGAATTTGAGGAGATATAAAAACTTTGGGTTTGTAGTAATAAAACCAATTTAGTATTTATATGGATATTGGATTGAATTTTGGGTATTTTGGAGATTGAAAAATCGCCCAAACTGTAGCCCTCGAACTGGCCGAATCGATTCGGGTACAGGCCGAATCGATTCGCCTAAAGGAAATTGGGTTTCTGCAATGGGCCGAATCGATTCGGGTACAGACCGAATCGATTTGCCATTTACAGACCTGTTTGCAGAATACTTTCCGAATCGATTCGGATTGGGAACCGAATGGATTCGCCCACCCGAATCGATTCGCTAAAGGGGCGAATCGATTCGCTTAGGTCAGAATTTCTAGTTTTCTCCCTTTAAGAGTATGGGGAGTTTAATTACCATTTGGGATTTTATGGGGATTCCTAAATAAGGGTTTTGAGGATAAATAAACCTTTAAGAGATGATTGAGGTAATTAGTATTGAACAAAGTAAGGAAATACTTTGGGTTTAGTATCATGCTTATATGAAAGCATGGTTATAATTCCTCGAGGGAATCTTTGGGATTATTGGTCATCGCTAGAAGCTATAGGCCACTATGGCTGTTTATATATATTCTAGGAAGAATATATAGGATATGTACATACTATGTGATTTAGGTATATATATATATTATGATGGAAATGATTTTGAAAATATATAAATGAATATTTTCAAAATGGAAAGAGAAATGTTTTTCATAATTAATAAAATATGGATTACACACCTCTCTAAATCGCTATCATATGGGAAGTTGCGTTCGTATGGTGAAGCCCCCTGGCTAATGATGCAGGGTGGATATAGTCCTATAGGCCATGTGAGCGTTTGTTGTTATATTTTTTTGCGCTGGTTAGGAGATTCCGGGTGTGGTCTTGACTATCCCGCAGGCACATGGTCGCTTCCCGACGTCTTTCGATATAGGATCCCAGGTTGTCTTGGAGGCCCTGGAAGATGATAGCCATTTAGGGGCGCGCACAGTGGAGAAATCCGGACGGGCGGTCTTAGAACGCGTTTATATTAAAGCAGTTCATAATAATGGATTTGCTTTAATTACATTTCCTGGATATAGGAAGGGAAATGGGTTATAAATAAATTGGCTTCGGTAACACTTCCCGGATGGAAGAAGGGATGTGGAAGCATATGTTATGATCAAAGCATTTTTATGATAATGAAAATGTCTTTGAATACATTTCCTGAGTATAAAAAGGGAAATGGGATAATTGATAAAGGAAAAGCTTTTTATGTTAATAAAATTGGCTTTCAAAAAGTATATGGTTTGTTAGAGCAATTCATGATAATGAATTGGCTTTTATAAATACATTTCCTGGATATGAGAAGGGAAATGGAAGTTTTTGAAATAAAAAGGTTATGTATTTTATAAATACTTTATGTATCAAGTAATCCTCAGTCCGGGAGATATTTATATTATCCGAAAGTATATTGTAGATGTATGTATATGTATAAATTGGGTGCCGAGGGTCTAATGAATCCCGACGATCGACCGTGTCGCATAGTAGTGTATCAGGGGGGTTCCTTGTTTGGATTTCGCTTCGCGAGACACCCCACGCACGAATATGGCACTGTGTTGAGACTGGGGAGAAGTTTAATCCTTAGTGCTCTTATATCATTAAATGTTTATGGTATATATATTATATATATCTTTCTGTACTGAGGGACTGGCAGATCTCAAAGATCGACCTTGCTGAATAGTAGTGTATCGGGGGGGTTCCTTGTTTGGATTTCGCTTCGCGAGACACCCCACGCACGAACATGGCATAGCGTCGAGATTAAAGTGAAGTTAGCCCTTAGTACATCTGTTTGACTATCTAGGTTAGATAGTGGTTGGGTATTAGATTAGTTTAGCAGGGTAGCTTGACTAGGAGGTTTAAAGGGATGCGCTAGGTGTGCACTGTTAGAGGAGAGGTGAGTGGTATCTCATAAGAGTGCGATACCAATTTAAATATGAGATAAAACTATTTTTCTAAAAATAAAGCATTTATGAACTTGCAAAATATTTTCAAACATTCGGGCTCTGACCCGTTTGTCTACTCTCCTTTCTTTCTCTATACTATATATATAGGTGTCCAGACACAGGGACGCCTGGATGGAAACTTCCTTCGAGTCTGACGTCTGCTGCAGTAGCTGTGGATGCTTACAGGTTATCGGTAGACGTTTATTTCCTTGTACTCTAGATAAGAGATATTGTATAAACACTCGAGCCAATGGCTCAATTGCATTTATTTATTCTTTCAGTACAGCATTCGATATGGTTGTATATTTGGACCGAGTGTTCGGTTATTTTAGTTCCTTTCATTTCCATTTCAGTTCATTACGCATTTAATTGTGGATGTTTTAATTTGTGCGCTAAAAAAAGAGTAGTTAGATAAAAGTTTTTAACGGCCACCTAATAGGATATTAGTAATTAAATGGATTTTCGACAGTGATGCTAAGAATGATCCATATGAAACTCCTGTTTTAATTTAATATTGGAGTGATCGCCCGGTATCTTATTAGGCGGGGTGTTACAAGAGTGTTATGTGTGTGACGTTTACAGTGGTTGTGCAGAATGGCACGTGTTAAAAGGTGTATGGGTACCTTGGTAAGTTGGTGTTATATACCGTCTGAAATAGAAGGGGCGTAGTATATAAAGCTAAAGAATATGATTTATAGCAGTTATGGGTTGGATTGAACATCGTAGGAGGCACGCGATAACCCAATTGTATAGGTGCAATAAGAGTTAGCACACCTAAGATAAGCGAGAAGACTTACAGGAGTAGTCAAGAGATATTGTAGTTTCCTGATGTAGATGAATGGACACTTGGAGTGGCGGATCTCCGATGGGATCAATAAGTTAGAGTGGCGGTTGTAGGCTCATTTTCTTTATATGCGGTTATAGAAGCACTAGGTGCAATGTCACGTTGTTAGAGTCAACCTTAAGACCGAGGTAGCATTGTAGAACATGGATATTTAGATAAGCTTGTCGTTAAGATAGTGTGTTAAAAAATAAGCCGTGAGATAGGTGGTACATGGTAGGGAACGTTTGTAGCTTTCGACTGTGGTGTACTAGGAGGGGGTGCAATTAGCGATCCTAGGTTGGTGGTGCAGGTTATATCTGAATTTCGAGGATGAAATTACGTTGTGAGGGGGGAAGTATGTAATACCCCCGTACTTTTATAGAGATTTAAATTGCATAAGTTGGTGTAATTTGGAAATTGGAGGAATTTATGTGAATAGTAATTTTAGGATTAATAAGTGTTTGATTATTACCGATGTGATTTACATTTACTTTTAGGACTAAGTAAATGAGTTGGATTATTTTAATCACATGTTGTAGTTAGGTAAGCAACAAAGGATATTATTTTAATTGGAAAACGCTTGTTGAGATGTGTTGGGTTTAATTAGTGAATTTTAGTAAAGTGACCCGGATGGAGATTTCGAGTGCACAGTTGGTTTAGGAATGACCAAGATAGTCAAAATAGAGTATCCGTAGGTAATGTTTAGGTTTCGGGGATTCTTGGACTAGTAGGGACTCGCAATTGAGTAAAAAAACCATTTTTAGGTTTATAAGGGATAAACCCTTATTCTCGCTTATAAAGGCACGGGAGAGTGAGAGAAAGGAAAGAAAAGAGAGAATAGAAGAAGTAAAGAAAAAAAGAAGGAAAATAGGAGAGAAAGGGGGATTTTGGGCCCAACTCCGCGGGATTCGACTCGAGGTCGTCGGATTTCATCCATGAGGCAAGTATTTACTTGCTTTATTCATTTGAGTGGGTATCTCATATTATTGTTGGTGTACTAGAAAATTTTGGGTTAGAACCCTTAAAATAAATTTTGGAAATTTTTATTTAGAGTTAACAAAGTGATGTGTTGTTAACTCCTTATGGATTCTATTGTTAAAACCATGTTAAGGGTGTATATATTTAAATTGATAGGGGAAAAATGATAAACTAGGGTTTTAAATGGTTTTAAGGTTTAAATCTAAGAGAAATGGTTTAATACCACAAATTAATTGATGTGTTCATTGAAAAATATAGATTAGATGTTTATAGAGTTGTTGGTTGAGATTAGAAATAACGAAAATGGAGATTGGGATGATATTTGGGTTTTGGAGAAGTTACGAAACTTTAGCAGATTTTCGGATTCGAACCAGCCGAATTGATTCAGACAGAACGAATTGATTTGGTATGAGACAGTTTGAAAGTTGAACCTTTTTGAATCGATTAGGACAAACCGAATCGATTCGGTGGCCAGCGAATCGATTCGGACAGGCCGAATCGATTCGGTCTCGTAGATTTTTGAGGTTTTCTGTTTTAAGTTAAGGGAAATTAAATACTAATATTTGGAAATTATTATAACGGATTATAGATATGTTATTACGACTCCTAGATGGTGGTATTGAGGGTTAGTAAACCACGGGATGAAAGAGGGAACCTCGGATTAATTTAGTGTATGGTTCGGGGTATGGATTTATCGAATGTTTAGGACGAGAGACATTCGACAGAATCATTCGGCAAGCGTGTATAGATATATTTATACGGTTAGAATAAATATGGGCCGATCGAAATTGAGAAAATACTAAGATACGATTAGGATGGAATTTCGGATATGGGCTAAGGAGAATTGAACGGCTATCTGATACGTCTATTGACGACTATTGTTATAAGTGATGCGATACATATGTAATTAAGATAAGTACTTCGTATACTGTAATTATTACGAATTGGTATATTCGGGATTATATATAAGTCCTCAAAAGTGATTAAGGTGCGAGTTATATATATTAAGTAAGAGAGTACTTATATGCTTAGTATTTTAAGTGTGCGAATACTTATATACTATTACGAGTGGGAACATTTGGGATTATTGGCTATCGCTATAAGAGTTTGGAAATTATAGCCATAATATATTGAGAAGTTACATAGATTATATATACAATGTTGTTACAGTATATATAATATGATACGAATAATATATATGTGTGTGATTGGTCTATTTATACTTTAGAGGTTGGTTCCACAGGCTTCCCCGTGCATAGGGATGGACAGCAATATTATATATTTCCTCTAGTGCGATCCGGGGTTTTGGCGCGATATGGGTGAATCCCTTGGATTGAGGTGAAGGGAGAGTATATCTCCAGGTCATATCGTCCCACATATGAGTGCGATTTTGTCATTTCACTCTTAGGAAGGAACATGACTGTGACACCCCGCCTAATTAACCTCGGGTGATCAGTCTTAAATTAAATTAGAACAGTTTTTTCAGTTGGTTCATTCTTAGAATCACTATCGCCTTTTTAATTACTAACCACCAAAGTGAGAAAATTAGACTGGTGCCAAGTTTTATCTTTCATTAATTTAATGAAATAATCATGCGGAAACAACATAATTTAAACAACCACAATTAACTGAAATCCACTATTCACATCTAAATAACTGACCGAATAAACCATCGGCTCAAATCCAACAGAAGTAAAGACAAGTAATAAATCTCAATTAGTTTTACATAAGTACTGAATAAAATAGTGAACGGCATGATCAAGTAACTGATAGGAAATTTCTACACTAGAAATGAAAAGAACGAAGTGCTTATCAAACTCCCGCAACATCCACATGTGCTGCAGCAACGGATCTCTAGAATGAGTCAAGTCTCGCGTCCCTGTGGCTGGACACCTAAAAGGTTTAAAAAGTTTTTATAGCAAGGGTTAGTACCCAAAACATTTGGAAAACATTTAGCAATTGATTAACTTGCAGTAATAAATATGTATGCATGCTCTTCATATTTTAGTTAGTGTCGCACTCCCTTGGGAATATCCTGACCCCTCCTCTAATGTGCACTACTAATGCCTTAATTAATTTCCTTAGTTATTTCTCCCATAACTAGATAATCGAAATACCTCTTGCAATCACCCTACTCTAACAGAGTATGTCAAAATTATGATTTTTAAGTTATTGTCATCATTAACTTAATGAATCATTTCCCTTTTTATATTCATATAACTTTCACATCCACGATATATGATACAACTCACATCCTGTATTAATTAACCCGTATATAATTATTTACCTCATTATATACTTATAGTCATATGACAGCATTCACAAATGTGCTGAAATGATAATTAATAATGAACATCCTGCGGAGGGATAACTCACCGGATGTATATTGTCTAAAGTCCTATCCCAGTATGTATATTCACAAAACCTAGTTACCCCAAGTCAGAATCGCTCGCTAACATGGTAAATACATAAATATTGGAGGCGGTCATATTCCTTCCCTGAAAGTGAGATGCCCCTCACCCATATAATGGACGCTATGACCTAGGAATATACTCGCCCTACTCGTCAATCTAGGGGATTCATCCTCTACGCGCAACCTCGCCCTGTAGCACTAGAGTATATATAATAATAATAATAATATCTAGCCACTGATATTAATGCACACACCATATATAAATATACTATCGTACACCGTGTGTATATATATATATATATATATAACACCCTGGATATACCGTGTACTATGTCCGTAACACAAACCTATACAATTTATCATGAGTTTATGGCCCAACTCTGATTATTCATTAATTGCACATTAATTAATTAATTAAATTCCTTTTGGTGTCGCTCCAACCAATATATTCGGACTCGCTCTCGTGGCCTGAAGTAAAACAATATCCGAGTCTAAATCCCCAATTCCAAATTATTTAGCTTTCACTCTAAACTAATTCAACGCCTTGGTATCGCTCAACCAATATACCCGGACTCGCCCACTTTATCTGTATTTAATTATTTCGAAATATTCTTCCCAAAATTTAACCATAGGGTGTCACACATAAATTCCCTACAATCCCAATTATTTTCCCTCATAATTAATTAGAGTGTATGCCCAATATTTATTTCTCATTAAATAAGGTATGGAAAGAAATTTTTAATAAAATTCACCTTATATATATAAACTGGACGAATCGTAAAAAATCCCCGACCATCGATCGATCAGGTCTTCGTCTTCCCGAGGTCTCTGTTTCAGCCATGGATGAAAAGATCAAATCCCCAACTTCTACCACAGTCTAACCCAAGTCCTCTCATCAATATAATACACCTATAACCTCATAAGGAACCCCCATAAATTCCCTAAACATTGTTTAATTTCCGTTCTCTTATATTTTTTTTAAATCGGGGAAAAACCCGTATTATTCGTTAACTCGTCTCAACATCAAATATTTATCACAAATTCGTTCCTAACTCGTCTGGGTTTTCACATCTTACCAGATACATACAAATTTTGGATTATACATTAATTCCTACAAAATTTTAAATCAGGAGATTGATTTACAAAAACCCCATTTTTGTACCCCTTAATCCCGAAAATGAATTTTGATTTCTCACATCACATAAATATGAATCATAATGCAAATTAAATGCTAGAACAAGTTAACCACTTTCCTTAAGGCTTCGTAGGGTCTGATTTGAAGTTGTGAATCTCAAGGTTGAAGATGGAATCCCTTTTTTTGCTATCTCCTTTGTCCCCCAAATTGCCTTTAATTGATTCTTCGGGTTTCCTCTCCCACTAAGTGTTTTCTGATCTCCCATAAGTCGTTCTCCTTTTTATTTTAATTATTTAATTAGGCTTAATCCCATTTTTTTCCTAATGGGCCAAGCCCAAGTGACCCAAATACCACCGTATTGGCCCGGCTATGCCTAAAAATGTCTCGTGACCCGTTTACTACCCCCGGGTACACTTTTCCCACTATCTCGGCCCATCCGGACTCAAACGTGTACTCAGAATTGGCATCTGAATTAATTTATAAAATTCCTTATCTCACACCCAAATTAGTTTATACCGACTCCCGGTTGAGATAAGTACATACCCTGTGACTAATACCCGAAATGATGTAAATACATTATTATTATTCAATTAGTAATTAAATTTCCCTAAATATTAACCATTCACCCCCAATTAATATTTAAATAAATATTACCATTATTAATTCAATCAAAATTATGACACTCAAGGAATTTAGAGTTCCTGAATTAATTAAATGTCAAATGCATAAAATTACGGGGTGTTACATACTCCCCCCTTACAAAGGAATTTTTTCCCCAAAATTAGTTCATACCTGTGGTGAATATCTTTGGATATTGTTCCCGCATATCCTCCTCCTGCTCCCAGATAGACTCGTCAACATTGTGATGACCCCACTATACTCTAACTAGTGGAGCAACCTTGGATCGTAACTTGCGCTCGCTACAGTCCATAATAGCCATCGATCTCTCCTCCTACGAGATGTCTGGCTGTAAATCAATTTTCTCGAATGGAATGTTCCAGAAGGCCCTCTCGCTCCTTTGATATTTCTTCAGTGATGCCATATGGAATACGTCGTGTATCCGCTGAAGATGCTCTGACAATCCCAGTCGATATGCTATCGGTCCCACCATCTCAATAATAGAAAAAGGTCCCACGTACCTCGGTGTTAATTTACCCTTCTTGCCGAACCTCATCACCCCTTTTATAGGGGATACCCGGACTAATACCTGATCCCCAACCTCTAACTCCACATGTCTCCGTGAAGCATCAGCATAACTCTTATGCCTATCCTAAGCTATCTGAATCCACCCTCGGATCAACTCTATCTTGGAAGACATGTCCTAGATAATCTCTGGCCCCAATAGCTTGTTGTCCCCCACCTCTAACCAACAAGCGGGTGAACGACAAGGTCTCCCATACAGTGCCTCGAACGGTGCCATGCTGATCGTGAATTGGTAAGAGTTGTTATACGCGAACTCTATTAAAGGAAGAAATCTCTCCCATCCTCCCCCAATGTCTAGAATGCACATCCTTAGCATGTCTTCCAGCATCTGGTTGACTTTCTCAGTTTTCTCGTCGGTCTGTGGGTGATAGGTTGTACTCAAACGTAACTCTGTGCCCATGGCCTCCTGAAAGCTCTGCCAAAAATGTACCACAAAAATTTTGTCTCTATCAGACATAATATTTATCGGCACCCCGTGCAGCTTAACAATCTTCTCTATTAATAGCTGCACATAATGCATCGTCTCAAAGTCTGTGCAAACCGGCAGGAAGTGGTCCACATTTGTCAACCGATCCACAATGACCCATATGGAATCATGACCTCTCGGTGATGTAGCTAACCCTGTAATGAAGTCCATGGAGATGCTCTCCCACTTCCACACATGAATCGCTAGTGGTTATACCATCTTTGATAGTCTCTGATGGTCAAATTTCATGAGCTGACATGTGGTACATTTCGAGACAAACTCTACTATGTCTCGTTTCATTCCTGCCCACCAATACTACCACCTTATATCCTGGTACATTTTATCCCCGCCAGGATGTACCGTAAATCTAGAACCATAGGACTATGTCATAACAGCGTGCCTCAACTCCTCATCCTCTGGCACAATTAACCTCCCATTTAGGCATAGGCCTCCTTTCGAGCTGATCGAGTAACCCTCTGCTCCCCCTCAGCTAACAGCTGGCGTACCCTATACTAGCAGATCTAGTCCTTCGCCTGAGTCCTTACCACTCGCATAATGATCTACGATGTGATGGATAAAGCTGACATGCAGGCCCTGGCTACATCGTCCGCATATCGAAGCTCTCTCCACTTCTCTTTCCAGACTTTTGATATATCCCCAGTTGGTCTCTGTCTTAATGTGTTTGCCACCACATTAGCCTTACCAATATGATACTGAATATCAAACTGGTAGTCTTTCACGAATTCTAGCCACTTCCTCTGCCTCATTTCAGATCCTTCTGTGTGAAGAGATACTAAAGTGACTTGTGATCCGTGAATAAAGTGAACTGCTCTATTAAAAGATAATGTCTCCATATCCTCAAAGCAAAAATGACTGCTGCTAGCTGTAGGTTATGAGTGGGGTAACTCCTCTCGTGAGGCTTTAGCTTTCTGGATGCATAAGCTATAGCCCTTTACTCCTACTGAAGCACACCCCCAAGTCCCTGTAAGGATGCGTTAGTGTAAACCTGATACTCTAGTCCTCCCTTCGATAAAGTAAGTACGGGAGCAAATGTCAACTTGTCCTTTAGCTCGTCGAAAGCTATTTGACAATGATCACTCCAAGTGAAAGGCACCCCTTTTCGAGTCAGATTTGTCAAAGGGCCCACAATCTTTGAGAATCCTTTAATGAACCGCCTGTAATAACCAACCAATCCCAAAAATCTACGCACCTCGGTCAGTGTCATGGGTTGTCCCCACTCTCTCACTACCGACACCTTACTCAGATCCACCGTAATACCCCGGTTTGACACCACGTGACCAAGAAATTGTACCTCTCGTAACCAAAATCCACACTTCCCAAATTTGGTGTAAAGTTGGTGATACCATAGTGTCTGTAGAACCATACGCAGATGATCTACGTGCTCCTCCTCGGTACGTAAGTAGATTAAGATGTCATCAATTAACACGATGACAAACTGGTCGAGGTACTCTCTAAAAACACTGGTCATGAGATCCATGAGCACTGTGGGAGCATTGGCGAGCCTGAATGGCATCACCTTGAACTCGTAAGATTTGTACCGCGACATGAAAGCAGTCTTAGGAACATCCTCCTCTCGGATACGTAGCTAATGATACCCTGACCCTAAATCTATTTTTGATAAGTAAGACGCCCCTCTCAATTGGTCAAATAAATCATCAATCCTAGGCAACCAATACTTATTTCGTATCGTCACCTTATTCATCTCCCTATAATCCACGCACAACCTAAGTGAACCATCCCGCTTCTTTACAAATAACACCGGTGCACCCCACGACGATGTACTCTACTGAATAAACCCCTGATCGAGGAGCTTTTAAATCTAGTCTCTCAACTCATGCATCTTTGAAGGGGAAATATGGTAAGGTGCTCGATCAATCGACCTCGTCCCCGGTGCTAAATCGATTACAAACTTGATTTCCCTACTAGGTGGCAACCCTGGTATTTCCTAGAACACATCCTTGAAGTCCTTCACTACCAAAATCGAATCCAACGGGACTACCACCTCCTGTGAGGTCCCCTCCTAGATATAATACAAGTGTGTGCGACCCTCCCTCGGGTAGAGGCATCGCTATTAGGAACATCTCCTATCCCGAAATGGAGAACACGATTGTCCTCTCGTAACAATCCACAGTCACCCGGTAACCTGCCAACCAGTACATACCTAGGATGACATCATACCCCTCCATATCTAACACTAAGAGGTCCGCCACTAAACTAAGCTCCCAATCAAAATGTCTACCACGCAAAAAATTGAGTGAATCAATGCCCCGCTGCCTACTGGCGACTCTACACACATACGAAGACTACTCGCGATCTCTAGTAACCCGCCCATTTAGCAAATGTAGATTTAATGAATGAATGAGATGCTTCCATATCAAAAAGTATACTACCCACATGACCATGGATTAGAAAAATACCCTCAATCGCTGGCGACACCTGCTGTGTTGGAGGATTGGGAATATCCTGAATGTTATACACATGCCCGTAGTGCATCTTCCCCTGCTGCTGTGGGGCTGGTGGAGCCAGGCCTGTTGCCCCTATTGGGCACCCTGCTATTAGCATATGCCCCTTTGCGGGAACTCTCTCTTGAAGTGTCCTGTCTGGCCATCAACAAAGTAGCGTCTCTGATCGTCCCCCTGTCGTTGGACCTCTTGGCCCTAACGTGGCTGACCCTGTTGGCATCCCTCATTGGTCCTTTGGCCCTGACATCCCTGAGGAACCTTCTGCTGCTGATTTGGGCCCGACTGGCCTTGCCTGAATCCTTGTCCTCCTGGTCGAAACCCACCAGGCATAAATTTCTTAGCCTGCTTCCCTTACTGACTACTAATCTGCTGCTGAGTACCACTTGTGTCACCACCAACAACTGCCTTGCCCTGCTAGCTCAGCTCCCCTACCTTCTTTATCCCCTTCGCATGGAAGCGATGATCCTGGCAATGTACAAGGGCAGCATTAATGACATCTGTATATGTCACTAATGTCGTATTACCAATCAAGTGCTGCCTGATCCTCCAAGCCAAGCCATCTATGAACTTCGACTTATTTCGCTCCTCGTCGCTCACCTCATTTGGCACAAAGTTCGCCAAATGGGTGAACTCTTCCTCATAGTCTTCCACTGAATGGTCACCCGGTACTAGCTCACTGAACTTCTTCCTCATTTTAGCCTCTACCGCTAGTGGGAAGTATTTGCGGTTGAATCGCACCCAAAACTCGGATATCGTCATCAAATCCCTCTCCTCAGCGGTGGTAACTGACTCCCACCACTGTAAGGCTTCCCCCGACAAACGGAAGGTAGCAAGCATCTATTTTTGTACATCGGTGCACTCCAGCATGCGTAGATGGCGCTGAATATTCTTCTTTCATTCACAAGCCTCTACCACATCGGTATTACCCTGAAACACGGGTGGGTGACCGTTCTAAAAGGTCTCCCTAACTTGCTGCCAAGACGGTGGCCCCACGGGAGCCTAAACTGCTGGTGCCACTGGAGGTGGTGCCTGGGACTAAGGAAAATGGGATGCCATAGCCCTCATTGCTGTCTCAATTGCCAGGGCCACCATCACGTCCACCTGAGTAGCGGAGATCAACTCGGGTGGGGGTGGGGTGGGGGTGGCGGTACTTGTGGCTCCTGATGAGCCTCCCTTAACTCATCCCTATCTTCCGCCCTCTCCGCTCTCTGCCTCTTCGGTGGCATCTGAAAATAGATCGAATCTTATAAGTACACAATTATACAAAAATCTAATAGTAGAAAATACGATATCTCAAAAGCGAAAAATGAATCAACAGTCCTAATAATAGGGCTCTGTAACAACTGAACGCTACGCTGAAACGTAGTAAGCCGCACAAATCCTAAGGACACTAGAACCCAATGCTCTGATACCATCTATGACACCCCGCCTAATTAACCCCGGGTGATCAGTCCTTCATTAAATTAGAACAGGTTTCGCAGTTGGTTCATTCTTAGCATCACTGTCGCCTTTTTAATTACTAACCACCTAAGTGAGAAAATTTGACTTGTGCCAAGTTTTATCTTTTATTAATTTAATGAAATACTCATGCGAAAATAAAATAATTTAAACAATCACAATTAACTGAAATCCACCATTCACATCTAAATAACTGACCGAATACACCATCGGCTCAAATCCAACAAAAGTAAAACAAGTAATAAATCTCAACAAGTCTGACATAAGTACTGAATAAAAACAGTGAGCGACATGCTTGAGTAATTGATAGGAAATTTCTACACTAGAAATGAAAATAATGAAGAGCCTATCAAACTCCGACAACATCCACATGTGTTGCAACAACGGATCCTTAGAATGAGTCAAGTTTGGTGTCCCTGTGGTTGGACACCTAAAAGGTTTTTAAAAGTTTTTATAGCAAGGGTTAGTACCCAAAACATTTGGAAAACATTTAGCAATTGATTAACTTGCAGTAATAAATATGTATGCATGCTCTTCCTATTTTAGTTAGTGTCTCACTACCTTGGGAATATCCTCACCCCGCCTATAATGTGCACTACTAACGCCTTAATTAATTTCCTTAGTTATTTCTCTCATAACTAGATAATCAAAATACCCCTTGCAACCACCCTACTCTAACTAAGTATGTCAAAATTATGATTTTTAAGTTATTGTCATCATTAACTTAATTAATCATTTTCCTTTTTATATTCATAAAACTTTCACATCCACGATATATGATACAACTCATAGCCTGTACTAATTAACCCGTATATAATTATTACATATAGTCATATTACAACATTCACAAATATGCTGAAATAATAATTCATAATGAATATCCTCCCGGGTAATAACTCACCGGATGTATATTCTCTTTCACATAACCTAGTTACCCTAAGTCAGAATCGCTCGCTAACTTGATTAATACATAAATATTGGAGGTGGTCATATTCCTTCCTTGAAAGTGAGATGCCTCTCACCCATATAATGGATGCTACGACTTGGGAATATACTGACCCTACTCCTCAAGCCAGGGGATTCATCCTCTATGCGCAACCTCCCCCTATAGCACTAGAGTAATAATAATAATAATAATAATAATAATAATAATAATAATAATAATAATAATAATAATAATAATAATAATAATAATATTCATCTACTAATATTAATGCACATACCATATATGTATACTATCGCACACCGTATATATATATATATATATATATATATATATATATATATATATATATATATATATATATATATATATATATATATATATATATAAAAAACACCCTAAATATACCGTGTACTAAGTCCGTAACACAAGCCTATACAATTTATCATGTGTTTATGGCCCAACTCTGATTATTAATTAATTTCACATTAATTAATTAAATTACTTTTGGTGTCGCTCTAACCAATATATTCGGACTCGTTCTCATGGCCCGAAGTAAAACAATAGCCGAATCTAAATCCCCGACTCCAAATTAATTAGCTTTCACTCTAAATTAATTCAACGCCTTGGTATCGCTCAACTTATATACTCGGACTCCCCCACTTTATCCATATTTAATTATTTCGAAATATTCTTCCCAAAATTTAACCAGAGTGTGTCACACATAAATTCCTTCCAATCCCAATTATTTTATCCTCATATTTAATTACATTGTATTCCCTATATTTATTTCTCATTAAATAAGGTATGGAAAGAAATTTTTAATTAAATTCACCTTATATATATAAACTGGCCGAACTGTCAAAAATCCCCGACCATTGATCGATCGATCCCCAACCATCGATCGATCGATCGATTAGGTCTTCATCTTACCCAAGTCTCTGTTTCAGCCATGGACGAAAAACTCAAATCCCCAACTTCTTCTACAGTCTAACCCAAGTCCTCTCATCAATGTAATATACCAATAACCTCATAAGGAACCCCCATAAAGTCCCTAAACATAGTTTAATTTCCGTTCTCTACTATTTTTTCTAAATTGGGGAAAAATCCGTATTATTCGTTAACCCGTCTCAACATCAAATATTTATCTCAAATTTGTTCCTAACTCGTCTGGGTTTACACATCTTACCAGATATATACAAATCTCGGATTATACATAAATTCCTACAAAATTTTGAAATCAGGAGATTGATTTACAAAAACCCCATTTTTGTACCCCTTAATCCTAAAAACGAATTTTGATTTCTCACATCACATAAATATGAATCATAATGCAAATTAAATGCAACAACAAGTTAACCACTTGCCTTAAGGTTTCGTAGGGTCTGCTTTGAAGTTGTGAATCTCAAGGTTGAAGATGGAATCCCCCTTTTTGCTCTTTTCTTTGTCTCCCAAATTATCTTTAATTGCTTCTAAGGGTTTCCTCTCCCACTAAGTGTTTTTTAATCTCCCATCAATCGTTGCCCTTTTTTTTAATTTGATAATTAGGCTTAATCCTATTTTTTCCTAGTGGGCCAAGCCCAAGTGACCCAAATACCCCTGTGTGGGTCCGACTATGCCTAAAAATATCCCGTAACCCGTTTACTACCCCCGGCTACACTTTTTCGACTATCTCGGTCCATTTGAACTTAACCTTACACTCAGAATTGGCATCCAAATTATAAAAATCCCTATCTAACACCCAAATTAGTCTATACGGACTTCCGGCTGAGATAAGTACATACCACGTCACTAATACTCGAAATGACGTAGATAAATTATTACTATTCACTTAGTAATTAAATTTCCCTAAATATTAGCCATTCACTCCCTGATTAATATTTAAATAAATATTACCATAATTAATTCAATCAAAATTACGACACATAAGTAATTTAGAGTTCCCGAATTAATTAAATGTTAAATGCTTAAAATTATGGGGTGTTACAATGACCGCCTCCATCGTTGTGTGGCTTGGTACCGTGGTTGATTGAGTAAACTCGAGTGCGGATAGGCACTATGAGACTTCAGCCTCGAGTTATAGCTCAATGGGGTGGTTATTATACTTATGATTGTAATAGGTATAAATATACTTGTTGTGTATAGTATATTGTTTGTATATGAAGATGAGATATTATATAGTTTTGACTTGTGCAAAGAGTAAAGTGAATAAGGTTTTATTCTCATTCCGGGAGATTTTATCTAGATTTAAATTGTGATTCGTATATTAAAGTAGGAACTATATATAAGGGATATTATATGTTGAAGAGAAAATGGCATTTTAAACTAGTGAGAGTTTTGGAATATATACACACACACACACACACACACACACACACACACAGAGAGAGGCTATAGTACATCATGCTCTATACATCACCTGTGCATCACAGCTAATTCTAGGCCCTAAAATACTTTTTTTTTCAAATTTAATATTTTTTCCTTGAAATTAACCTTCCAATCAACCCATATGCCAAAAATTAGGTCAAAATACATTTTGTAGCTATTTTTAAAAAAATTCACAAAAAACTGCTAAAAATACCTTATTTATGAGGGTCTGCACCAACAGTTTTTTGTGGATTTTTCAAAAATAGCTACAAAATGTATTTTGACCTAATTTTTTGCATATGGTTTGATTGGAAGGTTAATTTCAAGGGAAAATATAAAATTTGAAAAAAAACGTTTTCTAGTGCCTAGAATTAGGTGTGATGTATAGTGCACGACTGTATATATATATATAATCAAGGATAATATCAAATAAAGTTCAACTAATAGCTTACGGTATAACGTATATTATTACATGTAGGGTAGGTTCTAGTTATGAGGACTTAGAGGATGGATTATATAGATTAGTTAGGCAGGCTAGCTTAACTATATGGTTTAAAACGTATGTGATATGTTTTCACTATTAGAAGAGGGGTGAGGTGTATCTCATGAGAGTGCAATGGCAGTTTAAATATGAGAGATTTCATATTTCAAAATATGGCATTTATGCACTTGCTAAATATTTTCAAACTCGGGATCCTCTGACCCGTTTCTCTATTTTCCCCTCTCTTTCTCTCTCTCTCTCTCTCTCTCTCTCTATATATATATATATATATAGGTGTCCAGGCACAGGGACGCCTGGATGATGATTCCTTCGAGTTAGACGTTTGCTGCAGCAGTTATGGATGCATGCAGGTTCACTGTAGACATATCTATGCTTGTAGTCCAGATAGGAGGTACTGTAGAAACACTCGGGCGGACAACCCAACTGTATTCATTTATTCTTTTACCGCCTTTTAGTGCGGCATTCGACTTGGTTGTGTTATGTTGTACCGAGTGTTCGGTTATTTTATTTCATTTCAGTTTTGTGTATATAAAAGTGTGTGAATGTTTTATTCGAATGGTTTGGTTAAAAAGATTAGTTAAATAAAATTTTGATGCCAACCTAATAAGTTATTAGGAATTAAATTGGTTTTCAACGGTGATGTTGGCAATGAACCATATGAAACTCCTGCTTTAATTTGGTATAGGATTGATCACCCAGTATTTTATTAGGCGGGGTGTCAGGGGGGGACATGCAAAAATATAGTTCAATTTCCTTATTATTTTATGTAATAATCTAACAACATTTCAAAATAAAAACAAGAATTGATCTAGTTCATTGATTGAGTAATCTTCCACGGTCTTTGTTTTCTAACGACCACTAATAAGGGGGACGATGCTAGTATATTTTTTAGAGGACTCCTAACTACTCCATCTCTTTTAACCTCTTGTGACTCCCAACTATTATTGAGATTCAATTACAGTAACTATTTTTGTTCAACTCAAGTACCTCTAAATTTTGTTGAGAATTTTTATAATATATAGTTGTACCCTCAAGAATCTATCTATGAGAAGTTGTAATAACTAATTCTGATAATATATAAGATCTTGGGACCCTTCACTCATTGTCACGTGTTAGGCTCAAGAAACGCCATATGTGAAGGGTCGTGTTGAGATAAAAAGTCCCACATTGGATAATAAAAAAACCTTGCACCTCAATATAAATGATCATGGGTCCCTCCACCCATTGCCAATTGATTTTGTGTATGCTCACATATTTAACATGGTATCATAGCAGACTATTTATGGCCCAACAACTCAATTACTATACATCACTTAGTATAAATATGTTAAATCATGACATAATCGACTAATTATGAATTGTTTATGTGTTGGATGTTCAAATATTTGACATATATCAACAAATTAATACTAAGAGACATCATCACCCGGTCTCAATGATATAATAGTCCCTCCTTTTAAATACGAAGTCTTAATTTAAAGTCAAATCTTCAAAAAAATAAAAAATTACACTTCAAACCTCCTATGGGTCATTCTATAGGGAAATAAGGAGATTAAATTTTGACTCTTTAGAATGTAACGATAAGGACATGTTAAAAATAATTTTCCAATAAGTCCATACGTGTTACAATTATTAATATGAGTAGGTTATTTTTGGATTGATATAGGATACTAATGTTTGGTGACTCGAATTGTGATTTCGAGTGTACAATTGATCCGAAATGGATTGAAACAGTCAGATTTAAGTACCCGGGGGTAGTAATTGGATATTGAAAACTTTTTAGACTAGTCAGAACCCATTCGGGGCATATACATGCCATTTTATATGACTAGGTTATCCTAAATACTGGATTAAGATGTTTAAATAAGAGTCTAGGGTTAGCAGGCAACTATTATACACAACTAAATTTTAACCCCTCGCGATGCGCGAACGTTTTAAAATTTCGTATAGAAAAGCTTAAAGAAACATGTTATTAAAATATCATAAAATTTCGTATCCAAATATTTTTAATGAGCAAAATTTTCTATTAGTTGACAATTACATAAAAAGTTAAATTTGCATAAAAAACTAATTGACATGAAATCTACCTATATCAAATAAATAGTATCCAACCTTTTATGATATACTACTCTTTTCATTGGGATTTTGCTAAAAAAAATTGAGATAATTCTAATCGAATTGTTTAGCGCACAATTCTACAACTCAATTTTAGAAGTGGTGAATATTTTGTAATTTGACCATCATCTCAACCAACCTAATTCTTAATAGTGACGAAATAAGAGATGCCATAAATTAATTTGTTGTTTATTGTTACATATTTTTATTCTTTTTGCAAAATAAAATAATCAAATTATCAATTTGGTTGAGTAACACTATTTCTTTTATTTTAGAAAAAGATAAAAATACATTTTTTTATTACAAAGTGATCAAACCTTGTAATCAAACAAACACAAAAACATAGTTAACTTATCACATATGAGTCCACCAATGCAGATCATTTTTTATAAAATATTGAAAAAATATTTTTGAGTAGATTTTTTTCTATGGTGTTTGAACATTTCAAGGGACTCCAAAAAAAAAATCAATTCAATATTTTTTTGTTCTTTTAAAAAAATAGATCAAACTATGTGAGTTTCAAGCTATTAAAAACTGTCATAGTTTGACCTTTTTTTTAAAATAGTAAAATAACTTGTTTCACCTAAAATGTTTAAATACCCCACAGAAAAAATGAATTCAAAAATATTTTTTTTATTACTCTAAAAAAATATTTTGCACAGGTCATATATATATATATATCATGTCTAATACTTAAATTAGTAACAAATTGTTCAAAGGAAAAACTAACTCTTCATCTCCTCTCTTAAAATTCATATAATATAATGAGAGGGTAAATTGGATTAGCCATGTTGAAAAATTACTTTAAGCGATACCATTTTTATATCTATATATTAAATTAAAACATTACAAAGACTTTTGGTGAAAAAAGAGAGAGGAAAAAGAAGGGTGGGTCATGAGAGAGCTTTAGAGGAAGCAAATTGGGAGAAACTTTGGGGAGAAATTTTTCACCACACGAGGAAGATTAAGATCTTATGAACCATTTTAAGGCAAGTAATTATCTTGATTAATTGTGTATGTAGTAGTCTCAATTCATATCATAGTAGGTGTTATGAAAAATAAATTTTTAGGTGGGGATTTGCATGTTGATAGGGTTTTTGAGAATTTGATTCCATAAATAGTGGTGGAAATTCGTATGTAAAATTGTTGAATGAATCCCATATGATAATATGTGATCTTTGATGAGAAAATGGAAGATTTATATAATCTTGTGATTTAATTAAGATAGGAAAAAACTCTTAATTAAGATGTTGAATCCCACGAATTGGATGATGTTTGGGATGAATTTAAATATGAAAATGAGTATAATCATGTTGGGTATTGATAGAAACTATTTGGGTTAGATTGGTGATATATATGGGATTATTTTTGGGAAGATGATGAATCCCACCTAAGAAAGAGGGTTACAACATTAATCTCATTAGAAGCTCGTTCGAACAAGTTGAGATTCTCGTCTGAATGAGTTGGTATTTTTTTCGAACGGCTCGTGGGTTTTGGTCATGGAGATATATCTTTTCGTTACGAATGCGTGGCCATCAATTTTGTATTTTTTTTTAATTACTCAAGAATTTTCTACGAAAGGGTGTTCGAGATCGAAATCTTTAGTTAGAAATCCAATCTGGGTATGGATGTATATAACACTTGGGTTATGATATATGAAATTGGGTTGGTAATTCAGAAAGAGTTAGGTTATGGGCTGGTTTGGGATTGGCTTAGTGTCCGAAATAAAATATAAATGTGATATATATAAATAAGTCAGTGACTACCTATGAATTTGGGAGTCGGATTTAGACTTGGAGATTGTAGGTCAGAGCTATGAGAGACATGCACGATTAAACGATTTTATTCTATATATATGCGGGTAAAGAGATAGCGTGTGTATGTATATATATACACACGCACAACCATGCTCAAATGCGGACGCAACTTACAAACGAATTTTTGGGTACTTTTTGAAAATATCAAAAAATTAAATTTCGACTTGATTTTTTTTCCTCTGTGGTATTTAAACATTTTAGGGGACACCTGTAAAAAATTTGCTCAAAATGAATTGTTTTACTATTTTAAAAAAAATGGATCAAACATATGTCAGTTTTAAAGAGCTTTAAAGATTGACATGTTTGATCGATTTTTTAAAAATAGCAAAAAAATTAATTTTGAGTTGACTTTTTTATAGTGGTCCCTTGAAATGTTTAATACCACAAAAAAAATTAACTCAAAAATATTTTTTTACTATTTTTAAAAAATACAGAAAAATTCGTCCGCAACTTAAATCTGCAAGTTGTGTCCGCATTAGAGTCGTCTTGTATATATATATATATATATACAATACTTCTCTTGTGCAGACCATTCCACATTTTAAGAGTGCAGACTGGACACATGTCACTTGGTGGTGAGCCCAGAAAAGAGAGAGATTGTGCCTATAATTTAGCCGATAATTTCTAGGATCACCACTAGGTGACACATGTTCGATCCGCACTCTTAAAATGCTGACAGTCCGCACAAAAGCATATATATATATATATATATATATATATATATATATATATATATATATATATATATATATATATATATATATATATATATATATATATATATATACGTATGTAGTAAGAGCATTGAGAAGCCTCCAAAAAGTGAATCCTAAATTCTCATATTTTTGAATTTTTTTAATTAAACAAATACACGTACTTACATATGAATCTTCCACGTATATTTCAAATTCCTAAAATATAGCAACAACCAGTGAAATCTATAACTGCTAACTGTTGATTCCAAATTTTTAAATTTATTCTTTTTTTAATTGACGTAAACACACGAGTAGAATATAGAAACTACCCACGTACTAAATTATATTCCCTCTTTTTCAAACCTTCCCACTAAAATATTTGTTAACTTCCCACACACATAATCATACCCACGAAAGTTGTATATTCCCATCAACTAAGGTACTTGGGTCACAAATCACAAGTCTCGAGAAAACTACATAGCACCATTTGTTCTTCCACTACTCCTCCAAACAGCAGGCCCGACTTCACCCACCCCTCAATCACTTTTTGAACTTTAAACTTTATAAACTTTCTCCCATTCTACAGCCATGTATCATCCTTCTTTCTCCACCCTCGTTTTCATATTGTTATAGCTCGCAACCACCTCGCTCTCCAAAACCACCGCCACTAATGAACTCAATGGTGAAAACTTAAGGTTTGCTCCTTTTACTTTTTATGTTTTGCTTTTTTTCCCTCTTTTCATAAGCAAGTAATCTCATATTGATTACTATTTAAAGGTTATGATGTGTTTACATATAAAAGTAGGGAGGAAGAGAGATGTAAACGATTCTTAACAAAAGAACAAATGTAAGTTTTCAGTCGTGATTTATATCTAGGGAGGAAGAAATATATGGTATTATTATTCTCTCTCTCTCTCTCTCTCTCTCTCTCTAACAAGAACTATTATAGGATCTTTTTCTTCTCACGAATTTTATTTCAATTTACTGTTTATGTATTTATATTATATATTTTTTTTTTTTTCATATTAAAGGTATATTCTCTTCTCCATTTTCCATATATTTAGCGGATCTTTTTGTTTTTTGTGCAGGTCGAATTACACTGATCTCTCTCATAATTCTTCAGTGAGGATTTCACTCACCCAATTGTTATATTTTTTCAAGTTTATGTTTTCAATATAAAATTTGTTAGAATTTTTTTTACATGGAGTTTTATAGTGGTAAGTTGTGTTTTTATTATGTTTGATTTGATTTTTTGTTGAATGCCAATATTTGAATAGGTTCACAGTTAGCACCACAATCTACAAGATAACACAAACTAATTTCGAGGTATTTTGTTATCTTTTTCTTAATTTATTCTTATTATGAGTTTATTAAGAAGTTATTTTTTTTAGTTTGTATCATGGTTTATATCATGTTTGAAAGATATGTGAGTATAGTAATTCTTTGGGAATACTATTAACCCATAATAAGACGTTGGGATTTTATATGAAGTTCATTTCCAACCCTCTGTTTGAGTTTATTATTATTATTATTATTATTATTATTATTATTATTATTATTATTATTATTATTATTATTATTATTATTATTATTATTATTATTATTATTATTATTATTATTATTATTATAGTTTTAAACTTTTAATTTTATGTGATGTTAATATATTGGGTTTTCACTTTTAAAATGGTCAAACTTTAATTTTCTCTTTTTTTTCGTAAGTGAATTTGAAAACAAAATGTAATATTTTATTTTTATTGTTTTTTTTAGAAAATAACTTATTTTCAGCGTTATTTTTAATCTTGAGATACTACATAACATTTTAAAAGATTTAAAACATAGTAAATTGTAACAATTATGTAAAAGAGTTTGTTGAAAAGTGTACATTAACAAAAATAACACAGAAATTGTAGCAGTTATATAAAATAGTAGTGAAATAAAAGTTATGTAAAACACTGCTAAAATATTATGTAAATTGTAATGTTTTTAAATGTTATTTTATTACGGTTTTTAACGTTTCAAACATTTTTATTAAATATTAATGTACAGTAATTAAAAAAAAAACTTTGTTAACCCTGTACATTTTTCTAACTAATTGTTTTTGTACAACTTAAAAGTACAATTTACAATGTAACAAAAGAGATTTAAAAAATTATATTACGCTATAAAAAAACAGTAAAAATTGTTTTTCCTTAACAAAAAAAGTTAAAACGGTTAAAAATAGTAATAAACTGTATGTATTTATAAAAAATAACGTAATACATAATATTGTATAAAAAAATTATCGGAAACTAAAGTTTTTTTATAAAATAATATAATACTTTTTTAAGTACCTTTATCAAGTTTGTTCCGTTTTGATTTTGAATGAAAGTACCATTATTTAAATAATAGATATTTAATTTCAAAATATTAATTTTTTTATAGTCAAAACTAAAAAAATAATTAAAAAAAATGATATTATGTTTTTTTTTAATTTCAGAATATTACTTTTTTAATATTAAAAATATTTTTTTATTTTATGATTATTTTAAATATTTTAAATGTTACGAAGTATCTCACCTTTCAGCCATATATCTTTATGAGTGAACATTAGAAGAAGAATATGACCATACTTAGATGTTCAGTATGATTGTAGTGAGAGTTATCTAAGCTCTAATATTAAATAAAAATCAATATGAACTTTAAAGAAATAATCAGTTATAATAATGTCAAAACTCTGTTACGCGTTTGAACAAACACATGGTGTAAACAAATAATTAATTTGTCAAATCTAATATTCACATCTGACGCATATGATCTTCACGGTAGTTGTAGAATTTTTAAAAAATAATGAGAGAGATTTGAGAGGTAAGAGAATTTTTTTATAAAAATTTAAATATATAATGTGCTTAATTGTATATAAATAGGTATAGTCAATTATCTCATTGTTCGCTTTGATACTAAGATTTATATTTCTTTTTCGTTTTAAAATTTTTATTTTTATTTTTCATTTTTCTAATCATTTTTGTATGTCAATTTTGTTCAAAATTGTTGCATTAACATATTCATTTTACGATGTTAGAATTGAAGTTACAAAAATTATGATATTGTTTGTTATCGTTATTGCTAATTTACATTACTTATACAACAAGTTTGTTTAGGGAGATTTTTTTTAAAACTTCATTTGTCTCTCTATAACCCATTTTTTTAAACTTTGCATATGACTTACTACGAAGAATAGTGGTGAAAATAAAAATAACATTATTACTTTAAGTTATCATCAATTTTATATTAAACATGTTGGTTCTAACATTTTAATATGCTAGAAAAAAATTGACTTATATATTTAAATGAATTTTTAAAAAATTACAACATTTGGACTAGACATGTTGTTTTCGGACTAAGGCAAAAGAAATGCATGATCTTCATTTGTTGAAAATGTGTTGAAATCCCAGCTGTAATCTTCTATGCAATGCTAAAGCTTATATATCCGTGTCTTTAGCATAGTAGTTTTCTTTTATGCAACTGTTGTAAGCTGTATGACCTTTTAAATTTCATTACATTTTGTTTCCTGTTAAAGTACGGTAATTATATTTTTAAATATAGTTACATAGATGTTTTTTTTTACAATAGAGATCCAAAATTTTACTGCATAAATGGTCTTCTGGGTAGACTGAACCACATTTACTTTCATATGAAATATTTTCTTTTCTTCTTTATAATAGAGATTGATTGTCTTCCAGTGGTGGGGTTTTATATTACTATGATGCTTTTCATTTTTCTTTTTCATGAGAATTAACTCACATTGCCTACTTCTAAATAAAACAAAGCTTTGATTGATATAAAAGGTTAATTTTTATTTTGTTAATTACAGGGTATAATCTATTATTATAAGAAATACTTGTACTCAATTATCCAAGAGAATGCCTAAACTATTACCATTGATGTTCATCAAAATTAAAAGGAATTGTATGTCTTAGATGGAGTTGTAACATTCATTATCATGTGTAGAACCACAAATTCATATTTAAAGTTTAAGGTATTGCATAATTGTCCCACTTCTGTAGGATTTCATTACACCAAGTTTGAGATTAAGGACTAGAGTAAACAGGATTCAACATGAGATGAATTTAGGGTTGCTTTGCCAAATTTCGGCAGTTAAATAGAAAGAAAAAGGTAGGTGATCATTTCATACAAATCAGTAGGTCTTCTCCCATGACAGTCGAAAGTAGTCCTTTCCATTCCAATGTACCAAAAAATCAACACAGCTGGAACAACAGTTTATTTAAATGGTTCGATCTGATATGAACAAATCTTATGCCAATGTAGTGAAGAAAGATGATAAGTTTACTCCACGGTTTCAAGATACTCTGAACAAGTTAAATGATATATCCAATCTATTTTCTAATCTCCCACAACATTACTACCAAGATTAAACTCCCGTTATCAAGATCTCAGGTGAGATTTACAAGGAATCACTAAATTCATGCAAAACAAGATTACTAGATTGTTTGATCCTGTCTAAGGGTAAAAAACCTCTCACTACACAGGATGTCAAGCGCACGCTATATTCGGTTTGGCAACCAAAAAATTGTGGAAAACAACCCTAAGAGGTAAAGTTTTTTACAGTCTACTTTTTGATTCAGTAGATTATATGCCTAAAGCATGGATGATTGGTTCTATTTGTTATTTATTACCTTCGTTTAAACTGATGAAGTGGTGCCCAATATTACACCATCTAATTTTGTTTCGTCTAATGCCTAGGTATGGTATCGGTATTTTTCTGGACTTACGTGGAGAATTTGGCACCCAAGATTGTTGTTAGAAATTGAAAAACGATTAGGTACACCTATTACTATAAATCAAGTTTGGTCCAAAATTTTGAACTTCAGATGCTGAGAATTTTTGGATTTGAAATAGAAATATGGGTTTTGGGGTTTGGATTGTGTAGTTTGCATCTTTAATTAAATTTGTATGGGTACATGTGTTAATAAGAACGGTTTTTATCTTTTATTAAATTAGTTCTCCATTGTATATTTCTAAGAATTTATATTCATTACGTCTTTTAGGGTATGTATATTCAATATATTTGAATTTTAATGTTCCAAATTTCATTTGTATATTTTTTTATTAATGTTTTTTTATGACGAAAGGTGAAAACAGAGAGTTCAGTTCTGATTAATTGAAACCACAAGTGGGCATAAGAATATGAGGTAAGAGAGAATTGGACTTACATCCTGTTACTGTGTTGTGTATATGTGTAACCCATATGGGTGAGTTATTTCAAAATGAGTTACAACATGTCGTGCATCGCACGGGTCACCACTAGTATGTATATGTGTATATATATATATATATATATATATATATATATATATATATATATATATATATATATATGCGTGTGTGTGCGCGCGCGTTGAGAAGTTTAGAAGTGAACATAAAACATGAATATTTTAAGGAACCTTAACAAAAAACACCTAGCACCCAATCAATTTTAATTCCTATGTTGAAATTGGTCCGCGCCAGCAGCAACGGACATGTGTGTGACAGGCACAAACGTGTAACACCCCGCTCAAAACAATAACGGGTGGCCAACCCTATACTATATTAGATCAGGAGTTTCAGATGGTCTAGTCTCAACATCAACTGCCGGTACTATATCATATAGGACTAACTACCCGATATCATATAAGCGAGATGTTAAAATAAAAATAAAACACACCATAACTACTAATAAGAAAAAGAAGGATGCATGAAAGAACTATGAGAAATGAAATGCTCGAATAAAATGAAATAAATAACTACAACTGAATATACTACAAAGAAGTAAACCCGAATAAGTTGTCGGGTCATAGCCAATACAATGACTGAATGAAATAAATATACACATTTATAAATATCCCTTGGGTACAAACCCGATATATAACATGAATGCTACTTAGAATTTTGAAGTAGGAGGCAACTACCAGATACATCCCGCAACAGTCCGCACTTGTCACGGCTCCCAAGACTCTGGATAGAAAGTCATCCGGCATCCATGCGGTAGGACAACTGTAGTAATATATATATATATATACAAGCATGAGAGAAAAATAAACGGGTCAGAGCCCGAGTGTGAAAAATATTTAGCAAGTGTGTTAACCGTGCATAATAATTATGTGTGCACTTATTTCATAATTAAGGTGGAATCGTGCTCTCGTGGAACCCCAACTCACCTCTCATCTAAAGGCGCGCACCTATTCATGTCCTCAATTTTATTAGTTAAATTACCCCCGTATAAAAGGACAACCTAACTTGTCATAGGCCTAGCCTACACCCACGAGATTTGTCTTACTACCCTAACCCCAGAACCCACTCTTTCTAAGTACACTTAATTCTTTTACAAACATATAAGCCATATTAGGCTTAATGGATTCCGGTTTATAATTTAATTAATTATAATTCTTGATACGTTACCCATTTATATTTGGGTTGAAACATATGATTTAATTTCTAATTAACATGCATACAAAATTATTATTGACAAAACTTCTCTCCAATTTCAACGCTGCGCTATGTTTCGTGTGTGGGGTGTCTCGCAGAGCGAAATCCAAACAAGGAACCACCCCGTTACACTACTCCATGTCAACGTCGTTCCTGGAGATCCATTATGCCACACATAAATATCGACAAAATTTCTCTCTAATCTCAACAAAGCACTACGTTTCGTGCGTGGGGTGTCTCGCAGAGCGCAATCCAAACAAGGAACCACCCCGTTACACTACTCCTTAACAATGTCGATCCTAGAGATCCATAATGCCACGCATACCATATAATACTACTACTACTACTACTACTACTACTACTACTACTACTACTACTACTACTACTACTACTACTACTACTAAATTTTATACTACAATATGAAAGAATCTACAATCTCCAATAATATCCTTGGGATAATGTAACCGAAATATTCGTTAAACGCAATACATCAATCCCCCCATCATTTAGTACACCATAATCATCCAAGATGTACTCTATAAATGTCCATATCCTCTCATCTATAGGACATATATAAATATATATAAAGGCATTTTATTCTAACCATATATATATATATACATACCATCATCCAATCCCATGACCATGTATACATACCATATATGATGTACCAAGGCCATGTACAAATAAATACCCGACTATATATAGCGCCGATAAAAATGCATCAATGCTATCATCTTCCCAGTGCCCGGCTCACGTAGCAATACTGGGGCCACCATGGTGGGACTAAACGACACCCATCTCATGGTAAACTCACGCACACGACGTCCGGGGAAGCGGTCATAGCTCCAAAACGGCAATGAGACGAAACATACCCACCACGTCTCATCCCAAAAATATAAAAATGTAAATCACATAATAACACACGGGACGACTATGACCTGGGGAATATCCACACCCTGATTTTCTAGCCAGGATGCTCACCCTCTACGCGCGCAACTTCCCAATGATAGCATGAGCGGGGTATGCTTAACCAAATAAGTAAATATATATCATTCACATGCACAATATATATACATCCATATGATCCAATCATATAATTAAACACTAAACCATCATATACGATTTAAATATCCATACCACGTATGACCACAACATAAATATATCCATATATTCATATTTATACAAATATATACAAATATATTCACATATCCATATTTCTATATATGCAAGCTAATTCTCATTCATGTGTATAAGATATCTATATACACTCGGCTATAAGTATACATAATCCTCGATATACAAGCCGTCACCAAAATTTCCTTTAATTTTACCTCGATATGTGAATACGATCTCTCACTTAAAACATATTCAATCATTTTTCCTATGATGAATAGTCTCCCAAAATCATATGCACATATATATACATATACCCAACATTAGGGTATCACCCAAAGTTTAGTATAAGTATTAATCACTACACATTCCATATATCTCCAATACTAGTATCGACTATTGATGTATATGTACATAACAATAGTCTATAAACCTCAACTTAGCCCAACTTTATTTCAAGTATGGGAATCCCACTGATTATTTCCACACAATTAAAAATAAACTATCCTAACTGGAATTATACTACCTCGCATTCTAATTGATAGTACGATCCAATCGTTCCCAAATTTTGCCTAAGGTTCAATTGTTCTCGTGAACCCTTACTCCTATAGCATTACCAATTGTTCCTTAATTTAAACATTTCTAAGGATTCGTGACCTCTCTCTCTTGTTAGTTCCCAATTATAACCTAATAGAATCCTATCGCTATAAGGAGTCAATATGAATATCGGCCTATAATTTCCCAACATACCTTCTCAACTCTCTCTCTAGGAGTTCTAAACCTCCTATAGTATCTATAATTACTTTGGGTTTATAATTAGGATTCTAAACCTAGCGAGGTATCCCCAAAATCTCTATACACAACTCTAATACATACATGGACATATTTCTCCCCAATTATTCCATGGAGTCCCAAAATCATAATATGTAAGAAACCCCTTAGGTGTCTCCAAACACATCCCTCTTACATCATTTGAGAAGACCCCAAATCAATAAAACCAACCAAAAAGGGTTTAAAATCACCACAAAGAAAATTTCTCAAAATGCCCTATTTTCGAATCGATTCGTCCCCTCCGAATCGATTCGGCCCAACAGCGAATCGATTCGGCCCATCCGAATCGATTCGGTCCAAGGGACCTGAGAGTCTACAACCTTCCGAATCGATTCGCTAGGGGCGAATAGATTCACCCTAAAGACCTGAGGCTTCTGCAACCTGGCGAATCGATTCGGTGGGGCTGAATCGATTCGGTGGGGCCGAATCGATTCAGCCAGTTCAAAAATCCACGAAAATGGCTATTTTTCTACAAACCCAAAGTTTCCAAATTTTGTTTTATACCACATCCAACACTTAATATTCAACCCCAACATGTTTTTAGACATCAAAACTCATCCGATATCTAATCTCATCCATTTATATCCTTTAAACCCAATTACAATCTTAAATTTCAAGATTTAAACCAAAGTTTAGGTTTTGATGTTTATACCCAAAAACCATTTCTTTAACCCAAAAATTATGAAATGAAATACACAAATAGTGTGACACCCCGCCTAATTAAATACCGGGCGATCACTCCTTTATTAAATTAAATCAAGGTAAACAGTTGGTTCATTCTCAGCATCACTGTCGATAGAAATACATTTTCCAATTTAACACCCTAGATAATTAAGCTAAGTGTCAAAACCATTTTCATACATGCTTTCCAAATTTTAATTAAAGAAAAAGATTTATTTATTTAAACACAACCTTTCTACAACTTAGAATCACATCACAGTAAACCAAATAATATAATACATTCGTCAATCGAATGTCAACATAAGAAAACTAAAGTCACCAATACAAACTGAATAAAACCCATAGTAACAATACTGAAAACAACTGATTTACAAAAGTCCCAATAACAACGGGAATATGGAGAGAGCTACACATGCTCAACTGGTGAAAGTACTAAGAGTAGATCCGAATGAATGAAGTCGTCTAATCCAGAGACCTGCAACTCCCACCTAAGCTGCACGCGTTCCTTCCAAGAGATCCTAATCAAGACGCCTCTGTGGCTGGGCACCTGTAATACATACATATATATACAAGAGAGAGAGAGAGAAAAAAAGAAATGGGTCAGAGCCCGAAAGTGTGTTTGATTTTAAAATGCGTTTAGCATGTATTTAAATTGATACAGGCCAATGCAATAACATATTAGTACGTCACTCTCTTGAGAAAATACTCACCTCTCTTCTGATGTGCACACCTATTGCACTAACCTTCCCCCACGGTTTCTTATCATTTATTATACTAACCTTACCAATAATTTAGCGTATCTTCATACTCGTAAGATTTCAAAACCGAACAATATTTTTGTTTAAAAAGAATGCTTCCAATTAGCAGCACAACTCTCGTTTTAGCTTTTATTAATTTATAAAGTTCCTCAGTGACATATTATTTCTCACAAATAAGTATTTACTATAAGAGTCAACAACCATGTCCTACTTATCAAATCTCAGTAGACAGTTTCAAATATCATAATCTCATATATATTAACTACTCATATAATATATATATATATATATATATATATATATATATATATATATATATATATATAACAGCACCCCGAATAAAACTATGGTGCGTGCATACTTCCACTATCCAAACCCCATACCACTCAAATCAAGGGGAATACAAATTCGGAAGCACTCTCGAATTTTATTAACACATATACAAATAATATCGAGGCGAAGCATAGATTCCAAGTCTTTAAGATGATGGCACATACTCGGGTCTCTTAGGACCGTCTGAACTATCAATTCGATAGCCTGTACCAAGGATATCGATCTTCTAGGGTACAAGTCAATATCCCCCATAAAGGTCCCATCGAGATAAGACTGTCCCAGCGCGGAAACCTCAAGGATAGCAAGTAGCGCGGTATGTTTTTCACATGTATATAATATATGTACACACAATCATATAAATATACCACTTTATCATATTAACATAGGTTCTTCACGTTACCCATAATTATACCATTTATCCTAAATTTCACATTTATAGAAATATGTATAAGGTTTCGTTCCTAACCTTAACTCGAAGGGTTTTCTCACTTATTACCTAACACTCATGGGCTATATCCTCACAAATCTAAATTTCAGTAAGTGTCGTTATTAGGTTCCAACGTAACTCTCTCACGCACCTCACCCTTTAAATTCATAAATCCATTAACCTAAAGTAAATATCCCATAAATACTATTTTCGTTAAATATTAAAGGTTCCAACATTTATTCATATCCCATACTGGTCCTCAATGTCTTCCAAATCAATTTATCAAGAGTGCCCAAGAATTATATCACGACAATTTGAATTTAACGCATTTAAAGAGGGAATTAGGAGTCTGCCAGGAGGGGTCGATCGATCGAAGCTTGGGGCTCGATCGATCGATCCTTCGATCGATCGAAACTCTAGGCTCGATCGATTGATCAAGCAGATCTGGGCAAAATTCTGCAGAATGCAGTTACGGGTTTCATCCAACTTCTTCATCTAAAACGATGTGTTTCCATTCTAATCGCCCCAAAAATCCTACTATCATCATTATAACATTATAACAGGTGTTTATAACGTAAATCATGCGTGTAACTATCATTAAACATGGGTTTTCAACCTAAAATCATGTCTAATTATCAAGAACCCTAAAATTTCCTTAAACAGATTTTTAATGAATCTTTCTCCAATATTTCTTTATTATGATCACCAAATTTCGTGGATTATTACCTCTACATGGCAAGGGTTTCCAGAATTTACATATACATCAATACTACATGGTTCTCCTATCAAAAATGGGGTTTTCTTCCATAGTTTTTATCATAATTTATTCCTAAGCTAACATGAAGATTGCATCAACGAAAATAGCAAGTTTAAACACTTGCCTGGGATTTTGGTATGCAGATTCCCGAATGATTTTGGTATGGCTGCGTTCCTTGTCTCGTGATCTACGCGGTGGTGGTGGTGGCGGTGAAATCCGGTGGCTTTTTGGCCTTGGTTTGCCTTGGAGCTCTCTCCTCTCTTCTCCAATGGCCGTCACTTAATTTGTGAATGTTCTAACCCTAAGAGGCTAACCTAATGGCTGATAAAGATGGCTGAAAATCGTGGGTTTAATTACCCAATTATGTAAAATGACTAAAATGCCCTCCCTGGGTACTAATTAGGCCTAAAAACGCCCCGATACCCAAACTAACCCCCCGGTACACTTTTCTGACTATCTCGACCCTTTCGGACGCGTTGGCGCACTCAAAACGACCATACGAACAACTTATAAAATATTCACTTTTTATTTAACAAAATTAGTCCCGACGTGACACGAGCACGTTTCGACTTAAATTTCCGAAATCGTCATTTAATTCACTCATGACAATCATTATAAAAATAAATCTCATATATTACTATACTCATCCAGTAATATGCAACAAATAACAAATTTCCAATAATTACTAACTCTCGTCACGCTAGTAAATATTCAAAGCAACATTCCGGATTAAAATTAAATTAATTTATCTCAATTAAATTTAATAAATCCCATAATTTTAAAAGCTATAAAAATACGGGTTATTACATACTCCCCCCTAATAATTGAATTTCGTCCCGAAATTCAGAAAATAAGGCCTATCCGATAGCACAATTCTGGATATCCTTTTCCGTACACAAACTAACTACACATTACGGCGTTCAATTACTATAGCCCTTTCTTCACAGCAACATTGTTTTACATTCTCATTAGGGATACTTCACCTTGTGCTCCCAACCGACAACATTCGCATAAGTCACGCTTATACGTTATGCATTTCATTAACTCACTAACATTAGGAGGCCGCACCCTACTATAGACAATTACTCGGACCATTTATATACAAAACTCCCATTCTGAGAAAATATTACGAACATTTGATCACTCTAGCTCGCCTAATACAGTCGTGGAATTCTACCACATTTATCAAAAGTTCTCTTGACCGATCCAAAAATTTTGTTTAAGTACCATGTATGCCACAAACAGGTACGAGTGTTCCTACCGAGCATGCTTGAAATCATAGTACCAAGATTTCAAAAATCTCCTTCACATGGCTCTCCTAATCTTTAATCACCATGCGCTTATTTCCTGTCTAAGGGTGATACATCCTACTCGAAATGAAATCTTAACTCCGCTAGTTCCTGAAATCCCAGTTGAAGGTGGGATTTACCAATCTCATCCTAATTCAGAAATTTGTACTGCACCGGACCATGTACTGGCGCGATCCTTTCTCTTGGAGGAAGTCTGGGGCATACTAGTTAATATAATAAACGATCCCAAAGGAATATCAATCACTTCCTTCTCATCGTCTTAATTCACATGTTCGGGATGAACCCTTAATCTTGTTTTGACGATGGCAACCCATCCAAGAACTGTACCAACTTTACCGACCTCTTCCAATTTCAGGAATTGTCGATAAACACAAAATTCTTTAGTTGATTCTCCGCTTTCAACCAAACCTTACTTATGGGCGGTGCATGTAGAGACTACTCACTACGTCTCGCTAAACATTGATTCTTCCCTTGAAATGTCTCACATTAAGTTACACGTAATACTCCCCTTCCTCCATGGAGTAGGCCAAAAGTTTCGACCCGTGTTCTTCTCTCCACGAAGCGCACTTCTGGATCTCTTATACCATACTAACATCCTTACTCTTTGTATGCGCAAGTCGCTCTCACCCTTGACTAATAACAACTCCGCTCCGGGTGTTCTTCATAATCATTAAATTATACTCTATTCAAGGAATAACAATTCTTGAACGGCTTTCAGAGCCTTCAAATCAAGTTAGGGCGTGCTATTCTAATTGCACACTTATCTATGGATTATCGCGCCTCATGTGACGTTTAATCCACTCTATCACTTCCACTTCGTCATACTATTCCCACAAACATATATTTAACCCGTCTATTTTCACGTCCCTTCGATTCGGACCATTTTAACTGTAGTTAACCAAGATGCCCACATTTTTGCAACACTCCGACCGCCCTGGGAGAGCGAACGGCGTGCTACTCATCTGTAGAATTAACTAAATTCAACGGAATAGAAGGAATAGGGCATTCAAATTCCATGACAATAAAAGAGGAACAATAATTCTCATCCTTTCTCAGAGAAGTACAACAAATTCCCAAATAGGTACAACAACTAAAGTAAATCACTAACGCTCTATTCATCAGAATAATTATAGGTCATCTCTTATGTATAGTATAAAATTCTTTCCAGATAATCTATGCTAAAAATCATTCCAACTTTTTATTCACTTTGTGTTCTGTACGCGGTTATGATATTCGGGTACTCTCAATCACTTTAGAAATCAGAATTTTTAAATTCTCCTTGTCATAGTTCCACCCCTCAACTTGTGGGGATAACTTTCAATGTTTTCCTACCACAAGATCCGGCTCCAATAACCTTAAAATAAAATTCAACTTCCAACTTACATACATAATTACTTGATCCCATTTCGACCAGGGTACCAAACTCGTGGAATAGTGACCAAACGTCTCCCTATTTCCAACCTTACGCTAAGTTTCATGCGTGGGATGTCTCGCAAAGCGAAATCCAAACAAGGAACCCCCCGATACACTACTACCTAGCTTTGTCGGTCATTGAAATCCGTTAGGTCCTCCGTCCGTGGTATGTACCCCTTTATTCCGTCTCTTGACAGAAAAGTTACAATTCTCCCGTAATTATGCTTAATAAAGAACGTTTCACCAATTTCACTACCGTATTGGTTGATGGTAATAACATTCCATAAGCCTCGAATACATACAATCGGAATTTTCGAAATTTCTTTCCCTAATAATAGGGGTATAAAGATTAACTCCCACATCTCTAAAGGTTAAATATAACAATGCACTCTTCCTATCACTAAGCTCGGAGTGCTAAACATAATACTGAGTCAAATCTTTTCACTCAACGATAAATCCCGATACATACGGAATTATACTAACAAAGTCTATACATACTTTAGCATCGAACATCTCGAGCCCACTATCTCCTCCGAAGTCTCTAGGATAGATAATATAAGTGCGAGTCCAACTTCCTTATAGGTAAGCCTCGCAAAAGCAAACATGAAACATATTGCACCGATGCAACTACTCCAATAGCCTCTCAATAAATGCCCACTATCATACTACCCATTTCTATAACGTTTTAACAAGGATAATATCATACTCGTGTATCGTATCACTACAACGAGTAACCTCAATAAAGTTTAAAACACTGTAATATGCTTATTCATCCCCCGCGGATAGTACCAAAGAAAAATCCCATTATACTAAGAGAAATATTCACGTAATGGTAACATTTATAATGATATGCATTAAACTCATCTCACATGCCAATCTAGCAATAAACAAAATATGGTGACTCGCTCGTGTCACATAAACACGCCGCATCCTAAGGATACAACTTATACTTCCATCCTGGAAATCGTTTTGACTGCACAAATGGTTTTCGAACGTAACACGTCTGCCCAAACCAAAACAAAATTATTTTACTCGTTGCCTTTTACTAGGCACCGTATTCTTGCCCTTATTCTTACTTTGGAATATATTATCATGAGCGATCTCACTCCGCATAAAATACCTCAACACATAATTCACCTATCACCTGTCCTACTATCCAAGTTAGGATTGTTCTTTCCTCGGACATTAGTAGACTCGATTTCTGTTAACCATCCCGGTTGTTCCATAGCCTTCTTAGGCCATAAAGATCATGTTACTATCTATACTAGTACTTACTGAATTTACCATCTCTTGGTAAGAATTTAACTGCCTGAAGCATTTAAATGGTTTTCCTGATGTGTATCCACATCCTTCTGTGGTGATATCCCACCACCGTTGCATTCAGTCTCATTCTCGACTAAATTCTTCGATTCCTTTAACTTCTTCCACAAAGAAGCGTTATCATCTATTCTGACACAATATGACAATGTCAACCTCTGGATCGTTCGTCCATCAGAATTTCCTCCTCGAGTTTTATCAACTATTATTAGGAGTTGGTCTTCCACTTGGAGTCGTTTCCCCCCACTTGTATCTACATCTTCCGATACAAAATTGGCTAACGATTAAGATTCAAATTCACGAATGGACCCCTGATATGCCCTCCTTCGAAGAGTTCAGAACCATATTTGCTTCTCATCCTGAACAGTTAAGGAAGGAACATGTGGTCAACACTGTACCTCAAGTTCTCCTATAGGCATAGCATTCCACTTCTAAAATTGGGGGTTGTCTCCAACCATTATAATTTCGTCCTGAAAGTCAAGAAAAATTTTCTCTAAATTTTCACTTTCGATTTGCCACACTCCGTTCTACATTTAAGCCTTTGGATACTTTACCGCCTTTGGTAAAGACACATACAATTTTTCGTGTTTCTAAAATTTCCCGTTGATAGTCTCTACACGTTTTTGTAAAACGTTGGGTAAGTTTACCCCCGTACCTCATTTGACTATAACAGCATTTGAAAATCATTGTTGCACCTTAGTCGCCTTTCAAGTCTTGGCTTCTCGTGCCATAATGGAGGTGACCTCGACTACGATCGTCATCCTCGAATATATTTCTTAATCTCAACTGAGCCCTGCCTCCTGATGTACGCTTAACGGTCTTCTTCTGGCATCCGTCATCGCTCGGCACACGCACACATCCGAACAAAATCAGAATTCACTAATGCATACACATTATAGCCAGAGAACGAAATCTCGCCAAAGGAAAGTCAATCCTAAACATAGGGCTCTATAACAAACAAAGCAACGCTTTCTACAACTTAGAATCACATCACAGTAAACCAAATAATATAATACATTCGTCAATCGAATGTCAACATAAGAAAACTAAAGTCACCAATACAAACTGAATAAAACCCATAGTAACAATACTGAAAACAACTGATTTACAAAAGTCCCAATAACAACGGGAATATGGAGAGAGCTACACATGCTCAACTGGTGAAAGTACTAAGAGTAGATCCGAATGAATGAAGTCGTCTAATCCAGAGACCTGCAACTCCCACCTAAGCTGCAACGCGTTCCTTCCAAGAGATCCTAATCAAGACGCCTCTGTGGCTGGGCACCTGTAATACATACATATATATACAAGAGAGAGAGAGAGAAAAAGAAACGGGTCAGAGCCCGAAAGTGTGTTTGATTTTAAAATACGTTTAACAAGTATTTAAATTGATACAGGCCAATGCAATAACATATTAATACGTCACTCTCTTGAGAAAATACTCACCTCTCTTCTAATGTGCACACCTATCGCACTAACCTTCCCCCACGGTTTCTTATCATTTATTATACTAACCTTCCCAATAATTTAGCGTATCTTCTTACTCGTAAGATTTCAAAATCGAATAATATTTTTGTTTAAAAAGAATGCTTCCAATTAGCAGCACAACTCTCGTTTTAGCTTTTATTAATTTATAAAGTTCCTCAGTGACATATTATTTCTCACAAATAAGTATTTACTATAAGAGTCAACAACCATGTCCTACTTATCAAATCTCAGTAGAAAGTTTCAAATATCATAATCTCATATATATTAACTACTCGTATAATATATATATATATATATAACAACACCCCGAATAAAACTATGGTGCGTGCATACTTCCACTATCCAAACCTCATACCACTCAAATCAAGGGGAATACAAATTCGGAATCACTCTCGAATTGTATTAACACATATACAAATAATATCGAGGCGAAGCATAGATTCCAAGTCTCTAAGAGGATGGCACATACTCGCGTCTCTTAGGACCGTCTGAACTATCAATTCGATAGCCTGTACCAAGGATATCTATCTTCTAGGGTACAAGTCAATATCCCCCATAAAGGTCCCATCGAGATAAGACTGTCCCAGCACGGAAACCTCAAGGATAGCAAGTAGCTCGATATGTTTTTCACATGTATATAATGTATGTACACACAATCATATAAATATACCACTTTATCATATTAACATAGGTTCTTCACGTTACCCATAATTATACCATTTATCCTAAATTTCACATTTATAGAAATATGTATAAGGTTTCGTTCCTAACCTTAACTCAAAGGGTTTTCTCACTTATTACCTAACACTCATGGGCTATATCCTCACAAATCTAAATTTCAGTAAGTGTCGTTATTAGGTTCCAACATAACTCTCTCACGCACCTCACCCTTTAAATTCATAAATCCATTAACCTAAAGTAAATATCCCATAAATACTATTTTCTTTAAAGATTAAAGGTTCCAACATTTATTCATATCCCCTACTGGTCCTCAATGTCTCCCAAATCAATTTATCAAGAGTGCCCAAGAATTATATCACGACAATTTGAATTTAATGCATTTAAAGAGGGAATTAGGAGTCTTCCAGGAGGGGTTGATCGATCGAAGCTTGGGGCTCGATCGATCGAAACTCTAGGCTCGATCGATCGATCAAGCAGATCTGGGCAAAATTCTGCAGAATGCAGTTACGGGTTTCATCCAACTTCTTCATCTAAAATGACGTGTTTCTATTCTAATCTCCCAAAAAATCCTACTATCAACATTATAACATTATACCAGGTATTTATAACGTAAAGCATGCGTGTAACTATCATTAAACATGGGTTTTCAACCTAAAATCATGTCCAATTATCAAGAACCCTAAAATTTCCTTAAACAAATTTCTAATGAATCTTTCTCCAATATTTCTTTATTATGATCACCAAATTTTGTGGATTATTACCTCTACATGGCAAGGATTTCCAGAATTTACATATACATCAATACTACATGGTTCTCCTATCAAAAATGGGGTTTTCTTCCATAGTTTTTATCACAATTTATTCCTAAGCTAACATGAAGATTGCATCAACGAAAATAGCAAGTTTAAACACTTGCTTGGGATTTTGGTATGCAGATTCCCGAATGATTTTGGTATGGCTGCGTTCCTTGTCTCGTGATCTACGCGGTGGTGGTGGTGGCGGTGAAATTCGGTGGCTTTTTAGCCTTGGTTTGCCTTGGAGCTCTCTCCTCTCTTCTCCAATGGCCGTCACTTGATTTGTGAATGTTCTAAGCATAAGAGGCTAACCTAATGGCTGATAAAGATGGCTGAAAATCGTGGGTTTAATTACCCAATTATGTAAAATGACTAAAATTCCCTCCCGGGGTACTAATTAGGCCTAAAAACGCCCCGAGACCCAAACTAACCCCCCGGTACACTTTTCTGACTATCTCGACCCTTCCGGACGTGTTGCTGCACACAAAACAACCATACGAACAACTTATAAAATATTCACTTTTTATTTAACCAAATTAGTCCCGACGTGACATGAGCACGTTCCGACTTAAATTTCCGAAATCGTCATTTAATTCACTCATGACAATCATTATAAAAATAAATCTCATATATTACTATACTCATCCAGTAATATGCAACAAATAACAAATTTCCAATAATTACTAACTCTCGTCACGCTAGTAAATATTCAAAGCAACATTCCGGATTAAAATTAAATTAATTTATCTCAATTAAATTTAATAAATCCCATAATTTTAAAAGCTATAAAAATACGGGGTATTACAAATAGCTATTTAGCAAGATTAAACACTTGCCTCGGTTTTGTAGGGGTTGAATCGTCCTCGATGTCGCGTTTGGGCCTGAAATCTCCAAGCTTTCTTCCTCTCTCTCTTCTTTTCCTTCTTCTTTCTTCTTTTTCTCTTTCTCTCTTTCTCTCTAATGAGATGGCTTAATCCGTAAGCCATCTTAAGCCTATAAAACATAAGTCCCAAATTTTATATTTTAATACACACTTTAAATGACACGTTTACTCCAATTTGAGTCAAAAAAACGGGAATGGACTTTCATGTCACAGGAGTGTATTAAAAACACGCATGTTCATGGCCGCTGGCCCGGACCAATTACATTAGTGGACTTAAAATTGATTGGATGTTAAGTATTTTTTTATTAAGGTTCATTATAATGTTCATCTTTTATATTCTCTTCTGAACCTCTCAGAATATATATATATATATATATATATATATATATATATATATATATATATATATATATATATATATATATATATATATATGTGTGTGTGTGTGTGTGTGTGTGTGTGTGTGTGTGTGTGTGTGTGTGTGTGTGTGTGTTTGTGTGTGTGTGTGTGTTTGTTTGTGTGAAATATACCCACCCGCGAAGATATGCTATCAATGGAGGTTGTGCACAGTGGGAGGTCACTCTGGAGAATACCAATACAGGTGGTACCGTTCCCCTAGGTCATAGGCTCGATGGACGATCACGTGATGTAGGTTTCGAGTCCCGTCGAATAAAGTGGTATGGTTCTTACCACGAACTCCAGGCTATAACCACCTCCGGTATTCATTTTTATTTTGGATTCGGTAGTGTGATTCCGACCCAATTGCCCAGATTGTGGTGGAATAGCTGGAGCTTGATTGCATGCTAGCAATTTTGAATCCAACGAGGTAAATCTCGGAGGGATGGCGATTACATATATGTATTGAGTAATATATGTGTTTATATGCATTTGATGCATTTCGATTATACGTATATAAAGAGGTAGAAAATTATATACGGCCAAAAGAGATGAATTGTGAATATTATTAATAAGTGGAGTAAGACTATGACAATGAATAATAATGGTATAATGATTAATTAATTAAGAGATAAAAAATTAATTAATTAATCAAAGATAAATAACACTCGATAAAATGTTGGACTTTACATTGAGATTACGAATGATACTATTTAATCGGGGTAGCATAATTAGGAGGGTTAATAGTATGCGTTAGGTGAGAACTATTGTTGAGAGGTGAGGAGTATCTCATGTGAGTGCGGCGCTTGCTTAAATATGGAAGTTTTTACTGCATATTTATTATGCATCTTAATTACATGAAAATATTTTTAAAAGGTTTTGGGCTCTGACCCATATTAGATTATTTTCCAAAAACTTTTAGGTGTCCAACCACAGGGACACCAAGGGTAAGCATGCTTTTTAGGGATTTCGGAGCTGCAGCTACTGTGGGAGCAGCAGGACTTGATATTAGACGATTCTATCCTTTGAATTCATAGATAGGATCTACTCTAGTGTTGGTAGGGCATGTTGACATTTTTTTTACTTATGCATTATTTATTTATTTTTAGTCAATTAGATTACTTCTATTGGATTTTTACTCGATGGTTTATTCATTGACTTTATCTCTTTATCTCGACTTTAGACTTTATTTTATGGTTCAATTTATACTGGGTATTGTGTATGAAATTATTGTGGATGGTTTAATATGGTGGCATGTTAATGAAAGATAAAATTTGACACTACTTGTTAAAATTAATTAGGTGGTTAGTAAATCACCTTGTTTCGATAGTGATGGTAAGAATGAGCCATATGAGACTACCATTTTATTTTTTAGTGGGATGGTGACCCATTATTTTAATAGGCGAACTGTCACAGGTCTCATCTTGTCAAGTTGACATCAATATATCCTTCATCGATGTTGTTTTCCTTAGGAATGCAAAAAATTCTCTTGACTTGTTAGTATCTCATGAGTTAAGATCGGATAAATTATTTTAGAATTCATCAAGGTCAAAACTGCCACCGTTCAATCTAACAGTACTGATTTTCTTTATGATTTTCAATTTAATAATTTTATTTCAAAAAATAATATATATATATATATATATATATATATATATATATATATATATATATATATATATATATATATATATATAGAATAGTAATACCCCATATTTTTCTAAAATATATAATAAAAAAATGGATAAAATAAAAATTTATGGAAATTGGACTAAAATGGTAAATTTGATATATAAATGTAAATACGTAATTTGTTGTTATGTCATAATTATGTGTGTTTGATTTGGTATGTTAATGTTTATAAAAATTGCATGTGTCGTAAAAAATGCATAAATGAAGTGTGACATAATTGAATATATATAATGTCGGGATAAAATAATTGGGACATATTTCGGGGAGTATACGGGCTCATTTAAGTGTTTTGAACCTTTAAAAATGGTCCCGGGGTATAGTTATAAGTTGGGAGACTTTTGGGCTAGTTTCGGTATGGATTCGGGTCCATCTAGGGGTCCAAAGTTTAGGATTTTAATCCAATTCGGGATTATGGATAAATATATGTTTAAGGGAAAGATAAACAACTCCCCAATATTGATTAAAAACCTAAACAAAACTTCTACACTAAGAGAGAAGAGGATAAGGACCAAGAAGGGCGAAGAGGCAAGAAATTAAAGGGAAATTCAAGAGGCGTTCTTCCAATACATATTAAGGCAAGAATTTTCTTGCTCAATTAATTTCCATTTTTCTTCTTGATGCATTATAATGACCCTATATGATTTCTTATATTTAGATTGGACTTTGGTGAATAAAGGTTAGGAATTGAAACTCATGCATGTAGAGTATTAATTGTAACATAGGTCGTAACCCTGAAATCTAGGAATCGATCCTTGAAATTTGATGGTAGAAACCTAGGGTTCTTGAGATGAAATTGGGTATTCTATAAAATTTTATTCAAAGGAATATAATACATGTTATGATCTGTAGATTTCTCACTCTAATTCTACGTTTATTCCCCATAATCTGATCTACACTTAGTAGTTCTTGTAGAATAAATTTGGGATTAAAGATCTTAAATCCTCTCATGAAATCTAGGGTAGAAAATGATGCGGTAATGTGGATTAAATGGTTATAAAATGTATAACTAAGTGTTAGTTACCCATTTATGTGTTTATGTAAATGAAGTCACAATTGGATGGAAACTTACGAACGAAAGAAGATAGTTCGTATTAAGAAATTGCAAAACTGGAAAGTAGTGGCATTTCAAATCGATTCGACCAAAAAACCGATTAGGGTGAGTTCGGGCTAGAATTTAATGTTGGATACTATTAGAACCTCGTGCGAGTTGGTGGGACGATGTTTAGGGAAATGAGGAACTTATTAAAAATGTAAATGTGGCCCACATATTAATTGAAATATTATATTTAACTAGATGGTTAAATAATTGTTAAGGAAATTGAAATTAATAATTAATTAGATGGTCAATTATCAATTGATGAATAATTACGGGTAAAATGTAGAAATTTTGGGTAATTGTAGAGTAGTTACCTATGCATATTATATGGTAACAATAATATGTATATGTGTGGAGATACTAATGTTCATGGACGGTCATATTGCCTTGGGGTTTCGTGCATTTGGACTATGCAGCACACATTGGCATAGGTGGGATAGATGATATGTAGGTCATTTAGGTACTACATAGTAGCACCATCTACGAGAGGTAAGTGTTAACGCTGGGAGCCTTTGTCACCACTGGGTATGGATTGTGATCTGGTATACTGCGTAGGTATCGCCCCGACTTGTGTGTGTTTTGTGGTGACCACCTTGGATAAGAGATTCCTCCAGACTGGCCGATTGAGTACAAATGAGAAACCAATGGTAGATGCCTTTGCGTGTCGTATATATAAATTACCCGAATTTAAATGAAATTTGTAATTGTCTAAGATGGTAGACATAAATTGCAGACCTTCATTATACTGTGCATAATAGATGTTTATGCCACTTTCATGATAAATATAAGACTAGGATACCTTGGAATTGGGTAATTAAACATAGTCAGCTTCGTTGTAATAATTGGGTGCAATTAATCCAATAAATATTAATCTGGCACGGGCGTCATATATATTATTTGGTACTTGTTGAGATGCGGATAATATTTCACTTAACTTAGGGGTGAGATGTTAATCGCATGTGAGTGGCGATGGGGAATAGTTATTTTTCATTAACCGTATTTATTTCATTTTAAATTGATTAAGTTAATTCTTGCGCATCTAGGGTTCTGACCCAAATTTAAATGTTTTCTCCCACTGGTGTTCCTAGATAGGGATAGCAGGATTGTTGTTGTATCAGTCTTGTGATATCTTTGTTTATCAGATTCTCATATTCATTGACTCTAGCATAGGTGTTTTTTATCTTGAGACATTTGTATGGTCAGAAATACGAGATTTGTTTAAATTATGTTGAGTTGAGATACTCACTTCCTTGTCAGATTTATTATATACTAGGTGTTAGTTTGAATTGATTTATTATTATGGAAATATTCTTTGAACCTTAAATATGTGTCTTTAATACATTATTTATATTACGTTGATGCTAAGAATGGTATCAATCGACAGACAAGCTGTGACACCCCGCCTAAAAAATACCAGGTGATCAGTCCTATATCAAATTAAAATAGGAATCACATTTGGTTCACTCTTAGCATCACTGTCGAAAAACTTTTGAAAACTTACTAACCACTTAGTATACCAAAAATCCGGTGCCAAATTTTATCATTTTATCAACAACAACAACATGCGAATAAATATAATTTAGACCATTCACACAATCAATGAGTTAATTAATACCGAAAATGAATAAATAAGATCGTTGTCAAATAAACCATTGGCTAGAAATCCCTAGTCCGAACAATAAACTGAGTATATCATCTGACTGAAATAAAAGAAATAACTAGGGTGGCATACCCAAATGAAATACTGACTACATCCTATGGTAGGAATGAAATAACTGAAGTGGCTAAGTCTAAATCCTGAAAGCATCCACATCTACAACCTCTATGAATCCCTAGAACAGAAAATCAAGCAGGGTATCCCTATGGGTGGACATCTAAAAGGTTTTGAAAATATTTGGCAAGTACCGGTTAGAGCCCAAAATCCTTTTGAAAAATATTTTGAAAGTGAATTAAATGCATGAAGGCTCTCCATATTTAAGTTAGTGTCGCACTCACTTTAGATACTACTTACCCCTCAACTAGAGTTCACACCTAATGCTTCCTATCTAACCTTCCTAGTTATACTACCCCATTTAACAAGCCTTGTTATGAACTTCCCAACATCCCTCTCTAGCTCGAGCAAGTGGTAAAATTATTTCCTAACTTAATTATCGCCTTAAATTAATTGACCACTTTTAAATTCACCTATTTAACAACCTCACTAGTTATATATAAATAATATCATGTAATCCACATGTATATAAATATTTACATCCTTATGTACATATATACTCAACACAATTGCACATTACATATTCTGCTCATGTATAAATATCTACGCCATATATACGTAATAATATTACAACATTCACACACATGCCGTATATAAATACATCCTCCCACATAGACACTCACTGCATGTTCTCTACAATGCTATCACTCTAGGTATACTCATCCATATGTACACCCCGACTTGATTAGTTCCCTGAATTATTGAAACACAGCAAACGTAGTGGGGGCGAGCATAGTTTCTTCACCGATAGTGAAACTGAATCATACCCAAAGCGGTTCACCTCTGATACATAAATCAACCAACAAAATCCTGGACGACTATGATCTCAGGACTATACGCACCCTGCAATAACTAGCCAGGGGATTCACCCACATCGTGCAGCCTCTTGTGATAGCACTAGATGGGTATGTATTCCTGTAAATATTATTCATACCAATATTTATAAAGCACACAAATATATATATATATAAACCCGGTAATCCGTGCACAAACCCTGTAGCACTAGCCTAAAAACATTCGAGTCAATTTCCTGACTCTAACTTAATTAATTTGAACAATAATTAATGTAATAACATGGTGACACTTTTCTAAAATATCTGGACACATTCCCTCGGTCCTTGAATTATTCCATAAAATTTTTCTCCAAATTCTATAATGTAGATTTTCGTCCCTCTTTCCTCTATGTAATTATTATGCTTAAATCCACCCTTTAAACCCATAATTATAACTACCCAAAATTCTCTACTGGATTACCAACCACCCAAAACCCTATTACCTTCGGCCCAAACTGGGCTTGGATCACCGACTTCACTCAAACCACCCACCATGTCATTCGAATGATAGATCGCGTCGCTCGAACGGAGGTATATGTTGCTCGAGCAACCTCTATACATTTCTCTCTCTTCCTTCCTACTCCATCTCGTCAGCCATGGGCCTTTCTGCAACTTCTCAACCCACAAATTTTTCTTACACTTTTCTATATAACCCAATTCGATTTGCACAAATTTTAAATTTCAATCTCGTGTTTAACTTAACAATTTATCTTTGAAACCTTTCGATGAGTTTGGCATCTCACAGTATATAAATTTTCTTCCAAAAATTCATCACTCAAGATTACACCAGATTTACCAAAAACACTTCCTCAATTGATTTCTCTCAACATAAGTATAACAGTCCAATATTCAGGTCTTATACTCACGAAACTAAGCCTCGAACAGTAGACTTGTTAATACAGTCTTCCTTAACACAAAATGCATACGAGGAGTATCATAAATCAAAACCCAATTTATGTATTAAACTAACCCAAAAATAATGAATTTTCTCACACCCACTATGATATGAATTGATTATCAAAACTTTATATTGAAGAGATTTAACCACTTGCCTGATGAATTTCATTGAGTCTAAATTCTTTTATGTAGATGGTGATTTGATGAAGAATACACCCATAGATGGCTTCCACACCCTCTCACTTTTAGGTTTTATTATGCCAATCCCTTTTTGGGCTTGAGGTCTTTATTAAAATATCCCAAACACTCCCGTGTGGGCCTAGTTATGCCTAAAAATGCCCGAGACCCATTTACTACTCTCATGTACTCTTTTTTGACAATTTTGACCTATCCGGAATCAACCGTACACTCATAATTGTCATCCAAATGATTTTACTAAAAGTCCTTATCTCGACCCCAATATAGTATATACTCGACTACCGATTGAGATAAATTAATGCCATGTCACTATCAGTCGTTTTGATGTAAATAAATCATACTATTCACTTAGTAATTTAAATTTCATAAATATTAACCATTTATTCCCCAGATTAATATTTAAGTAAATACTAATAATAATTAATTGAATTAAATTACGACACACAAGTAATTTAAAATTAGCCGAATTAATTAAATATCAAATGCATAAAAATACGAGGTGTTATATACTTCCCCCTTTACAAGGGAATTTCATCCCCGAAATTAGGTCTTACCTGCGGCGAATAATTCTGGATACTGATCTCACATGTCATCCTCCAGCTCCTAAGTAGACTCGTCGACACTATAATGTCCCCAATAAACTCTAACTAGTGGTACTACCTTAGACCGTAGCTTGTACTCACTATGATCTAGAACAGCTATGGGTCTCTCTTCATATGAGATGTCTGCTGCAATTCAATCTCCTCGAGTGGGACGTGCCAAAAAGTCCTCTCGCTTCTCTTGTATTTCTTCAGCGATTCTACATGGAACACGTCGTGTATCCACTAAAGGTGCTCTGGCAAAACCCAGTTTATAAGTTGTCAGTTTCACCCTCTCAATGATAGAGAAAGGCCCCACCACTACACCAAAACTGGCGATTGGTCACAGCCAAAATCCCTGACCAAAACTATGGGTCGCGGACTTGGGCCGTGACCATTTCGGGCATGACCAATTTCGTGGGTCGCGGCCCAAGTCCGTGACCAAAAAATGGTCACGGCCCAGAGGGGTCACGGCAGATGGTCGTGGACTTGGGCCGTGACCGATGCCGTGACGGGTCGCAGTCTTCGTCCGTGACCCACAACCGTGACAAATTGGTCGCGGCCAAAGTCCACGACCCACAACCGTGATAAAAAAATTAAAAAAAAATTGGTCGCGGACTTTGGCCGTGACCCACAACCGTGACAAATTAGTCGCGGCCAAAGTCCGCGACCCACGACCGTGACAAAAAAAAAAAAAAAAAATGGTCGCGGCCCTCGTCCGTGACCCACAACCGTGACAAATTGGTCGCGGCCAAAGTCCGCGACCCACAATCGTGACAAAAAAAAATAAAAAAAATGATCGCGGCCCAAGTCTGTGACCCACAACCGTGATAAAGTGGTCGCGGACTTGGGCCGCGACCCACAACCGTGACAAAAAAAAGAAAAAAAAAATGGTCGCGGACTTTGGCTGCGACCATTTTTATGCGCGACGGAAAAAATAAAAATGGTCATGGACAAAGTCCATGACCATATTTAACTATAATTTTAAAAAAATGTATTTTTTTATCAAATCCTAAAATTGGTGGGTCCTGTGAGTGCACCGTCGGTTGCTACTTGTAACGTTGGACGCGTAAGAGTTGTTACAAATATTTATTATTGGCAAAACAATAAAACAAATCACAAATTGCGAATCGAGAACGTTGTTAATAAACAAATATATATACAACTGAAAAATATTACAACTCATAATGATTCACAGACCAAAAAAAATTTGGGCAGAGTTTCCTCTATTTTCTTGACATTCCAAACCTTGTAAATGTAAAACCTGCTTATTAAAAATCCCGCAGGGCCATAAAATTCAACAATTAAATTAAAAAAGCCCGCACGGTCATAAAACTAAACAATAAAAGCCCGCACGGCCATAAAACTAAACAATAAAAGCCCGCACGGCTGTAACACATAAAAAACATAATCTTCATGTTGTAAACCATTTCCTCCTTCATTTGTTCCACGTGCAAAAATCCTACAAATGATAGGATACAAAAAAAATATCAGTAACCAAGTAGTTTTACAAAAAAATTAATCAAGATGAAAAATTGCATATATGAGTTAAAATTATCAACATATCAATGTTTTTAAGCCGAAGTTTAGAAATATGCAAATTACCGTCCTATTCTCAGATCGAGAGTCCCGCGGCTGCGCGGTCAGTTCCTACGAGTCACATTGGTCCCGTGTAAGGTGTTGGTGCCGCCCACGGGGCCGTTCGTGGGTTGTTTCGGATTTTCACCTACTTAGGCCACATTTTGCGAAAGTCTAGAAATATTCAAATTACCGTCATACTCCCAAATCGGGAGATCAGCGGCTACGGGGTCAGTTCCTACGAGTTACATTTGTCCTGTGGGAGGTGTTGGTGCCACCCACGGGGACTTTTGAGGACTGTTTCGAGTTCTCACCCTCTAATGCAATGTTTTTAAGCCTAAGTCTACAAATATGCAAATTATCGTCGTACTCTCAAATCGGGAGTTCCGCGGCTGCGGGGTCAGTTCCTACAAGTTACATTGGTCCCGTGGGAGGTGTTGGTGCCACCCACGGGGACGTTCGGGGGCTGTTTCGAGTTTTCACCCTCTAACGTCATGTTTTTAAGCCTAAGTCTAGAAATATAAAAATTACCTTCGTATTCTCAAACCGGGAGTCCCGTGGCTGCGGGGACAGTTCCTACGAGTTACATTGGTCCCGTGGGAGGTGTTGGTACCACCCATGGGGCCGTTCGGGGGCTGTTTCGAGTTTTAACCCTCTAACGCCATGTTTTTAAGCCTAAGTCTAGAAATATGCAAATTACCGTCGTACTCTCAAACCGGGAGTCCCGCGGCTGCGGGGTCAGTTCCTAATAGTTACATTGGTCCCGTGGGAGGTGTTGGTGCCACCTACGGGGCCGTTAGAGGGCTGTTTTGAGTTTTCACCCTCTAACGCCATGTTTTTAAGCCTAAGTCTAGAAATTTGCAAATTATCGTCGTATTCTCAAACCGGAAGACCCGCGGCTGCGGGGCCAGTTCCTACGAGTTACATTGGTCCTGTGGGAGGTGTTGGTGCCACCCACGAGAATTTTCGGGGGCAGTTTCAAGTTCTCACCGTCTAACGCCATATTTTTAAGCCTAAGTCTAGAAATATACAAATTACCGTCATACTCTCAAATCGAGAGTCCCGCGGCTGCAAGGTCAGTTGCTACGAGTTACATTGGTCCCCTGGGAGGTGTTGGTGTCACCCAGGGGACGTTCGGGGGCTGTTTCGAGTTCTCACCCCCTAACGCCATGTATTTAAGCCCAAGTCTAGAAATATGCAAATTATCATCGTATTCTCAAACCGGGAGTCCCGCGGCTGCGGGGTCAGTTCTTATGAGTCTCATTGGTCCCGTGGGAGGTGTTGGTGCCACCCACGGGGACGTTTGGGGGGATGTTTCGAGTTTTCACCCTCTAACGCCAAGTTTTTAAGCTTAAATCTAAAAATAAGAAAATTACCGTCGTATTCTCAAACCGGGAGACCCGCGGCTGCGGGGTCAGTTCCTATGAGTCATATTGGTCCCGTGGGAGGTATTGGTTCCACCCACGGGGACGTTCGGGGGATGTTTCGATTTTTTACCCTCTAAGCCAAGTTTTGCCTAAGTCTAAAAATATGCAAATTATCTTCGTATTCTCAAACCGGGAGTCCCGCGGTAGTGGGGACAGTTCCGATGAGTTACATTGCTTTCATGGGAGGTGTTGGCGCCACCCCCGGGGACGTTCGGGGGCTGTTTCGAGTTTTCACCCTCTAACGCCATGTTTTTAAGCCTAAGTCTAGAAATATACAAATTATCCTCGTATTCTCAAACCGGGACTCACGCGGCTATGGGGTCAGTTCTTACGAGTTACATTGGTCCCGTGGGAGAGGTTGGTGCCACCCACAGGGCCGTTAGAGGGTTGTTTCGAGTTTTCACCCTCTAACGCCATGTTTTTAAGCCTAAGTCTAGAAATATGCATATTACCGTCGTATTCTAAAACCGAGAGACCCGCGGCTGCGGGGTCAGTTCCTACGCGTCATATTTGTCCCGTGGGAGGTGTTGGTGCCACCCACGGGGATGTTCGGGGGCTATTTCTAGTTCTCACCCTCTTACGCCATGTTTTTAAGCCTATGTCTAGAAATATACAAATTACCTTCGTATTAACAAACCGGGAGTTCCGCGACTGCGGGGTCAGTTCCTACGAGTCACATTGGTCCCGTGGGAGGTGTTGGTGCCACCCACGGTGACGTTCGGGGGATGTTTCGATTTCTCACCCTCTAACGCCATGTTTTTAAGCCTAAGTTTAGAAATATACAAATTATCGTTGTATTCTCAAACCGGGAGTCCCGCGGCTGCGAGGTCAGTTCATACGAGTTGCATTGGTCCCATGGGAGGTGTTGGTTCCACCCACGGGGCCGTTAGAGGGCTGTTTCGAGTTTTCACCCTCTAACGTCATGTTTTTAAGCCTACGTCTAGAAATATACAAATTACCGTCGTACTCTCAAATCGGGAGATCAGCGGCTGCGGGGTCAGTTCCTACGAGTTACATTGGTCCCGAGGGAGGTGTTGGTACCATCCATGGTGCCGTTCGGGGGCTGTTTCGAGTTTTCACCCTCTAACACCATGTTTTTAAGCCTAAGTCTAGAAATATGCCAATTACCGTCGTATACTCAAACCGGGAGTCCCGCGGCTACGGGGTCAGTTCCTACGAGTTACATTGGCCCGTGGGAGGTGTTGGTGCCACCCACGGGGCCGTTAGAGGATTGTTTTGAGTTTTCACCCTCTAACGCCATGTTTTTAAGCCTAAGTCTAGAAATATGCAAATTACCATCGTATTCTCAAATCGGGAGACTCGCGGCTGCGGGGATAGTTCCTACGAGTTACATTGGTCCTGTGGGAGGTGTTGGTGCCACCCACGAGAATTTTCGGGGGCAGTTTCGAGTTCTCACCCTCTAATGCCATATTTTTAAGCCTAAGTATAGAAATATGCAAATTACCATCGTACTCTCAAATCGGGAGTCCCGCTGCTGCGGGGTCAGTTCCTACGAGTTACATTGGTCCCGTGGGAGGTGTTGGTGCCACCCACGGGGCCGTTAGAGGGCTATTTTGAGTTTTCACCCTCTAACGCCATGTTTTTAAGCCTAAGTCTAGAAATATGCAAATTACCGTCGTATTCTCAAACCGGGAGACCTGCGGCTGCGGGTTCAGTTCCTACGAGTTACATTGGTCCTGTAGGAGGTGTTGGTGCCACCCACGAGAATTTTCGTGGGCAGTTTCGAGTTCTCACCCTCTAACACCATATTTTTAAGCCTAAGTCTAGAAATATGCAAATTATTGTCGTACTCTCAAATCGGGAGTCTCGCGGCTGCGGGGTCAGTTCCTAGGAGTTACATTGGTCCCGTGGGAGGTGTTGGTGTCACACAGGGGACGTTCGGGGGCTGTTTCGAGTTCTCACCCTCTAATACCATGTATTTAAGCCCATGTCTAGAAATATGTAAATTATCTTCGTATTCTCAAACCGGGAGACCCGCGGCTGCGGGGTCAGTTCCTACGAGTCACATTGGTCCCGTGGGAGGTGTTGGTGCCACCCACGATGACGTTCGGGGGATGTTTCGATTTCTCACCCTCTAACGCCATGTTTTTAAGCCTAGAAATATGCAAATTATCGTCGTATTCTCAAACCGGGAGTCCCGTGGCTGTGGGGTCAGTTCCTACGAGTTACATTGGTCCCATGGGAAGTGTTGGTGCCACCCACGGGGCCGTTAGAGGGCGGTTTCGAGTTTTCACCCTCTAACGCCATGTTTTTAATCCTAAGTCTAGAAATATGTAAATTACCGTCGTACTCTCAAATCGGGAGATCAGCGGCTGCGGGGTCAGTTCCTACGAGTTATATTGATCCTGTGGGAGGTGTTGGTGCCACCCACGGGGACGTTCGGGGCCTGTTTCTAGTTCTCACCCTCTAGCGCCATGTTTTTAAGCCTAAGTCTAGAAATATGCAAATTATCGCCGTACTCTCAAACCGGGAGTCCCGCGGCTGCGGGGTCAGTTCCTACGAGTGACATTGGTCCCGTGGGAGGTGTTGGTACCACCCACGGGGCCGTCGGGGGCTATTTCGGGTTTTCCCCACTAACGCCATGTTTCTAAGCCTAATTCAAAAAATATGCAAATTATCGTCGTATTCTCGAACCGAGGTTCCCATGATCACGGGGTCAGTTCCTATGAGTCACATTGGTCCCGTGGGAGGTGTTGGTGCCACCCACGGTGACGTTCGGGGGATGTTTCGATTTCTCACCCTCTAACGCCATGTTTTTAAGATTAAGTTTAGAAATATGCAAATTATCGTCGTATTCTCAAACCGGGACTCACGCGGCTACGGGGTCAGTTCTTACGAGTTACATTGGTCCCGTGGGAGGGGTTGGTGCCACCCACGGGGCCGTTAGAGGGTTGTTTCGAGTTTTCACCCTCTAACGCCATGTTTTTAAACCTAAGTCTAGAAATATGAAAATTACAGTCGTATTCTAAAACCGAGAGACCCGCGGCTGCGGGGTCAGTTCCTACGCGTCACATTGGTCCTGTGGGAGGTGTTGGTGCCACCCACGGGGACGTTCGGGGGTTGTTTCTAGTTCTCACCCTCTTACGCCATGTTTTTAAGCCTAAGTCTAGAAATATGAAAATTACCGTCATATTATCAAACCGGGAGTTCCTACGAGTCACATTGGTCCCGTGGGAGGTGTTGGTGCCACCCACGGTGACGTTCGGGGGATGTTTCGATTTCTCACCCTCTAACGCCATGTTTTTAAGCTTAAGTTTAGAAATATGCAAATTATCGTCGTATTCTCAAACCGGGAGTCCCGCGGCTGCGAGGTCAGTTCATACGAGTTACATTGGTCCCATAGGAGGTGGTTGTGCCACCCAGGGGGCCGTTAGAGGGCTGTTTCGAGTTTTCACCCTCTAACGCCATGTTTTTATGCCTAAGTCTAAAAGTATGCAAATTACCATTGTACTCTCAAATCGGGAGATCAGCGGCTGCGGGGTCAGTTCCTAAGAGTTACATTGGTCCCGTGGGAGGTGTTGGTACCACCCATGGGGCCGTTCGGGGGCTGTTTCGAGTTTTCACCCTCTAACGCCATGTTTTTAAGCCTAAGTCTAGAAATATGCCAATTATTGTCGTATACTCAAACCGGGAGTCCCACGGCTGCAGGGTCAGTTCCTACGAGTTACATTGGTCCCGTGGGAGGTGTTGGTGCCACCCACGGGGCCGTTAGAGGGATGTTTTGAGTTTTCACCCTCTAACGCCATGTTTTTAAGCCTAAGTCTAGAAATATGCAAATTACCGTCGTACTCTCAAATCGGGAGATCAGCGGCTGCGGGGTCAGTTCCTACGAGTTATATTGGTCCTGTGGGAGGTGTTGGTGCCACCCACGGGGACGTTCGGGGCCTGTTTCTAGTTCTCACCCTCTAACGCCATGTTTTTAAGACTAAGTCTAGAAATATGCAAATTACCATCGTACTCTCAAATCGGGAATCCCGCGGTTACGGGGTCAGTTCCTATGAGTTACATTGGTCCCGTGGGAGGTGTTGGTGCCACCCACGGGGCCGTTAGAGGGCTATTTTGAGTTTTCACCCTCTAACGCCATGTTTTTAAGCCTAAGTCTAGAAATATACAAATTACCGTCATATTCTCAAATATGGAGACCCGCGGCTGCGGGGTCAGTTCCTATGAGTTACATTGGTCCTGTGGGAGGTGGTGGTGCCACCCACGGGAATTTTTGGGGGCAGTTTCGAGTTCTCACCCTCTAACGCCATATTTTTAAGCCTAAATCTAGAAATATGCAAATTACCATCGTACTCTCAAATCGGGAGTCCCGTGGCTGCGGGGTCAGTTCCTACGAGTTACATTGGTCCCGTGGGAGGTGTTGGTGTCAACCAGGGGACGTTCGGGGGCTGTTTCGAGTTCTCACCCTCTAATGCCATGTATTTAAGCCCAAGTCTAGAAATACGTAAATTATCATCGTATTCTCAAACCGGGAGGCCCGCAGGTGCGGGGTCAGTTCCTACGAGTCACATTGGTCCCGTGGGAGGTGTTGGTGCCACCCAAGGTGACGTTCGGGGGATGTTTCATTTTCTCACCCTCTAACGCCATGTTTTTAAGCCTAAGTTTAGAATATGTAAATTATCGTCGTATTCTCAAATCGGGAGTCCCGCAGAAGTGGGGTCAGTTCCTACGAGTTTCATTGGTCCCATGGGAGGTGTTGGTGCCACCCACGGGGCCGTTAGAGGGCAGTTTCGAGTTTTCACCCTCTAACGCCATGTTTTTAAGCCTAAGTCTAGAAATATGCAAATTACCGTCATACTCTCAAATCGGGAGATCAGCGGCTGCGGGGTCAGTTCCTACGAGTTATATTGGTCCTGTGGGAGGTGTTGGTGCCACCCACGGGGACGTCCGGGGGCTGTTTCTAGTTCTCACCCTCTAACGCCATGTTTTTAAGCCTAAGTCTAGAAATATGCAAATTATCATCGTACTCTCAAACCAGGAGTCCCGTGGATGCGGGGTCAGTTCCTACGAGTTACATTGGTCCCGTGGGAGGTGTTGGTCCCACCCACGGGGACGTTCGGGGGCTATTTCGAGTTTTCACCCTCTGACGTCATGTTTTTAAGCGTAAGTCTAGAAATATGCAAATTACCTTCGTGTTCTCAAACCGGGGGTTCCGTGATCGCGCGGTCAGTTCCTACGAGTTACATTGGTCCTGTGGGAGGTGTTGGTACCACCCACGGGGTCGTTCGGGGGCTATTTCGGGTTTTCCCCCACTAACGCCTTGTTTTTAAGCCTAATTCAAGAAATATGCAAATTATCATCATATTCTCTAACCGAGGTTCCCATGATCGCGCGGTCAGTTCCTACGAGTTACATTGGTCCCGGGCGAGGTGTTGGTGCCACTCACAGGACCGTTCGGGGGCTGTTTCGGGTTTTCCCCCACTAACGCCATGTTTTTAAGCCTAAGTTCAGAAATTTGTAAATTATCATCGTATTCTCAAACCGGGGGTCCCTTGATCGCGCGGTCAGTCCCTACGTGTTACATTGGTCCCGTGAGAGGTGTTGGTGCCTCTCACGGGACCGTACGGGGCTGTTTCAAGTTTTCACCCTCTAACGCCTTGTTTTCAAGCTTAAGTCCTTATATTTTCAAATTATCATCATATTCTCAAATCGAGAGTCCCGTGATCGCGCGGTCAGTTCCTACGAGTTACATTGATCCTATGAGAGGTGTTGGTGCCTCTCAGAGGACCGTACGGGGGTTGTTTCATGTTTTCACCATCTAATGCCTTATTTTCAAGCTTTAATCCTCATATTTTCAAATTATCATCGTATTCTCAAACCGAGAGTCCCATGATCGCACGGTCAGTTATTACGTGTTACATTGGTCTCGTGCGAGGTGTTGGAGCCTCTTACGGGACCGTACGGGGGCTGTTTCGTGTTTTTGCCCTCTAACGCCTTGTTTTCAAGCTTAAGTCCTAATATTTTCAAATTATCTTCGTATTCTGAAATCGGGAGTCCTGTGATCGCGCGTTCAGTTCCTACGAGTTACATTGGTCCCGTGAGAGGTGTTGGTGCCTCTTACGGGACCGTACGGGGGTTGTTTCGTGTTTTCACCCTCTCACGGGTTCGTTTGTGGGATGTTTCGGGTTTCTCCCCTCTAACGCCATGTTTTTAAGCTTATGTCTAGACATTAGCAAGTTATCGTTGTATTCTGAAATTGGGAGTCTAAAATATTTTCAACATATTATCCAATAATCAAACCAAAAATTATCCCGTATTCCTTCTAATTATCCCGTATTTCTTTTAATTATCCCATACTCCTTCTAACATACTATCTAACAACAAGCCAACAACCAATAATTATCCAACAACCAAACCAAACCAATAATTATCCCGTACTCCTTCTATCATCTAAAAGATTGAATAGATAATGTATATCAATTATATAACTACTTTAGTTAAAGTAAAGAGTACCTGGTGTGTAATGAAGAACTGTTACGTAATGAAGAACTGGTATCTAATTGGTTAGATCTGCAATACGTAAACAATGTGTTAGGAAGAACGGGTATGTAAAATTAAAGAAAGTACCTCACAGAACCACTGAAGAATTAGATCTGCTGCCTATAATATGTCGTAGATTTACATATGACGCAGATTTATTCCCCCATTTTAACACCGTAATTCAAACGAATGTGAGCAACCTGCTGCCTATAATATGTAAAGAAAAGTACACAAAGGCAAAGGAGAACAAAAATCTATAATATCAACCCGGTGCCTATAATGTCAATGTAGTTGTGATTATTACGCTGCCATTTTAAGGTTTTAAAATACATATCCAATCAAGTTGATCACAACAAATCTCAAACTAAAACAGAACTGTATGAAATCAACAAAATTATGGCATACATGTGAAGTTAAAATATGAATGAACGAAACCAAGTTGTATTTGTTCCATGTCAAGTTGTAGCCTCCTAATATCTTGACGTAAACGTCAAAAAATGCCCATTAATCGCAAGATATGTGATATACTTTTTCATAGGCAAATCAAGAGCACACCCAACAAATTTAATAACATGTAAATTTATCGACACTAGTATCAATTCATTAAATTCAACATAGTATCCAACAACCAAGCCAACAATATCTCACTATAGTAATGTGCGCACATGTTTGCGACTCGTATGTAAAAAAAAATCATTCAATTATATTTTCTCAAAAAAAAAACAAGACAAGCATATTTTGTCAAAAAAAAATACACACATATACAATCTAGGGTTTATTGACATAATCTATACATACACACACATACAATCTAGGGTTTATTCACATAATCTATACATACACACACATACTATTTAGGGTTTACTAAACCCTAATATTTTTTTTGACATAAATATATATATACATACACACACATACAATCTATACATACACACACATACACACATACAAACATAAATCTACACATACATACACAAAAATTAGAGCTTTAGATAGAAATCAAGAAATCCAAATGAATCAATACATACCAACTGAAATCGATATTAGACAGGATGAGATGACTGAACAAAAATACAATAGAAGAATAGAGCAATTTTGGTTTGAAAAAAGGGACAAAATGATCCATATTGGAATTTCCCAAAAACTAAATGGAATTAGTTGTATTTTATTTCTAATTTAAATTTTTTAACCCTAAGATTAGAGGTCTCTTAAAAAGGGATCAACAAATTTAAACTTTTTTGTCTCTCCTTAGTTAGTGTTTATATTTCTCTCAGGATCATAAGACTAAATTTTTGTGATTTCATGTTTAAATTGTTAATCTGCATTCAAATTGGGTGGAAGTCGTTTATCCAAATTACATATAATTGAACCGAAACTATAATTTCAAACTCCAAATACCTTATTTAAAAACACTACCGTCAACTCACAGAACATATAATTGAAACCCCCAAACAACATCGAACATTTTTTTTAAACTAAACTAACATACAAATCAAATAAAAAAATAAATAAACTTTAGTAGAGAAATAGAGAGAGATCATATACATGGATAGTTGTACCTAAAATTACTTAGATTTGCAAAATAGAAAAAAATATAACAAATTAGAACACAATACATGATGCACAAATAAAAATGAGCTCCGAAATAATAGAATTCAAACATTCTATACCCTTGAGAGATCATAATCAAAACTGAGCTTTGAAATAATAAAATTCACCATAACCTAACTATATTTGGACTAATCACCATAACCTAACCTAAATTGAAGCCCAATATATTGAACTAATCACCATAACCTATCCTTATTTTTTATTTGTCCATGATAAGACCCCATGAGGAATTACATGACAATACAATTAGTTACCATTCCAGTAAGTGTGACTGTAATATATACAGTAATTGTTCAAGAACCATGCTCTGGATTATCAAAACAAAACAAAAACGAAAAAGAAAATTTATTACATGAGCAGATAGACACAAATGACAATTTTTTAAGGTTACACATGAAACTAAATCAATTATAGAAAGTTAACGATAAAACTTACACTAACTGAAACTCTCAACTGATGTAAATCTGTGCGAATATAATTTCATCTCATAGTCATATCCCATTTTCATTTAACCGAAACTACTCAAGATGATGCCCAATAAACTGAAATACCAATGTTGAAATTTGAGAATGTTTAAACATAAAGGGTAAAGAAAGAAGAGAACTTTAACTATTTGTCCTCTCATAAACAAGAAATTTATTTTGTAGATATAAGAAAATAGTTGTGTATAATTATTTTCATTTACAAAATCAAAATTATTTCTAATATTACTACAACTACTGCTAAAATATTTACATGTAACTATTATTAATAATAATACGCTATGGACTGATACTTTTATGAATTAAACTTTCTTTTCCTTTTCCCTCGCTTAAATCTACTCACAATCAATAGAGACATAGCTGGAGAGGCCGAGAAATAGAAGTCCTTAGAAATCAGAATCTTCAGAATTATATGCACAAATATAATATTAGGAGTTGAGTGTGGTCATCAAGAATAGGATTTTAGGGGCAAAATTTGAAGGGGCATTGTTGTATAATCTAATAATGTAGTTTGTATTCCCCTGAAACCAAATCTTGTGTGCTGAGATCGAGTTCATCTCAACACCTGACTAGTATTAATTAAGGTAAAAAAAAATTCAAAATGAAACGGAATTCTAGATCTAGGATTTGTGGCTTAGCGAGTAACTGAAGTACCTTTCTATAAGTGGTGCCATCTTCTTCAACGATCCAGCCATCTTCGTTGCAAAGAGCTTTCAAAACCTCGCTATTACCAGCCAACAACCAAGCAATACCCAAAACGAAACCCTAAATTAGAAACACGATAAAAGAAGGGGCGTACCTGGAAATGGAAAGATGAGAACGAAGATGGAAACCTCTATAGAGCAGCGCACAAAAATGGGAGGCGACCATGGTCTTTGACGAGAGATACGGGCCATCAGCGAAAAGGGGTTGGGAAATGAAATATGAGAGGCCCCTTTTTTATTTTAAGAACGACCTGGTCACGGCCTAGAGCCATGACCCACCAACCGCGACCAATTAATGAAGCTAAGATGCATGGTCTACTGCTTACTGGTCACGGCCCATAACCGTGACCCATGCCAAGAAATGGTCACGGCCTCCAGCCGTGACCCCATATGTATGTGTGTTGTGCTTCGTCATACCTATGGTCACGGTACAAGTCCGTGACCCATCCGCGACCAAGTTTGGAGGAAATTTTGGCACAAATTTGGCTCCAAAATGGTCACGACCTGGTCATGGCCCAAGTCCGTGACCCACAGTGGTCAGGGATTTGGGTCGTGACCACCTCCAGAGAATCCATGACTCAGTGTGGTAATGGATATAGTCACGCCAAAAATTGAGATGGTCACGGCCCAAGTCCGCGACCAGCTGGTCAGGGACTTGGGCCGTGACCAACTGAGCGTGACCATTCGCAGGATTTGGTGTAGTGCACAAATCTCGGTGCTAGATTACCTATTATGCCGAACCTCATGACCCCTTTAATGGGAGATGCCCTAACCAACACCTGGTCATTAATCTCCAACTCATAGGTCTCCGATCATATTGTGCATCAAAAGACGAGCCTATGCTCCGTCGGTTCTACTGTCTCTATGTTAAAAAAAGGCTCACCTTTATGGGTGCCCATTTTCTTGTTGCCAAACTCGCGACTCTCCTCAGGGTAAATACCCACAACAATCACTGACTAATTATGTCAGAATTCAAACCCTTAACTGACGGTGACGTAACTCTCATTATGTTTCTGAGCTATCTGGAAAAGACATGGTTTACTCAATTCCTGCCCATGGACCATAAATTGATTCGAGTTATAGAAGATCGTTACTCCCCGCTTCTTACTAACAAAAGGGTGGATAACAAAATCTCCCTATAAAGTCTCAAAACGTGTCACGTAGCTAATCAACTGCCCTGAGTTATCACATGTAACTCTACTAGTGGTAATAAATGCTCCCAATCACCCACAAATCTGAAATTACACATTTCTCAATTCCTCCAACGACCTAGTTTATTTCATCCACCTTTGACTTAAGGTTATTCTACTCCTTCCCCATTTCCTCCTGACACTTTCGATCATAGGTGGGACTAAAAGGTCTTATCCCAATTCACAACATTTTTGGACAACACCTAATTTTCCACTTCTTTCTTCAAGAGAAAAGTTTGATATAATGCTCGATAGTATATCCCACCCCAAAATAACAAATATTCCACTCTGGTTAATCCACTCTGCAAACGCGGTGGAAACCTTGACCTCTCCACAATTTTGGGTGTCCCAAATATGAATTCCACCACTCGTGCTCATTAATCCCATCACTGGGAACATCAAAACTACAAAATCCTAGTTGATAACCTCGGATCAACCTTTTTCCATCCCTAAATGGTCTAACCTGGAGACAACTCCACAATGTATCATTCACCACCGATCCCCATGCTCAACATTTCACATTACGAGGTACATTTTACTCCCCTTTTTTTGTAATATACCTAAAATCATTGCCCCTGCATTTTTTCTCAAAACTGTTAGGCATCTGACTAGGGAGACTTTGCTCCACCCAGGGCACCGATACACTCAATAACTCGTGCATGTTTGTACAAACCTCACAACATCACATATGTAACATGCTTATCTCAAGTTCGGCCCCCGTATTCTCGGTGTGGCTATATTATTTGGGTATTTTTTATCAGCCCATCAATTACTACATAATTCTTACCGATATTGCCCACCCATAAACTTGTGGTGCAAAAGTTATTCCCAGTGTTTCTTCCTCAAAACTTCTCGGCTCTACTAGCCCCATTTTGTAATAGCTATTAACTCAATGTGTTTTATCCATCCATTCAATAATTATCATTTAATCCAATGTCCTAGCATCCAACGATGTTTCTCCAATCCTGACAATTATTAAGGCTTATATGTAAAACTTCTCATCATAAGGCACAAAAGAGCTTTTCCTAATGCACTATTCCTCAGCATTGTTGGTCCTCGATTTTAGTAGAACCCAAAGCATATACCCAGGACACTCAAACCCTATCCCTATATTCACAAGTCTAGTCATTTACTCTCACGTATCTAAAGGAGTCATATACTACTGCGCTCGCAATATCACTAAGTCCTCAGCGCTGAGTTAATAACAAGCTAATTCTCTTCGCTCCATGGTAACTCGACATACCCTGAATTTCATCAGTAAGAATCTCTAGGCACCGAGATCCAATATAACTAGAAAATTGTACTCTCTGAAGTCTACTTCATAAAATACCACCGCGAGCTCGACCCTCTTTTAGATGGAACATCACAAAAAGAATATACATCCTTCCCTGGAACAACGAACACGATAGTCTTGCGATAACTGCCCACCATCACTAACCAATCCATACTCAGGATAAAATCATAAGCACATAATCACCTCTCACCATGGGATTACCTTAAAATTATATACCCTCTCAGTGTCCACACTCGCTTCCCTACAGGTGGAACTAAAGAGCGCACCGTTACTTAACTGTAAATATTTGCAACTATAGTGCTATTAATGATACACCTAGAAAACTCATACCACACGTGAATTTAATATTAACAAACTATCCTGACTTAACCGTGTCACACAAAATAAACCCCAATCACTCTGGGATAAAAACTCGCAGTTTCAATAGCCCATGACATTGGCGGCTCAAACGGTGCTTGGACGACACCCTTGTCCTCACAGAACCAAAACTTCTATAAATGTGGCCCCCACTAGGCATCCCGCTCCTGTCTCCTAACTTTCTACGGACAAGATCTACACATGTGTTCTACTCTTTACACATAAGACACCTCATTGTGACCTTCCCCTTTTTCTGGCCACACCGGTCATATTGAGGTTTTTCTTCTTGCGGACCTTATAGTCTTGACCCTAATTGCTACCCCCATCGTCCCTTTATCACAGTTGGTCCTATGGGACTTGTTACTACCCATGACGATCCTGACTGAACCCACCATCACTTAGTAGGAATTCTATTGATCTCGATCATTAATTTCGGTCCTCTATTGGGTATCCCTTCCCTTGGTGCCTCACTAGCACCAAAAAATCCAGTGTTTCCCTTTGGTTAGATTCTCTAACTCCGTTAGCTCGTTTCTCGCATGAGCATTGATATAAATTTTTAAATGTACAACCTTCACGATAACAGCACACTAGTCATCTTAGTCGGATCTCCTATCCACGCTTGTATATTCTACCCAAGGGTATATTATCAACTTATGGACCCTTTTTTATTATTTGTATCCTTCTCAAGGGGTTCGAAGTTTATAATTTCATTAACTTTCCTTCATATCAGGCCACTGTCCGTCCCTTTTGGAAAAAGTACTGAAATCCCCCTTGCCCCCCTATTTAAACAACTGGTGAGAAAATTTGTAATAATCCACACCTCAAATTCATCGTTATTCATGGTAATTTTCCATGGATATGGTGACTGACTCCCATCACCATACACTGCTCCTATGAGCAAACATTTTTTCCCATAATTTTGACTTCAGTGTCACTACACTCCTTCCATATGATCCCAATTGGATGTTCTCTTTCCATTAGTAAATCTCCCATACACACTTTCCTTGAACTGTAGTGGATTGTTCTTCGGAAAAAAACTCTTCTTAGACCTTCGCCCTTGTCATATCCGCTTGGTGGGTCTAACATTGCGCCATCGTCCTTCACGATGGTTCTTAGGGAAACTACTGCGCCCCATCGATTACTACAACGTCAATTGTTCGAACAATAATCATGGTGACTCCTATCGCGTCATTGTTCCCAAAATACTCTATGGCTTCTGTTAAATCCTCCCTCCTGCAATCCTTCTAACGTCACATGCTTGTCATTCTATATTGTTCGAGCTGACACGCTTAATCAAAACTATATAAGAATCACATCAACTATACGTAATAGAAGGAGAGCATAAGTCGCATACACAAAGGAATACAACAATCCTATAATAAGGTTCTATATCAAATAATGCTAAGCTATAATCTGAAAAGCCACATAGATCCTACGGACACTAGAACTTGATGCTCTGATACCATCTGTGACACCCCTCCTACTAAAATACTAGGTGATTAGTCCTATATCAAATTAAAATAGGAATCTCATTTGGTTCATTCTTAGCATCACTGTCGAAAAACTTTTTAAAAAGAGACTAACCATCTAGTATTCTAAAAAGACGGTGGCAAATTTTATCTTTTTATCAACAACAAAAACAACATGATAATAAATATAATTTAAACCATTCACACAATCACTCAGTCAATCAATACTGAAAATGAATAAATAAAATCCTTACCGAATAAACCATCGGCTATAAATCCCATGTCTGAAATAATAAACCAACCAAATAATAAACTGAGTACATCATCTGACTGAAATAAATGAAATAACTATGGCGACATGCACAAATGAAATAGTGACAACATCCTACTCTAGGAATGAAATAACTGAAGTGGCTAAGTCTAAATCCTACAACCATCCACACCTACTACATCAACGCATCCCTCGAATAGAAAATCAAGCTTGACGTCCCTCTGGCTGGACACCTAAAAGGTTTTGAAAATATTTTGCAAGTACGGGTCAGAGCCCAAATTCCTTTTGAAAATATTTTGCAAATGAATTAAAACGCAACAACTAAATCCACGAATGCTCTCCATATTTAAGTTGGTGTCTCACTCACTTGATATCCTACTTATCCCTCAACTAGAGTGCACACCTAACGCTTCCAATTTAACCTTTCTGGTTACATTACGCCATCTAACTAGCCTTGTTATGAAATTCCCAACATCATGCTCTAGCCCGAGTAAGTCGTAACATTACTTCCTAAGTTAATTATAGCCTTAAATTAATTAACCACCTTTAAATTCACCTATATAACAGCCTCACTAGTTATTTATGAAAAATACCATGTTTTTACAGGTAATCTGCTTGTACATAAATATCTGCATCCTTATATACGTATATATTCAACACAATTACACATATATATATATATATATATATATATATATATATATATATATATATATATATATATATATATATATATATACACGTAATAATATTACAACATTCACACACATTTTGTAAATAAATCCATCCTCCCGCGTAGACACTCATTGGATGTTCTCTATAATGCTATCACTCCAGGTATACTCATCCACCAAAACACCCCGACTCGGTTACCTCTCCGAATCAGTGAAACACAAATAAACGTAGCGGAGGCTACCATAGTTCCTTCACCAATAGTGAAACAGAATCATACCGAAAGCGGTTCACCTCTGATACATAAATCACATAATAAAATCTTGGACGACTGTGACCTGGGGACTACACCCACCTTGCATTCACTAGCTAGGGGATTCTCCCATATTGCGCAACCTCCTATGACAGGACTAGAGGGGTATGTATTCCTATAAATATTATTCACACCAATATTTATAAAGCACACAAATATATATATATATATATATATATATATATATATATATATATATATATTCAATTTAAACTAGGCTAATTAGTGCAAAAAACCCGTACCACTAGCCTAAAAATATCCAAGTAAATTTCCCAACTCTAAATTAATTAATTTGCACTTTAATTAATCTAATAACATGCTGACACTCTCCTAAAATATATAGACTCATTCCTTCGGTCCTTGAATTATTCCTTAAAATTTTGGTCCAAATTTTATAATGTAGATTTTCATCCCTCTTTCCTTAACGTAATAATTATGCTAAAATCCACCTTTTAAACCCATAATTAAAACTAACCCAAAATTCCCTACTGGATTACCAACCACCCAAAACCCTATTACCTTCGGCCCAAACAGTAACCAACAAGAACTGGGCCTCGATCACCCACTTCATTCGAACCACCCACCATGTCCTCTGAATGACAGGTCGCATCACTTGAACGGAGGTATAGGTCACTCGAGCGAACTCTAGACATTTCTCTCTCCTCCTTCCTACTCCATCTCGTCCGTCATGGGCGTTTCTGTAACTTCCCAACCCAAAAATGTTTCTTACTATTTTCCTTATAACCCAATTCGATTTCCAAAAATTTTAAATTTCAATCTCATGTTTAACTTAAATATCATGCTTGGAAACCTTATGATGAATTTGTCATCTCATAGTATATAAATTTTCTTCCAAAAATTCATCACTCAAGATTACACGAGATTTACCAAAAACTCTTCCTCAATTGATTTCACTCAACATATATTTAACAGTCTAATATTCGGGACTTCTACTCACAAAACTATTCCTCCAACAGTATACTAGTTATCACAATATTCCTTAATACAAAATTCATACGAGGAGTCTCATAAATCAAAACCCAATTTATGTATTAACCTAACCCTAAAATAATGAATTTTATCACACCTACTTTGATATGAACTGATTATCACAAATTTTCTTTGAAGAAATTTAACCACTTGCCTGATGAATTTTGTAGATTCTGAATCCTTTGATGTGGATGGTGATTTGATGAAGAACACACACACTTGTTCTTGATTTTGGTTCCCAAGGGTTCTCCAAATTCTCCCTCTTTTCTCCTCTACATACTTAGGTTTTCTTAAATAAGTTAATGGCTACCACACCTTCTCAATTTTAGGTTTTATTATGACAATCCCATTTTTAGCCTCGCAGGCTTTATTAAAATGGCTGAAACACTCCCGTGTGGGCCTGGCTAAGCCTAAAAATGCCCCGAGATGCATTTACTACCCCCGGGTGCTTTTTTCGACTATTTCGACCTATTCGTAATCAACCGTACACTCAGAATTGTCATCCGACTAATATAACTAAAAGTCCTTATCTTGACCCCAATATAATCTATACCCGACTGCCGGTTGAGATAAATTAATGCCATGTCACTATCCCTCGTTATGACTTATTTACATCATTACTATTCACGTAGTAATTTAATTTCTATAAATATTAGCCATTCTCTCTCCAGATTAATATTTAAATAAATACTAATAATAATTAATTCAGTTAAATTATGACATACAAGTAATTTAAAATTAGCCGAATTAGTTAAATATCACATGTAAACAAATACGAGGTGTTACACAAGCCTCATCTTCGGCTTATCGTGTTTGACCAGCCTTTACATGAGAAAATGGAGGTTGTTAGAATAATAGCAAGATTATAGTATTATCCACTAGAGCAATAAATAACTGACTTAAATGAACATTGGAGTGACCTATCACATAAGCTGTTGTCCATGAAAGAGTTAAGTATCACCCTTAAAAGTTGGGCGATTCCATTCTATGAGAGTAGTAGTAAAACTATATTCTTTCAGTCAACCCCATTCTTACCTAACTTTATGTCTGCACCACTATAGTTATTAAACTAGTAAATTGGGTTATTTAGGCACTGGCATCTATTATATATATATATATATATGTTGAATTTCAGTAACGTGTACATGATATTTTGTAATTCTTTTGGAAATATTTATAATTTTCAACTTTAACATTTTTAATGCATATGCAAAAAAAAATTAGCATACCCGTTTTAAGTTGATGTATACCCTAATTTATATGGTATACATTAATGGGTGGATGACATTTGTACAAAACAATAGATAACTAGAGTAGACCAGAAATATATTATTGGCTGATGATTAAAATGGAAAGCTCCTTACGTATTGAAAGAATTTCTATTGTTAGACCATGTAAATTTTAAAGTTCTCTCTTGATGATAAAATTGGCTGAAAAATGTAACACGATTTTTTTATTGGAGAACATAGGTACCAAAACAATAAGAAACTTCTCATGATGTCACATTTCGAATACTTACTACATACCAAACTAATGCTGACATTTTCATTTTTGGGACTTGTCAAAGAAATAGTTTTTTTTTTTTTTTGGATATAATCAAAAAATCAAATTTTGCGATATTTTCAAAACTATAACTAATAATGTGGACAGAGATAGTATAATTTTTAGAAGGCTCATAACTATTCCAACCCAATTAGTTTCTTATACCTTGGGACTATTATTTAAATTCAACCAGTGTAACTGTTTTCGGATAACTCGAGTACAATTTAAATCTTGTTAAAAAAAGTCATAAAATAGAGGTACCCCTCATTTTTTTAAATTTTTGAAGCATCTATCTATGATAAGACGCAATAACTAATTCTGATGTCAATATTTCAACAAATTAATACTAAGATGCATATTTGGGAGGCACAATTATATTAGAGAGTCCAAATTTATTGACCCATTCAACTAGGGTTAACATGACCCTTAAAGGTGATTGGTTAAAATATGATAACTAATTGAAAATTATGGAGTCCATTGTAGAGTCATTCATTTTTCAACAAATCGCGTCAAATGGTCATGTTAACCCTCATTTAGGTAGGATCAATAAATTTGTATTCCATAGCATACTTCTATAAAGCCCCCCCTTCAGATATTAAGTCCTTGTTTAAAGTCAAAGGTTTATAAAATAAATTTAGAACCTCCATTGATGTTATTTTCCTAGGAAATGCAATACATGCTATTGACTTGTTAAGATGTAATAAATAATTTTGAGCATATGTATCGAGTTTCTACTTAATGTTTGTGTACTAATTGCATTAAAATATTACACATACATTAATAATACAATATTTTAATGTATTTGGTACATAAAATGTGGTGTAAAAACTTATTACACGAAGCATTTTCCAATCATTTTAGGGCATGCTTGAAAAGCTTAAGTTCCCATGAAAAATGGTGGCATTGATTATTTGCCCACTTTTTTTATTTGACACATTAATTCGTATTGAAATGTTTTCCACCTCTAAAGAAGGTACAATACTCCTAAAGCAAATTTGCTATACAACATTTCATTTGGTGTGGAGTATTTTTTTTCCCAACTCTTATTAACAAATGTGAGTTGTCCTTTTCTTTAATTCACTTTAAATATATGTACATGTATGTGGAACCCCGCCTATTAAAATAACGGGTGGCCAGTTGTGATAACCCACCTACTAAAATAATAGGTGGCCAGCCCAATACTCTAATAATCAAAGGAATCATAGATGGTCCATTCTCAGCATCACTGTCGATTAAAATAATAGTACGATATAACCACCAATCATTTTAGAAAACGGACTGTCAAATTTAAATTTTTGTAAATAAAAGAAAAACACTTAGACAATCCAATTTGCAAAAATGGTGGATAGCGAAAATCAATGGATAAAGAATGACAATATAATAAAACAATAACCGAATAATCTGTCGGTTAATAGACCAATACAAATAGTTACATCGAGTATTACAATTTAATATCACAATAATAATGAATAAATACAAAGTATGGGCAACACGGCCGAATAAATGAACTGAACATAACTAGAGTACAATGGAAAGAAACGTCTAATAGAAATATCCTATAACATCCACAATATGCTATAGCTCCATGACAACTGAAATGGAAAGTCAATACGGGTGTCCATGCGGTAGAGCACGTGAATGGACAAAGAGTTGCATGCAATACAAAAAATATAGGCGAGTCAGGGCCCGGTTTGATATGATTACCATTTGACTAAAATGCATGACAGTTAAGTGCGTAATTCTCTCGCAGTTAACATAATAATTCTCACCTCTCACATCTACAAAACACAACCTAGCGCAATATCAAAGAAATGCTCAATGATCATCTATGAAAGGGGAGAACTCATTTACAATACTCAAGGAGACATCAAATCAATATTCCCAATTCTACATGCACAATTCCTATTTCTTCTTAAGGAATATATATAAATGGTAATTCATTTTGTCAAATGTTTACCAATTCAATCATATTTCAAAACTTTCTTTACCAATTTTATTTCCTTTCTTCCTTACAGGAAAAAAAATACATTTATTTTAAAGCAAGTTTTATTAACATAAAAATGCTTTATCCTTTACATAACATCCCACTTCCCTTCTTCCATCCGGGAAGTGTATTTAACGTCTCATTTCCTTTCTTCCATCCAGGAAATGTAATTAAAGCCATTTCATTATCATAAAATGCTTTAACATCAATAATGTCCCACATTATTTTCAATAGTTATATATCATATTATATGACGCATCTAAGACCGCCCGTTCGGGTTTCCCTACTGTGCGAGCCCCTAAATGGCTATCATCTTTCAGGGCCTATCACCAAAACAACCTGGGATCCTACCGAAACGTCGGTAAGTGTCCATATACATGCGGGAGAGTCATAACCACACCCAGAATTACCTCACCATCGCAGAAACATACAATAAACGCTCATATTGAGAGGTGTGTAATCACAAATTAACATTTATGAAAAATCATCTTTCCATTTTGAAATCATTCACTTTTTGCATTCTCAAAAATCATTTATTCTCAATGATTAAATAACAATTTTAGAATATGCATTTCTTATTCTTTAAGTAATGTTTTATTAATGACCTAAGACCCGAAGTGCCAACATCCTCACACAAGTCTCCAAAAGTCCAACACAATATATTAAATCATCAAAGTGAGTCTCCCTCAATCATAGTCTCCCAACAGTCTTAACATTAACATTTTTACCTTCTATTAATTTTAGGTTAATTTCCTATATCATTCGAACATTAACCTACAGAAACTAGCCCTTGGGGTAGGCCCAATTATCCTCATTTAGACTAGGACATTTGTCTACCCAAAGCAGCCCTCTAGGACTCCCCATTACTTCCCAAAGGAAGGTTCCTAAAGTTCAAACCTAAAAGAAAAGGGCTAAAACAAAACTAGGAAAAATCTCACAAAAACAGGCAGCCGAATCGATTCGCCCTAGGGCCGAATCAATTCGCCCCTGACTGCGAATCGATTCGCCCAAAAGCGAATCGATTCGGTGAGTAAAACCAGCATTCTGCATCTATCTGAATCGATTCGGCCTTAACCTGAATCGATTCGGTCTCCCCGACCTGTAGCCTACCCCTAAGGCCAAATCGATTCAGCCCAGCAGATCTGCCCAGTTAGGGCTACTGGTTGTATAAACCCTAAAATCCCAAAACCCAAATCTTTCAATTTCTCTCAAAAATAATAACAACTAATTTCACCAAATGATTCCTACACAATCACTAACTAATTTATTTTCCTCAAATCAAATTAAACTACAAGATTAAGGGTTTAAACACGAAATTCATCAAAAACCCATTTATGGGTTAAATTTCCAAAAACTAACTATACATGCAATTTATCACATTAAATCATGATCTAGCAAGTAAGAAACTTTTCTCGAGTTTGCAGTCTCGGATTCTCCTCCCGAAGCAACGGATTCCATCTCCAATCTTCCATTTCTCTCTATTTTCTCCCATTTCTCCCAAGCTCTCTCTTCTCTCTCTCTCTCTTGGCTTCTAACATAAGATTGAGAAAATAAAAGGGTTGGGATACTTATATGGGTCTTAAAACATTAATTCCTAATACACCATTAAAACGACTCGTAACTACATAATTGAGTCATAACACGTCAAAAGTGTTCGAAACTCAAAAATACAACTTGGCACCTATTTTGACTATCTCAACTATTCTAAAACCAACCGCATCCCCTATTTTGGCATTTGAAATAACGTGAACTATTTTTTTTAGGTTCCAAATTCATTTTATTTCATTAATTATACTCCAATTTATATATGGGTCATAACCGTCGTTTAACATACAACGACGCAATATATCCCAATATAATGCTATTTACCTCCTCATAACAATAAATAGACAAAATATAGTAAATATTATCCCTTAATATCACGGGAAATAATATTTACTCCAACTTCCCCTATTTTATAAAATTAGCCCATAAAGTAAAATAATATAAAATAGTCGCTCAAAAGTCTGGGTTGTTACATACTCCCCCCCTCCCCCTAGAAGTGAATTTTGCCCTCAAAATTCAGGAGTACCATATAACCATATCAAGGGTATACTATACTAAACTATCATTCTATCATCCTTAGCAAAACCCTCGGCAGTGCGGCGTCCCCATTGGACTCGGACTAAGGTCATCACTATTCGATCTCAGTCTACATTATCCGTGCTCTAACATAGCACCAAATCGTTCCTCATGAGCCATCGATCCTACCTTTCTTCTACGAAAGGAGATACCTACTCATCTCGGCACAAATTGCCTTTCTTCCTGAATCACGTTATACCCTTTCCAGGGAATAACTACACTAACATATAATCACTCCACCCCAACACTAATTACTTCTATTCGCATTGGTGTATCCCTTAGAAGTATGCGACTCATTGAGCCCAATCATTAAAGAAATATTCTCGGACCACTCCAAGCCCAAGGAATATATCGTCCGCTGGTTCCATTCCAATGAACAAGCAATTTACTCAGCTGACTACACTAGGCCACACACAAGGCACCATACTTATAGAAAATGACCCAAACTATTGTGCGGGACTTCAATCCATAAAAGCTACTTCTCCAATCCTTCCTTTAAGTCAAACCCACCCATTCAAGGTATGCCTTTTGGCAATTGGTTAATTTTCTCCATTCATTCATCCACTTACGGGTGGTAGGATATACCCCATATCCATACGGTTCCCATTTCTTCTTGGAAACTTTACCAAAACTTTGACACGAGGATTTAGTCTCGTTTCAACGCTATTCGGATGGGCACCTCACACAGTTCCATAACTTCACCATAAAGAGTTGGACGTACTTCTCTGTAATTATTCTGCTCCTTTTCACCGTAAAAGCGGCGATTTGAACAAATGATCCACAATTTTCACAAATAAGATCATGACCATTTCGGTGCCGACAATATAATGAAAATGTCCACGAATATACCCTTCCTCGCTCCACACTACTCTTTTCACATGAGTAGGTGAAATGGTAAATCACGGACATGAATTCTCTTGATATAGCATCCTCTCGGTTAAACTCGTTCCACTAGGCTTCCCTTGCTTCCGCTAATCACTCCCATATATCTCTACTTGGCGCTACCGCCACCCCATTCACACCTCCTTAGAAAAAGGGAATATCCAATTGATAGTCCTTTAAGAACTCTAAACACCAACTCTGTCACCCCAAATCAACATATTGTAATGACTTGTTGCCCGCGAAGAAAATCCAATTTCCTGCCCAGGAAGTAGTGCCTCTATTTCTTTAAGACGAGTACTACCGCTACAAACTTTAAATCAAGCGTGGGATAATACTTCTCACGAGGTTTAAGTTCATGAGACGCATAAACAATGTGTCCATTCTCCAGTATTAATACTTCCCATTCCTGCCAGAGACTCGTTCGTTAAATCCACTCTCGATCTTAACAACACGAGTGCAGGAGTAATAGTCAACTCATACTTCAACTCCTCAAAAACTAAGTTACCGACGCCACGCTCGATCTAAGAGAGGCCCCACCTTCTATGGCCTAACATTTTGGATCACTCAAGATTCTATACTCCTTCGTTCTAGGGACCCTATCCTACTTAGAGTTAACCCACAAACCTATTGTGGTCAACTCCCTACCGCCTTCCTAAACTAATGCCACATGCCTTAAGGGCCTTACGTCCTAGTAATCCTAAAGTCGATATATATCCTAATCAAGTCGTATAAATATAATACTAATTATATCCCTAGTGTCCAAGACCTTTCTTAACCTCCGACATTCGCTCGGTTTCATGTGTGGGACGTCTCATCGAAGCGAAATCCAAATAAGGAACCCTCCCGTTACACGACTACCTCGCATCGTCGGTCATCAAGATGTAATGGTCGAAGACACATGATCGGGACCTCCAAAATCCTAACTCGTAACCCTACAAATGCACTTCTACTTCTATGTCCTACCATTTCAATTAACTGGAAATTTAACTAATCTGGCATTTACTTTCTGTAAGATGCCACAAATGCTCTATCCCAATATACATACATACATCTTTTTATAAATGGCCTTCTCATTAAGTCATAACCATAAGTCTCAATTCGAATTTCATATCTTAGTCTACCCCACATCGATCAGAGGGAAGGACTATTACAGTGCTTCTATCTCGCACTTCAACTTAGCCCTTTAATCACTCATTCTCGTGATTATTGGCTAAACCTTCCAACCCAGCATGTCAACCATAAAATAAAATAAAAGAAGAAAGAATATCATCTCTCCACTCCCAACGTCGTTAAGGTTCATGTGTGGAGCGTTTCACAAAAGCGAAATCCAAACAAAGAACTCCTCCTATACATTACTACTTAACTTTGTTGGTCGTGGACATAAGGCAAAATCATACACAAACAATCAAACAAAAAAAAAATAATGAAAACTACCTACATACCATAAACCATTTCTATAAAGTCTCAATCCCATATCCAGGTGAGATATTATAGAACAACTAGTTACGCATTGAAACTAGAAGTTGGATACACTCGCAATTTATTTGCTTGCTATCGCCCCAACCATACCAAAATATCTCTACTCGTATAATACATATAATACAAGTAGCACATACCACATATTTACAGTCAAAATATCATCACTCGCCTCATAACGAGTGAAGAAAAATAAAGAACTTCCCTACCATGAAAGTCATAAAGATACGCTACATAACAGTATCGATACTATCACAAGCTCGACTTACACACCCGAGTCTAGGGTTAATAACATACTACTCCATATTATCATAAGGAATACTCCACCCTCAACTAAGGTGGAAATTCCCGCCAACATACTTGCCAATCTCTGGCCACTACCAATGGGTCTCAGACACATTATTCTAATCTTAACCGAACCAAATTACTCCCATCTATGCCCTAACTAGGCACTCTATTCATACCCTTGTTCTCCAATAAAAAAAAGAATTCAAAATGCGTGGTTCTACATTCCACGTAAAAACTATTTCTCCATCTCTAGTCACACTGGCGATTAACCGCGTAGTTCCCCTAATTTCCTCAACAAAAGAGAACATGCTATCATCCTCCCTTGCCTTAGTTCAATGAGTCTTCCCCGGTTGGGTGTCCTCCGATGGGGTTTCATGAACACTATCATTCCACTGTAGGGCTCTCTCTTCCTTGCACCTACCTTAATTCGGTGCAAGATTTCCTACCCATACCACTCTTTATTCACGGTCGGCCTCTGACCGAACCTAGTGTGAATATTTGAGAATCTACCTTCTCATCATTCCTGATATCCCAAAGAAACTCGCGGTTGAAAATATCTAACGGGTTTCTCCGTGGGAAAAACCTCCAACTCCACCAAAATGTGGTGACTACCATATCCGCCACTTCAACCTTACTCCTATGGGTGAAAGATTTTCCTCTAATCTTTCGCACCTGGGAACTTCTATACCCCTCACTAAGCCAAAACTCTTAGGTCTTATATTTCCACCGAACGAGGTCACACTTCCTCCATCTGACTTAACTACAACATGTGGTCCTTATCAAGGACTTTTCAACTCCAACTCGATGTCGCTAGGAATCAAAACTTAGTACCACTCTTTACTTGCAGCGATACTTAGAAAACTATATCTACTATACTTAGTAGTCACGGTAGCGATATAGGATAACTCTACGGAGGGAGAGACCCCCAAAGCGGCCCTCATCCCTGACTACATCTTACAGTTCTTAGTAATCCCGTCTCGTGACGCCTTCAAAATGGCCTTCTCAGATGCCCTTCCTCATTCAACTTGCGAATCTCACACGAACGCACAAAGGATTTTCGGGGTTCTCATATCATAGCAGGAGAACGAAATATCACAAGACAAATCAACGATCTTAATCCTAAGGCTCTATATCAAATCAAAGTAACGCTGAAAGCGTAATACGTCCGCACAGATTACTAAGGACTCTAGAACCTGATGCTCTGATACCATCTGTGACAACCCGCCTACTAAAATAATAAGTGGCCAGCCCAATACTCTAATAATCACAGGAATCATAGATGGTCCATTCTCAACATCACTTTCGATTAAAATAATAGTACGAGATAACCACCAATCATTTTAGAAAACGGACTATCAAATTTAAAATTTTGTAATTAAAAGAAAAACACTTAGACAATCCAATTTGCAAAAACGATGGATACCGAAAATCAACGGATAAAGAATGACAATATAATAAAACAATAACCGAATAATCTGTCGGTTAACAAACCAATACAAATAGTTACACCGAGTATTACAATTTTAATATCACAGTAATAATGAATAAACACAAAGCATGGGCAACACGCCCGAATAAATGAACTGAACATAACTAGAGTACAATGGAAAGAAACGTCTAATACAAATATCCGATAACATTCGCAATATGCTATAGCTCCATGACAACCGAAATGGAAAGTCAATACGGGTGTCCATGCGGTAGAGCACCTGAACGGACAAAGAGTTGCATACAACACAAGAAATATAGACGGGTCAGGGCCCGGTTTGATATGATTACCATGTGACTAAAATGCATGACAGTTAAGTTCGTAATTCTCTCGCAGTTAACATAATAATTCTCACCTCTCACATCTACAAAACACAACCTAGCGCAGTATCAAAGAAATGCTCAATGATCATATATGAAAGGGGAGAACTCATCTATAATACTCAAGGAGACATCAAATCAATATTCCCAATTCTACATGGACAATTCCTACTTCTTCTTAAGGAATATATATAAATGGTAATTCATTTTATCAAATGTTTACTGTGGGTACCCAACATTATGATGGGCCTGGACAAGTAGCCCAATTATAGCGGCCCAAAGTCCAGACCCCCCATGTCTTAAACCGATTATGATTTAGTCTTCTCCCATGTTCCCATTAAGAGGGGTTCTAGGAGAAGATGGAGAACGTGGGGGAGTCCAACACCCCCCACTCCCTGAAATGGGCATGTATATAACAAGACCTAGGTCCGGGACAAAGGACACATTGTTTTTCTCTGTAATCGCTAAGCATTCACTCCTCTTTTATATCTTGCATCTATTGTATTTTTGCCCTGGTGTATTTCTCTCTCATTTAAAAAAAATGTATGGAATCTTGGGTTACTAATTGGTGGAATACTAGGCAATCCGAAATATTTTCTAATGATATTCAAGAAAAGTGTATTCTAGAAAAATTCATATAATTAGAGGAACTCGTCCTCTTGGACGAAATGATCAAGGAATACTCGGAAACACATCTACAAAACCTTCATATAGGAATCCAAAAAGAAACGATCCAAGTAATCAAGATACACAACGAGGATCATATCGAGAAAGAAACGATCCAATTAGTTTGTCTCAAAATCTGAATAATATTCATAGTCATTATGAAAAGTGGTTCTTTCGGGCATTCATTGAAAGGAGATACTTGCTTCGAATTTTACCAATTGAGATATCTGGAAACAATATTTTTTTTATTATTTCTTTTATTATTTCTTCATTCGAATTCGAAGTAGATTCTTAGTCTATTTCTGTATTCTTTCTAGATTCAAAGACTAGCCGCGAAATCACAAATAAAAAAAAGTGAATAGACTCATAGGTTCGATACCTTGTAATAGAACTCATGCGTGAGAGAAATATTAGATTGCATAGAGTCGACGAATGAGGTGGGTGTATACAGTAATAAAACTGACTTCACCTTTGTGGGCGTAGGCATTTTTGCTGAACCACGTACATCTCTTGTTGTGTGATTGGAATTTTGTATTTCTTTTTCTGCTTAGTGATTGTGCTTCTCTTATCTCTTTGTGTTGAATAATAATTGTCACCAAAATTGGCGCCGTCTGTGGGAAGCGTTTATCTTCCCTGAGAAATCTCACACCCAGAGAAAAGCTCGAAATGTATGGTCACAGTAGTAATGCTCCCTAGGAAGGAGATATCCAAGAACCACCTGCTCCTCGCAAGATTAGATATGAAGTTCGACGTTCAGATCAGAGGGCTCGCTTAGAAAGGCCAACCTCAGAAGAAAGCCAAGGACCAGCGAGGTCCACGCAGATATCTAGGCTGATTGATGCATATGAGGTGAGGCTCCACGAGCAAAGGGAGTCTTCTCCCAGGCATGAGGCTGAGAACACTCGCCTGAAAAGAAGGTTAGAAAAAATGGACAGAGAGCTCTATCGTGGTACCAAGAGGCACCTATACCGCACTCCCAGCCCTCAGGCGAGCAAGTCTCACAGCCGAGGAAGGAGCCCCAGGTGTGGATCCCAGAAAACTGAGGGAAGCGAGTCAAAGGACGACCTTCTCGAGCAACTGTGACTAGCTCGCGAGCACATGAGCCCAAACCATAGAAACGAAAACATACGAAGTCTAGTTCGAAGGGAGATGGACCAACATCCTGCGCATCACGACACCAGATCAACCCGAGAACTCGCTAGGCGAGCTCTCAAAACTCAAATGAAGTCCCCTTTATTGATGGAAATAGAGGAAGAGGAAGCCCCCAAGAAGTTTTCTATTCCAAGGTTCAAGATTTATGACGGTAAGACTGATCCCAATGATCGCGTCAGGCAGTACCGACAGGACATGACTCTCTGGAATAATTGAGACACACTAATGTGCCGAATTTTTCCCTCGAGCCTGCATGATGTGGTGCAAAAATGGTTCGAGATGCTCCCCCACCGGTCCATCAGGAGTTTTAAGTCCCTGGCCGAGCTCTTTACAACCCGGTTCATTACTAGTAGCTCCCATCCCAAAATGATGGATGCGTTGCTGATAATGAAAAAGATGCCTCAAGAGAACCTCCGAGACTACGCGAAGAGGTAGTGGGAGTTATTCAACGAGGTTGAGGACTGCTTGGAGCAGGTGGCAGTGGCCTCATATAAGATTGGGTTACCTAGATCTTCCCTTATGTACTAGTCCCTGACGAAGAAGGAAGCCATTACTATCAACGACCTAATGGCTCACATCGAGAAGTATGCCAATGTGGAAGATGTCACCCGCCACAGCACCGGGGAAAATGGTCGAGCTAAGCTCACTGCCAAGGGCAGTGACAAGACTGAGAACCAGAAGAAAGGAGGAAAGAACGGGGGCAAAAATGGCTTCAAGAGCGGTGGAAACAACGATGTGTCAAAAGTATTTCAGGCGGTCAACACCGTCTTCAGAGAACTAATTTACAAAATTCTCATGAAAATCAAAGACGAGCCATTCATCAAGTGGCCCAGGAAAATGGGAGGGGATCCTTCGAAAAGAAACAACGCGTTGAAATGCGCTTTTCACAAAGAAGGAGGACACAAAACCAAGCATTGTAAGGATCTTAAGTCCCACCTCGAAGATCTGGCCCAATTCGAGCATTTGACAGAATTCATGGACAAAAAGGCCGAGAAGGTTGCTTCCCATAAAGAGTAAGGAGTAATGGAGATCCATGGTGACCAAGCAATGACAAGAAGGTGATTTATAGCGGCCATCTGCCCAAAACCAGAAAGGAAGGCGGACAGGCCCAGCGAGAATGTTGAAGAACAAGAAGGTCTGACACCTTTTAAATAGCAATTAAAGTACGAAAGACCTGAAGTAGAGGAGACCAGGCTCCTCCCGTCTGAACGGGTCGTCGAGGACCTGGTAGAGGTTACATCTGGAGATAGCGACAGTGACAGAGTTTTCTTGATTGGAGCCTCTCTCACTAACTAGGAACAAAAGGAATTGATAACTCTGCTGAGACACAACATAGATGTTTTCGCATGGAAACTATACGAGATACCTGGAATTGATCCTAGTATGGTTTGTCATCAGCTGCACATCGAGCCTACCTTCAAACAAATCACACAGAAGGCACGACGAACTTCACCCGAGAAGGCAAAAGAAGTGGAAAAACTGATGCATGCAGGATCTATATGGGAGGTTCAATTCCCCAAATAGTTATCCAACCCATTAGTAGTTCCAAAAAGCAACAGGAAGTGGAGAGTTTGCATCGACTTCACCGACCTCAATAGAGCATGTCCTAAAGACAGTTTCCCCCTCCCAAAAATTGATCAACTAGTAGACACCACTGCAGCTCACGAGAGAATGAGTTTTCTGGACGCATACTCCGGATATCATCAGATCCCTCTGTATGCCCCAGACTAGGACAAAACAGCATTCATCACCACAGTTGAGTTATACTGCTACAAGGTCATGCCTTTTGGGCTCAAGAACACAGGGGCAACCTACCAGTGGCTGGTCACCAAGATGTTCAAGAATCAAATGGGAGACACCATGGAGGTCTACATTGATGATATGCTCGTTAAAATCAAGAAGAAAGAAAACCACATCTCAGACCTATCAAACACCTTCAAAATCCTCAGGAAGTACCGAATGAAACTTAACGCGAGCAAGTGTTCTTTCGGTGTACAGTCAGGAAAAATTCTTGGCTATTTGGTCAGTAAGAGAGGCATCGAGGCTAACCCAGACCAGATCGATGAAATAAATAGGGTATAACCTCCTCGCACAATCCGAGATGTACAGAATCTCACCAGTATGCTCGCTGCCTTAAACCGCTTTATCTCTAAGCCCTCCGAGAAGTGCAATCCTTTCTTCCATCTTCTAAAGGGAAACAAAATGGTGGAATGGAACCAAGATTGCTCGCAGGCATTAGACGAGCTCAAGGCTTACCTCAGTTCCCCACCATTGCTCGTCATACCACAGGAAACAAATTCCTTATACTTATACCTCTCTGTTTCCAACCACAATGTCAGTTCTGCATTAATGTGAGAAGTTGTAGGAATCCATCACCCCGTTTATTACGGGAGTAAGACCCTACTAGACGCCGAGAAAAGGTACCTACCACTGGAGAAACTCACCTTTGCACTAGTAGTGGCTTCGAGGAAGCTGAAGCATTATTTCGAAGCCCACACTATAATCACCCTTACATCGTACCCCCTTAAAGCAATCCTAAGGAAGGAGGATTTATCGGGCAGACTGTCTAAATGGTCAGTTGAGCTCGGACGATTTGACATCACATTTCAACCAAGGAACACAATCAAGGGGTAGGTCCTTGCGGATTTCATAGCCGAATTCACCGACAAGCAACCTTACAACCAACCTCAACCAGCAATACAAAAGGGGAACCACGCGACGGAAGAAACCTGGAAATTATTCATTGATGGAGCCTCCAACTCAAAGGGGGCAGGAGTAGGCATTGTCCTCATCACTCCAGAGGATACAATCCTTGAACAAGGAATCAGGCTTGGATTTTGTATCCTCCAACAAAGAAGCAGAATATGAAGCCTTAATAGCTGGCCTTCAGAAGGTGCACACTTTGGGAGCAAAGCATTTACAGGTGTTCGACGATTCTCAATTAGTCTCCAATCAAATAAGTGGAGAATACAATGCAAAAGATGAAAGAATGGCAGCTTACCTCGCCTTAGTAAAAAGACTAATGGCTAGCTTCGAAGATATTAATGTCCAGTAGTTTCCCAGAGGACAGAACATCCATGCTGACGCCCTAGCAGCCCTGAGTTCAGCAGTCGACTCCAACCTGAAAAGAACAATCCCCATCGATTTCCTCGCTCATCCGAGCATTAACCGTAATAGCAAGCAACCAGGCGTGGAGCAGATCCTCCAAGTGGAGTCAGCACCCAGCCGGATGGACCCTTTATGGAACTATTTGAAGGATGGCCCGCTCCAAGATTACAAGAAGATTGCCCACCAGATAAGATTCAAAGCTGCTCGCTTTCACTTATCACCAGAGGGCGATCTATATAAGAGATCCTTTTCCGGTCCATACCTTCAATGTGTTCACCCAAGGAACGTCGAGCAGGTTCTACATGAGCTCCCCAAGGGAATTTGTGGAAGCCATACTGGAGGAAGGTCCCTGGATTTCTGTGCAATGAATGAAGGATATTGGTGGAAATATATGCAAAGGGACTCTACAACGTATGTTTGCAAGTGCCTGAAATGCCAACTTCACGCTCCTATGGTCCACCAACCTGCTAGTGACCTAAAATCACTATCCAGCCCATGGCCATTCATCCAATGGGGAATGGACATCGTAGGACCACTTCCTACCTCCATCGGCAATCATAAATATATATTGGTCGCAACTGACTACTTCACCAAATAGATCGAGGCAGAACCCCTAGCAAACATTCGAGATGCAGATATGATAAGGTTAATATGGAAAAATATAATCACCCATTTTGGCATCCCCAGAACCATCATCACAGATAATGGAATGCAATTCGAGAGCGACTCTTTTCAGAGTTTTTGTAACGAACAAGGAATCAGACATAATTTCAGATCGGTGGCCTATCCTCAGAGTAATGGCTAAGCCGAGGCTTCTAACAAAATGGTAATCGACGGATTAAGAAAGTTATTAGAGCGAGCCAAAGGCACATGGGTAAATGAATTACCACACATTCTATGGGCCTACCGAACCACTCCACGATGAGCAACGGGGGAAACCCCATTTTCGCTGATATATGGAATGGAAGCAGTCATCCCATTAGAAGCAGGATTGCCAACAATGAGGTCCAGCCTTGTCGACCAGGACCATAATGATGCAGCATTGCTCGCTGAGCTCGACCTAGCCGATGAGCACCAAGAGCTAGCCCGAGTAAAACTAGCGAGCTATCAGTAATAGCTCACAAGCATTATAACAAAAGGGTCAATCCAAGGATATTTTGAGTTGGGGACTATGTCCTAAGGAAAGTACTGGGCAGCGTAGTGAAACCATCAGATGGAAAGCTAGGGCCAAACTAGGAAGGACCATTCAAGATAACAAGAGATAATCTCCAAGGCGCTTATCACTTAGAAACGGTGGAAGGCAGAGAAATACCCCGAGCATGGAACGCAACCAATCTCAAGAAATTCTATTTTTAGATTCTTCTTTTATTCTTTTGTTATGGAACTAGAAGTTCATTTTCCTTTTCATTAATGAAAGTTATTTAACGGCTGCGTACTAATAAGTATCAGTTATATAAGCTTTATCACACACCTTTTCCAAGTGACTGGCACATTGATCATTACACCATAATAACGAAATGCCCCTCCTCGGGTTTTCGTTATGAAACACGAAAGTCCTCTTAGCATTGCCCCTGGAAATATATGAAGCCCTACAGGAGATCCTTAGGCAATGTGGACAAGTTAAAACTGGTCACCAAACCATCTTTAGTTGAATGAAATCCTAATCGGATAGAGCATCCAACACCAGGTGTGTCCTCGCCAATTGCCACACTTAGGCCTAAGGAAGTGTGACGACACGACCTAAAAGGTAAAGTGGGGCACAATAGTATCTCGATAGTATACTGGACATGAGGGACACTTACGCAATAATGCAAATTTATAGATAATGAAGGAGCAAAGATGAAGAAAATATAATAGACTTGTTTAGTCGGCAAAATTTGCCCAAAACATAAATTTTATATTAATTCATCACATTTACAACAAATACAATACATGTTTAGTCGGCGAGCTCGCCCAAAGCATCTACTTCATTTCATATATGTATACAGAGTTGTTACGGGCAAAATCTCAATGAGGTTGAGGACTCTGGATGAGATAATCAGCCACTTGATCTATTCTACCATCATCGGGGTGAGGGACTAACTCTTCCTCGACTTCGTTCGTATTCAACTCCAATAGCTGTCGAGGGATGGAATCAATGGGTATCCAATGATTATCTCTCCGGAAGGGGTTACGCAGTAGAGTAGATGGGATGATCTCATGACGATACCAGAGCATTGAGTTCCTCGAAACATGAAGCTCCCTCAAGGCACTCAACCACCCCCTGATGAAGGCAAGATCCTCAAACTCCATCAGCCTCGTTGGAGCATGTAGCCAATCCTGATTATAACCATCAGCCCATACTTGCCGAGGACCTCTCCTAAACATGTGCCTCAGCCGAGTGGCATTCCTTTGAAGACCTGTAGTAATCACATACGCTCGTTGGACATCACCTCGGAGATTTTCCATTTCCCTAACTAAACTCCTTGCTCGAGTACCAGCTCACGGAGCAGTCGAAGGAGTAAGGCCTCGCAGCACTGAAAGTATATCGCTCGGGCCAGTTCCATCTCGCGATGAGGAGGAACCTCGTAATACCACAGGAGCGATGCTCGGTGCATACTCCCTAAGCCGCGAGACCTCTTTCCTTAAAGCTTCATTTTCTTACTGAAGTCTTTCCCCAACTTGGTTGATCTCTGAAGCGTCTAAAAGCTTTGCTCTTAGTGTATTCACCTCCTCTTAGACTGAGGCGCCAACTTCCTCCATCTCTTGGATCCTGTCCTTCAGTTTAGCGACAAACTCAGTCTGCTCCATAAAGCTCTTGTTCCTCAATCGCAGTGATTTACCAATCCTCACAAAAGTATGATGAACTTCAGAGCTTACATCAGGTCCAAGCATTCTTCCTAGTTGGGAAGTGGCTAGTATATAATCATCAACATCAATCGACTATAAGCAATAAAAGGGAAATGGAGAGAAAAATAAATCAGTGCACTGGGAAAAAGAAACCTTTTCATTAATAAGGATTAAAGTACATCGAGCAGCAAAAAGGAAAATAACAAGAAAAAATACAAAGGTTGTCCTAAAAATAAATTAACTAGCAACCTCAGGCTGCCCAGAGGTAGTTGGTTGCTTCCCCTTGTCAGCAGTAGTAGAAGCATCGCCGTCTACAGGGATAACCTCAGTTACCTGGGCAGGATGAGCATCAGCAGGAATTATCTTAGAGGGAGGGTCCACGCCTTCGATGGCTGGGGCAGGGGCAGGGGCTTCTTCATCCACAGTTGGCTTCGAGCCCGGGTCATGCTCGTCGAACAGAGGAGAGTCAGCATCGACACCAGCAGCTAAGAGGGACTTGTTCCAGCCTTTCTTGAAGTTCAGACGGCTGATGTAGCTTATCTTAACCTCGACGTCTTCATATGCAACAACCCACACGAAGTTGTATGAATCCTCCTTGATGGTGGATGCCTGGGACTCCTTCTCCTTTAGCTGCTTGGCCAGCACCTTGTTCTCCTCTACGATGGCCAACTTGCTCGAGCAGACCAGGTCATAGGCCTGCCTCAGCTCGATCAACTCTTTGACCACCGCATCCCTTTCTTGATTGTAATTAATAAGGGATAGGTCAGAAGAAACTCGGGCAGCATCAGCAGTCTTTAGATCAGCCTCTAGTTGAGTGCCCCTCACTTTCAAGGTAGCATTCTACTTCAACAGCTCACTGTTCCTGCTCACCAGCTCGTCGCGAGAGCGATAGAGCATGGTAAAGTCAGTCACAAACTGCAAAAACAAAGAAGACATCAAGAAAAGGAAATAGCTAAAACTTAATAAATCATTAGAGAAAAGAAGAGGTCTTACCAAGGCCAGCCTCTGGCTAGCCTGTAGGGCCAATTAATCAGACCCTAGCTCCCTCTGGCGATATGCAGGAAGAACTGCCCTCTAGAGAAGCACAGGGGCCAATTGAGGAGAAATGGCAACTGAGGCTTCCTCGGGTAAGGCAGACACCGGGACTAAGGCTTGACCAACCATCATCCTTGACTCCATCTTTCTCCTCTCTTCCTCTTTATCCTTATCCATTCTCCTCTTCTCCTCCATCTTCTTTCTTTCATCCTCCTTCTTTCTCTCTCTCTCTCTTTCATCTGCTCTTCTTCTCTCCTCTTCCTCTCTTGCTCCTGAGCAGAAGACCGAGAGCCAGTAGCTACAGCCCCAGTACTAGACTTCTGCTTCTTTGACCTCTGAGCAAGGAGTATGTGATCGTCGTCATCATCGTCCTGAATCAAGTTTTTCCTTAGAGGAACCATCTCCTCGCTTGAACTGCTGGATGTGCTCGAAGATTCTTGAGCTTTAAAAACTTCCTCTGAATCAGAAGAACTACCACCACTAGAGCTCTCCTCACCAAAATTGCCTTCAACACCACCTGCAATATCACTCGCAGAGCTACTCTCCTCCTCGTCCAACTGAATAGGATCGGCAGCAATCTCTTCAGAGGTATCAAAATTTAGGGATACTATCTACCGGCCTCGCTATAAAATTGGAACCAACATTTTTATAATCGAGAAAGAAATCAGCAGACCGAGGATGCTCGCTGTCAGCTAAAGGATCCCTGATATTCCAAGCCTTGACCAATTCAGAAAGACGAACCTCGCTGAGAGCAGGTTCCAAGTTCTTCGACCTCGCTGAAGAATAAATAGGGAAAGTCAGAAAGACCATGAATCAGTAAAGAAATTGAAAGATCAGAGCAAAGACTACCTATATATTCTTCCCCATAAAAGGGAATAGAGAATCTATCAGACCTCGGCCCCTCAGTCAGGGGAGAGAACTGCCAATTTCTAGCAAGGAAGTCGTCTTGCCAATAGTCCTTATGGGAATCAGGTAAGTTAACTACCAATACCCTATCAGGACTCCTGGATTTGAGATAGAGAACACCAGAACTAGTTCGAGAAAAATAATAGCAAAAGCAGACCTCGACGAGCCCTAACTTGGTACCATATAATTGATTTATTCTATGAACACCATTGATTATCTTCCACACGTTGGGCGAACACTGTGCAGGAATAATGTTGAAATAACCAAAGAAGTGCAAGAATAGGTTGTTGGGAGGAAAAGTTAGTCCCCCTTGGGAAAGCAACAAGACATGGATCTAATGGTCACCCTCTATCTCTCTAACATTTCTAGGGGGAGGGACACACTCAATCTCTACCCACTCTGGGATATTATAAAACTTCCTAAACTCAGACACTGACCTATTACCGATCTTTGCCATTGGGAAACCCTAAAAAACTACAAATTCAAAGAAAAAATACAAAAAAAAGGCACGGGAGACTTGCAAGATGAAAGTTCGACTCGAACGATGAAGAATCACGAGCCCAAATGACAAGGAAATAATGAGAATGGAAACTGGGAGAAGAGAACGTGAATCACTAGAACTCACAGAAAATGGGAGAGTATTGAGAAGGTTGAAACGACGATCAAGAAATGACCGCTCTGTATAGCTTTTCAGTGCTGCTAATCATAATGCACGAACCACGAAGCATTTGTCGCCTAAAATCAGTCCTCGAACCTTGGGAAAAGTTTCACGGAGTACAAATGAGCCATTATGAAAAATCATTTAAATTTATTGAGCCCAAGGTATGGCCCAACAAACTTAGGGGTAATTGTGAGTACCCGAAATTATAATGATGGGCCTGGACAAGTAGCCCAATTGTAGCGGCCCAAAGTCCAGCCCCCCCCCCCCCCCCATGTCTTAAACCGGTTATGATTTAGTCTTCTCCCATATTCCCATTAATAGGGGTTCTAGGAGAAGATGGAGAACGTGGGGGAGTCCAACACCCCCCACTCCCTGAAATGGGCATGTATATAACAAACCCTAGGTCCGGGGTAAAGGACACATTATTTTTCTCTATAATCTCTCTCTGGAGTATACAATAATAAAACTGACTGCACCTCCGTGGACGTAGGCATTTTTGCTGAACCACATACATCTCTTGTTGTGTGATTGGCCTTTTGTATTTCTTTTGCTGCTTGGTGATTGTGCTTCTCTTATCTCTTTGTGTTGAATAATAATTGTCACCACATTTACCAATTCAATCACATTTAAAAACTTTCTTTACCAATTTTATTTCCTTTCTTCCATCCAGGAAAAAAAATTACATTTATTTTAAAGCAAGTTTTATTAACATAAAAATGTTTTATCCTTTTAATAACATCCCACTTCCCTTCTTCCATCCGGGAAGTGTATTTAACATCTCATTTTCTTTCTTCCATCCAGGAAATGTAATTAAAGACATTTCATTATCATAAAATGCTTTAACATCAATAATGTCCCACATTATTATGAATAGTTATATATCATATTATATAACGCATCTAAGACTGCCCGTCCGGGTTTCCCCACTGTGTGCGCCCCTAAATGGCTATCATCTTCCAGGGCCTATGACCAAGACAACCTGGGATCCTACCGAAATGTCGAGAAGCGTCCATATGCCTGCGGGAGAGTCATAACCACACCCAGTATTACCTCATCATCGCAAAAACATATAATAAACGCTCATATGGCCTAGGGATATATCCACCCTGCATTCATTAGCCAGGAGGATTCACCACACGCGCGAACTTCCCTTATGATAGCGATTTAAAGAGGTGTGTAATCACAAATTAATATTTATGAAAAATCATCTTTCCATTTTGAAATCATTCACTTTTTACATTCTCAAAAATCATTTATTCTCAATGATTAAATACCAATTTTAGAATATGCATTTCTTATTCTTTAAGTCATGTTTTATTAATGACCTAAGACCCGAAGTGCCAACATACTCACACTAGTCTCCAAGAGTTCAACACAATATCTTAAATCATCAAAGTGAGTATCCCTCAATCATAGTCTCCCAAAACTCTTAACATTAACATGTGTACCTTCTATTAATTTTAGGTTAATTTCCTATATCATTTGAACATTAACCTACAGAAACTAGCCCTCGGGGTTGACCCAATTATCCTCATTTAGACTAGGACATTTGTCTACCCAAAGAAGCCCTCTAGGAATCACCATTACTTCCCAAAGGAAGGTTCCTAAAGCTCGAACCTAAAAGAAAAGGGCTAATACAAAACTAGGAAAAATCTCACAAAAACAGGCAGCCGAATCGATTCGCCCAAAAGCAAATCGATTTGGTGAGCAAAACCAACATTCTGCATCTATCCGAATCGATTCGGTCTTAACCCGAATCGATTCGGTCTCCCCGACCTGTAGCCTACCCTTAAGGCCAAATCGATTCGCCCTAAGGCCAAATCGATTCGGCCCAGCAAATTTTCCCAGTTAGGGCTACGGGTTGTATAAACCCTAAAATCCCAAAACCCAAATCTTTCAATTTGTCTCAATAATAACAACAACTAATTTCACCAAATGATTCCTACACAATCACTTACTAATTTATTTTCCTCAAATCAAATTAAACTACAAGATTAAGGGTTTAAACACCAAGTTCATCAAAAACCCATTTATGGGTTAAATCTCCAAAAATTAACTATACATGCAATTTATCACATTAAATCATGATCTAGCAAGTAAGAAACTTTCCTAGAGTTTGTAGTCTCTAATTCTCCTCCCGAAGCAACGGATTCCATCTCCAATCTTCCATTTCTCTCTCTTTTCTCCCATTTCTCCCAACCTCTCTCTTCTCTCTCTCTCTCTCTTGGATTCTAACATAAGATTGATAAAATAAAAGGGTTGGGAGACTTATACGGGTCTTAAAACATTAATTCCCCTCTTTTAAGTGTTAATACACCATTAAAACGAATCGTAACTACATAATTGAGTCATAACACGTCAAAAGTGTCCGAAACTCAAAAATACAACTTGGCACCTATTTTGAGTATCTTGACTATTCTAAAACCAACCGCATCCCCTATTTTGGCATTCGGAATAACGTGAACTATTTTTTTTAGGTTCCAAATTCATTTTATTTCATAAATTATACTCCAATTTATATATGGGTCATAATCGTCGTTTAACATACAACGACGCAATATATCACAATATAATGCTATTTACCTCCTCATAACGGTAAATAGACAAAACATACTAAATATTATCCCTTAATATCACGGGAAATAATATATGCTCCAACTATCCCTATTTTATAAAATTAGCCCATCAGGCAAAATAATATAAAATAGTTGCTCAAAAGTTTGGGTTGTTACACGAGTCCTCTACCAAAATAAAAAGAGAGTATCATATGGCTCATTCTTAGCATCACTGTCGAAATTCAATTAATTACAAACCACCTATTAGTTTAACAAGTTAAGTCAAATTTTAATCTTTAATTTTCCATACCAAAATAAACCATTCCTCATAAAACCATTCAAGGTGAACAATATAAATAATCACACCAATAAAAAAATATAAATGCGGGAATAAATAAAACCAAGTACTGAATAAGGCAACGGTTACTGAAAATCCAATACAATTATCCAAACCGAACTAAATAAAATTGAGAGTAAATAAATCTGATATAAGGGGTCACATGCTCGACCATGTCTGAAATGGAACCTAATCAACGATATAAATAATATAAGCGATTACTCCAAATCCTACAAGCGTCCATATAAATTGCAATTGCGTAACCCTGGAGAGAATATTCATCCTTGGTGTCCCTATAGTTGGACACCTAAAATCTTTTGAAAAAATTTAATGCGGGTCAATACCTAAAACATTTGAAAATATTTAGCCAATGAATGAATTGCAGTTATGAAAATGAAAAAATATTTTCAATATTTAAACTGGTAGTGCACTCACATGAGACAACCCTCACCCCTAATCTAATGTACGAACCTAACGAATGTTTCTAACCCTTCCTAGTCACGCTACCTGCCCAACTCGACTCATCACTATTCTTAATATGACACACTACCCCGTCTCAATTATATTTTTTCTCTGTGATTTCTTAATTGGGTTACCCCCTTCTTAATTAATTCTCAGTTATACCATCACAAATTATTATCAAAACATTATTTCAGTTATAAATAAACAATCAAATTTATAATATTCGTATATAATTATCTCTACCTTAATATATGTGAGTTTGTAACACATAAAATATATGCACATAAATCGCTCGTTATATATGTAACCCCAATCCCTCTTAATACATCCTCCCTGGGTGGAAAATCATTAGCATGCTATTAAGCTCCAAGACTGTCCACCACAACTTCGGCAAAGAGGTTGAAATCTCAGCACCAAGCCCAAAACGAAAATGAAAACCAGTGGCGATCATGGCCTTAAGTTCGCGGGGTATAGCCATACCTCATTATTCCATGGGACTACAAACCTACATAGAATGGTCATTCAAATACCTATGACCCAGGGAAATGGTACTACCTCAGCTGGAATTCGCAAAAGTGACCTCCCAGGGCACGCAACCTCCACCGATAGCATATCCACTCAGATCGGTATGTTTCACACAAATAATATACAAATATATATATATATATATATATATATATATATATATATATATATATATATATCACGGTTCTAAAAATGCAGGGCGTGATCGAGGCGTGGAGGCCAAGCCTTAAGCCTTAAAAGCCTAGGCAGGCCTTAGGCTTAAAAAGGCGTGAAAAGGCATTTAGGCCTTCTTAATATATTTTAATATTTTTAACCATAACAAGGCTATTAAAATATGAAAATTGTACATATCATAAAAATATGTCTGAATATATGCAAATTAAAATACCATTTGATTATTTTGGATGGGATAATGGTCCGGTTAGTAAAAAAATTCTGTAAAAGGTGATACCGTTTCACTAAGGCATTATTATTTTTAGAAAAAAGTGCGTCTTAAGGGTTTTACCAAGAATAAGGTGTAAAACACTTAAGGCGGGGCGTTTCTCCCAAGCCTTAAGCCTAGGCGTTCCTAGGAGGGTTTTTTTAGAACGGTGATATATATACACACACACACACACACACACACACACACACACACACACACACACCACACACACTAGGGTGTACTTGTGCCAGTGGCACGACGATAAATTAGTTCCTGTGAGATTTTGTACCCATATCGATAGCACGACAATAAATTTGTTCCTGTGTCGCCAGTAGTGCAGATATAAAATATTGTTTGTCATCCCATAGTATACTTGGGACATGGTTATGATTTTAACATGGTACATTTCAATCTAGTTTCAATTCACGATTAGTATTTTTTTTATTATTATAACATTTCAATCTAACTAAACCAAAATTTATAAACTTTACTGACATTGTGAGTTGCCCTTATACTATGATAACATAAGCATGTAGCGCTTTCTCGAGCATTGTAATAACTATGAAAAAAGGAGTAAACAAATTGGTTACCATTAGGCCCCATGAATAAATCCTATTAACATAATTCACTGCCTTGGACAGTTATATGTAAAACTTCTCATATTTTGTCCTTTGGCCTCTTAACGCCTTTTTACTACATATACCAACCATAGAGGGTGTACCCATGCCGATGACACGGTTGCACATTTGTTTCAGTGCCTTTGTTTTTAATGCACAATTAATTGTAATTTTGCTCAAGTTTATTCCCAATTGCGACAAACAAATAATTTTTCACGACATGTATGTCAACCAAATACATATACTTTGAGTTGTTAGTTTGTGTAACATCAAATTTAAAACTGCAATTAGTGAATTAAGAAATCAAATAACTACTGTGAATTTAATTTTATGTATGTTTTAGTACGATTTAAAAAATTACACATGTCATGTCTATCGCTTCAATTTCTCTTCTACTAAAACTCAAATTAAGATTGCGTTCGTTTAAAATTTAACTCAATTTATTAAATGGCAAATTCCATCTTAAATAGCAAAAGTACTGTGAATTATTTATTGCATGGAAATATGTTCTAAATAAAATGTATTTTTCTTATCTCATAGTGAAGACATGCATTTAACATTTTATTGCCATTTATGGTGAATTCGTGGCTCTTCACTCAAAAAGTTTAACATTCAAACTATGTGTAACAAACAAATTGGAAATAGAGTGTCTTTTGAAAACCCAAAAGAAAAGGTTACAAATTCATTAGGTATATTTTTCTCCTTTGTACTAATGCATGAGCATGCTAATAATGCTAAAACATGTCGCATGTGTCACCCATATATATAATACCCTCCAATTTAATGAAATAAAATTGCAAACTCATGACAGTAAATAGTCCCAAATTAATTTTTTACTAAAAAGTTACAAATAGTAAATTTTGTATATGCCCAGTAGAGGGTTCTACTTGGAATATGAAAGGGTAGAATAAACTTTAGTCACCCTCTACCAAAGATGTCATCAATTGGTATATCTGCTATCAATTGATGCAAGTCGGTTACTTTTTATGAAGACTATTCAAGGCAAATAAAAATCATAATAAGGCTAAAAATGGAAACATAAAGTTGGATCAACCCAAGCAAAGATATAACTCGTATATTTTGCATCATTTGCTTTATTATTTCGATTAAACCCACAACTTACTTAATTTGATAAGTGCAAAGTGTGTATAGCCACATCATATATGCCTAGAGGCCTACACAAAAACAATTACAATCAAATAATAATCGTGTTGGTTCATAATGGAAGAAAAACTATTGAGTTGAGGAAAATCAACAAAACAAAACAAAAACTTTTAATTAAAAAGAAAAATATTTTTTTATTTAAAAAATTATAAAAATAAAAAATAGTTTTTATAGAAAAAAAAGGTTCGGCCGATTTGTTAAAACTTATAATTAATACCACCAAACACAAAATAAAATTTCACCTTGAGCAAAAATAAAAAATTCCAACTAAAAATAAAAATAAACCCGAATTAATACCACCACACATAGATCTTCCCCTGTTATCATGAAGGAAAAAAAGATATTGAAAGTGTCTCCCATCCAAATACATTTCTCAAGAAACAACGATCAGCTCGACCCCTAGCTTAAACCTGCAAAATATCCACAAAACAAAGAAGAGAGAACATTAATGTGAAAGACTCTCAACAATTCTCAATAATAGAATTTATAAATTTTCATTATAAAGAAGAATAAAGAAGTCAGAAATCAAATAAAGATACCCATGAAAATATTTTCTCAAACACGTTGAACGAACACATAATGTTGTTAATCAAAAGGGAGAGGACGAATAGAGTACTATGTTGTCAATCCAAGGGAGAGGACGAACAAAGTAGAGATAGTAACACAAACAAATAACAAAGGAATAAAAAAGAGTGTTAATATAAATGATCTAAATGGGAGAGAAAGAACATAGTAGATCTGAATGATCCATACAATACACTTCAATCAACCATTTCATTCACCAACACCGTAAAAATACACCTCAATGTATGGATAAGAAAGTAGCTTTCATACTCGTTGACTTGCATTTCAGCTGTAGCTCCAAATCCCGATCGGATCATTCAATGATAAATGATGAATTAATGGTTCTGAAATTGTATGGACCTATAAAAAAATTATTATGTGGCATGTTAGAACTGCAAAAAAAATGGAAAAACAAAAGCAAAAAACGATAACACCTTCTACATGGTAAACTGAGTTTTAGAGAGAGGCGTGCAAATTGACATATCTACATTGGATATGATACTTTAGACTTTTCATGAGCCTTGTGCTCACACCTACCCATCAAATTCACATATCGAAATTACTATATTACCACATCATGGTGAGCCGTTAGATTCAAGAAAAAGAGAAGTGACTGTACCAGCATGGATAACTTTCTTTACTCCATACCAATGTGGGTGTAAATGGAAAATTTGAGGTATCAATTTCTTTCTCGAGCCTTGTGCTGATATTGTAAAGAAAATCAGTTAGGACCGTTTAATTGAAAATCTTTATTATATAGATAGATATAAAATCTATTGATAGAGGTTTTATATGCAAAGTCTTATGACATGAAAAAAAACCTCTTTTTTTATATATATATATATATATATATATATATATATATATATATATATATTTACATATAATAAGGCGAATCCATACCAGTCACCCAAAGCACTAGCTTAGTTGTGTCTACCTCGACTCTCAAATATTTAATTATCCACTAATTAATTTAACATCACCACATAATATTTCTAGAATACCCGTGTAAGGACATTGTCTATCGCATTTAGTATATCGTATACTGCTACAAGTTTGTCGAAGAATTGGGAAGCTCACATCTATAATCGCCAATCCGAATTTCAAGACGACTTCAACAATCATGCCCAACATGGACGTACTTGGTAAAATGTGTTTTTGTTCCATTTACATTTTACATAAAAAGTGTTGGGATATTTTTGAAAAAATAAAATATTTTTCTATTTATGAAAAATCATTTTTGAAATGTTTTTAAATTATTTTAAACATAAAAAGTTTTGGATAAAGGTTTCTGATCTCGAAAACAGTCTTAAATTTTAAAGTGTCCAAGATTTTTAAAAGACTGAAGCTTTTTGGGAAGCGTGTATGATGTCGTTCGAATGACATCATATCTCGTTCAAACGAGATTACATCTCGCTCAAACGACATTATTTCTCGTTCGAACGAGATGTTTTATCCTGACACATCACCCCCTTAAAAGTTCTTATATAAAGGGAGTCAGACTTCTGTATTTCGGGTGGAGAAAACACTGGTTTACACAGAATACATTTTTAGTGTTTGTGGTTTATTCTCCATCACTTTTGAGGGTTCAAAATTTATTTTTACAATTCACAAATCCTAGAGTTTTTCGTGTGAGTTGCTTTGTGGAACCCAAAACATAGTTTTGCTGGGAAGTTTTTTTTTTGTTCAGCCTCTGTGGAGAAGGCATCTCTATAACTGATCGGTGGATACCGTGCGTAGTTATTCTGCGTGTGGACGAGCCGAAGATGATGAACCGACGCCTGGAGGGTATTTTGCTGTCTCTCGTATATTTGAAGATTTGCGGAAGCCACCATGCATTACACACTTGTGGGCGATTATCAGGTTGTATGTAAGTCAAAGGTCTTGTAATTTCTTCAATGTTATAAAAGCTTTTTACCCAAAAGATTTTTTCCTATATCGATCATCTTTATTTTCATGCATGGTTTGAATGATTTATATTATTTAGATGCATGTTTAGAGGCTCAAAATAAATTTTATTTTTGTTTATTCAAAGTAAGACATCTAATTAAATAAGTGAGTTTCGTTTTCATTGAAAAATTGTGACTTAAATTGATTGGTATCACACACGCATTTTTTCAACCCGAACCTTCCCAACTAGGATGGAAATAAAGTTTAAACGAACACATCCTATCCCCATCCATATATTGTATTCCTAGTGTTATCCTCCTAAACCCCCATGTTTAATATTTCGAGTCTTATCTCATCTACACGAGGTTGTATAATGACTTACAAATTTTCCAGAAGTCCTATAACACAATTACATACCCTTTAAAATTTATAATTTTCGAAATGATTTTCGCCTCCAATAAACACAATTCATTGTGCCTCACAACAGATTTGAATCGATTCGCCCACTGAATCGATTTGCCTATGGAAGCCGAATCAATTCGATTCGGGGCATAATCTGAGTTATTGATTAATGTGGCAGGATTTCATCCAAACCTATCACCTAAATCAATAGAATGACCACCTAATTGATTTATTATATCCTCCCATGGTTCCACACATAAACATAAATTTATTTCCATCCTTAGATCCATAATTAACACAACAATTGTTCCCAAATTCATCAATTCTTTAATTTCATTACTTATATCACAAATTTCTAATTTTCTCTTTTCAAAATCATTCTTTATTGACTCAAATATGAAATCCTTTACACTTATATCAAATTAATCATGAATATGCATCTAAAATCATTTAGGGATAACTTTCATCAATAAAATCGTATAGGTTATTCTCCCCAAACCTGATTTTACATGTGAAACCCCATCCCAAAATTAGTTCAACTCTAGTAATTTTGACATGAATATAAATCTAGACAAAATCAATAAGAAAGTTTAAACACTTGCCTTAGATGTAGAATAAATTTTGATTTCCTTCTTTTTAGGTTGACTTTAGACAAGATCTCCCAAGATTTGCCTCCAGTTGAGCCTCCCTCTTGAATCCCTTATGTTTTTTTCCCTTTTTTTCTCACCAATTTCACTCTGAGGTATTTTAATATGTAAATTGGTTGCCTCCTTACTCGTAATCTCTTATTTAAAGCCCTAATCCCAAAATTAGGTTAACCACATAGGGTAAAATGACACGTACGCCCCTCGTGCGGGCCCTAATTAGTCTAAAAAGTTACTGATATCTAATCTCAACCCCGGGTACGTTTTTTTACTATTTATACCCATTTCGAATCAATCATGCACTCAAAATTATCATCCGAGTTACTGAACTTCAATGTCCTATCTTAACCCAAAAATAAACAACCCGTATGTCCCTATTGAGATACCGTTAATTCTCATTATCTTCATAAACTATGACGTACTAAAAATAATCTAAGAAGATTTTATTATGCATAGGAGTCATGTATTTGACTCATTATAGCCTTATCGAATACAACTAGCTCATTAGACCCCAACCATCATACATTGGAATTAAGCACTAGTTTTTAATATCATTAATATATATATATATATATATATATATATATATATATATATATATAAGTAATTGAATTGAATTACTATATGTATATACATATATGGGTGTTTATTTGTTTTCATGACAAAACACATGTACCATTAATATATATCTCCAAGTCATCTCTAAATACTTTAAAGAATTTAAATTTGGAGACCCACTTTCAAAGTTGATCATGGTGACCCTCTCACCTGATTAGCAAATATATTAAAATAACAAATCAGTAGTTGTAGTGGATTCCGTTACTTTTAATATTTTAACCAGTCAAGTGACAGGGTCACCATAACTCACATTAAAAGTTGGTCTCCAAATTTGAAATCTCCATTAAATATTTGTACCCCATAAAATCTATAACTTTTAATGCATTCATAAATGATTCGAGGGTATATTTGAGGACGTAGTAGTATTGCATTTTTTCATATTGCCAACATAAAATGATTTGAGGATACATTCGAGGAAATAGTGTCATACTACAACCTTAGAGAAAATCAATAACGAAAATATTTTAACACTAGTCTTCCCTCTCACCACCCATCTACACTATCATCTCCATCCTTGCATCAACTGTCATGCCGACTGTAACTCCCCGCCCGAATTTAAGGGTTACCTATAGTCAATATGATTCGACCTGAGCGTTAGGTGTGAAGTGTAATTAAACAACCTATATAATGTTTTTAGTGCAGTTTTATTTTAATTAACATTTCACATATTTAGCATGCGATTCTAGTGTCAAAATACAATGTGACAAACCCATGGGGATCACCCCGAAGTCCAAGCATGCAAAGTTACTAACATAAAATAAAGAAAGTATTGACCTGTATAATTCTCTCAAAATACGAAATCGCTAACAATCTATCATAACAAAGCGAGGGTGTTTTAACACCTTCACACCTTCTTTTGCAACACTATTAAGTCACACAATAACTTTCCACTATCTACCCATTAACACTTACTCAATATTTTTATTAACCATTTTTCGAAACTACACATTTCTTCACTTTCTTTTATTCAAGAAATTTCTTTTTCCCTCATGACTACTTTTATAAGAAAATTCAATTTCTTTTATTCCACATGTAGTCTTACAACTTTATCCTTATCGCATTTTTCCCCATGTTTTACACCCTTGAAGATTAGAATTTTCAGTTTTTAACCTTCCATGTTTAAACCCAACTAATTCTTCTATAAACTTGTTTATACACTTAGTGACAAATTACTACTAGTTTATATGCATGATAAGATGCATTTGAAACCTTAGTCCTACTAAATATTTTAAACATAAATTCATCATACTTTCAAAAATACATTTTTAAAGCATAAAAAGGTATTTAATTTCTTCAAACTCAGAAAATGTCCATTTTTCATAAAATCTTTAATTTTGCAAGACGCTTTAAAACATTATTTCTCCGAGATGTAACAAGACAAGCCATCATTTTCAAAAATATTATTTCATTAAATTTTTAACATCAATCTTTTTGAAAAATACACTATTTTCAAAAAATGCCAACTTTTAATATTCCAAAATCTTGAAATATTTATTCGTTGTTTATTTTCAACAAAATAACATTTTTTTAACATTTTTTATTTCATAAAAATGTTTATAAATTCTACACATCAATTTCATATTTCATTCAAATGCACCCTACTCATGTAATCTAATTACAATGTTACAAATATGCGGAGTAGAGTTTTAATACAAAGAGTAAGATTTTTCCACCTCTAAGGGAACCAATGGTGGTAGAAATATTGGTGTACGAGGAGAACACCCACCTCCAAAGGTGGCGTCAAAAGGTTACCAAATGCATCCAGCAAAATACTGCAAAATGTGCTCCATCTAAGCTTCCAAGCAGGACCTACTTCAAACTCCATGAAGGCCCTCATCATCTTCCCCAAAAATCCCCCAATACTCCTCCAAAATTTGAAGCTTTTCTTATACAATGGTGGAATACTAATTAAAATGGTGGTGTAAAGGTGGTGTAATGGTGGAAGGATGGTGGTTTGTGGTGGGAGGAGATGGAAGACCACCCACATATCTTTCTCTCTCTCTTTCTTCTTCCATTTTCCCCAACAAATAACCCTAAACACACCCTTATAAAATCTTCCCAAAGCCTAAATTCCCTTTTTGTGGGTTGATCTATGCTTCACATCACAACGATCTTGTTGGAACAATAGGTCCCCAAAGTTTAACTATTAAAAAAAATTCTTAAATAATAATTTCCTTGTTAGATAGATATGCGGAAACGGTGTGATAGTTCAACTTTAAAACAACACATTTTAATTTCTTAAACAAATTAAAATTACACCAAGTGAAGTAAAATTAATCAATTAATATTTTCACTTAAACCAATTAATTAATCCAAGTCCTAGAATTTGCCTAAGTCATAATTAACAATTTTCCAAAGTTAGGCGAAACAAAATTTCAGCAAATGACTTGAATTAAATAAACTTTACCCAATATTTAATTTAGCACCAAATTAAATGAGTGTGATAATTTAAAACGAATTTTATCTTGAATTATCCTAAGCATGCGTTCTAAATTATTTAAGCAAGATAAAATAAACCAATCACACTACGCCGCGATGTACGAGGAAAAACCCAAGAAGGGAAACAGCCTCGAACGGCCCTAGCCACAAATTCACTAGATACGGAATTACATGTACAAGCCAGATAGACTTACAACGCACGACTCGATCCCTCTCAAGCCCCGACGCTTCTTCTTGTAGACACCTCTTCCTAGCGGATAACCTTGGAACACCACCGCGGTCTCGGAATCCACCGATAGGACTTTATATGGTCACCGTCACCCAAACATGGAGCCTTTCTCCGTGTGGGTAAATCAACATGAGAAACACTTCTTCTTTCTTCGTGGGAGGTAGAAGCGAAACCCGAAACTTCTCTTCTTGAATTCGGTAGAGAAAATTGGTGCCAAAACTCCAACCAATTGATATGTATATAAGAACTTGGATAAACAATATGGGTGTACAAACTAGAGTGGTAAGTGAATTTCTTCTTGAAAATTAGCACTCAAAACTTGAACATTTTCCTTAAACATTGGTGCTCTCAAACTCTCTCAAAGAGATGAAAATGGAATGGAAAAGTTATATTGGAAAATGTTCTTCCCGCACATATTAAAATCTGAAAAAGTTGGTTAAAAACTTAGTGGGGAAGTGGCCGAAAAACTGCCAAAAAATGTTCCCGCCTGGCATCTCGTTCGAACGACATTTCGTTCGAACGAAATCTCGTTCGAACGAAACTTCTAATGACGTTCCAGATTGAACTCGTTAGAATCTCGTTGGATATCTCGTTCGAACAGAAGGTTCGTTCGAACGACATTTCATAGGCTTATACTGGAACCTCGTTGGCAAACTCGTTCGAACGACATCTAGTTCGAACGAAAAAACTCGTTCGAACGACATATCGAACGAACTTCCAGAACTTTGGAAAATTCGATTTTAGCCCTAAAACTTTATAAACTTATTTTAAAGTTTTATTTTATTCTTTCTGAAAATTAAAACAAAGTTTTTATTAAACCTAACACCCATTAAACTTTGTTCCAAGCTCCTATATATATAATATTGCATTCATACCTTGGGAGCATGGAACCATAGTTGATGACGTAGAAACGAGGCACGCAAACCGGCATATTTGATGAGGCTTTATACTCTTTGCCGCTACGTCTTCAACAAACACTTCATAGGCTTGAGAGTATTACAATTACATACTATCCTATGAATAAATGTTTTTGTCCGGAATTGAGCCAACACTATACATGGACTCAATTGGAAATTTGTGTCCTTATAAATCTCCCCCTTTGGCTATTCCGGGACAAAAACCAAACAAAAATCCTAAAGGGCCTTCTAGCTCTACTAGACTAAAAACATAACCCACCCAAACTTGACTCAATCCAAGGATTAAACACTTTGCCTTTTAAAGATGCCGCTTTAGTAGAATACCTGCACACTTAAGCAAACTATCAAACGCATAGGGAATATCAAAATATTACATGCAATTAATTGAATTACTCCCCCTAAGTTAATTCTCTCCTTTATCAAACAAATGACATACTTAGAAAGACGTCTCCCCCTAAGATAAATCTCCCTCAAACTAAGATATGATAATAATAGGATTAGATACCATTTCTCCCCCTATCATTTCTCCCCCTTTTTGTTCAAGAATAGACAAAGGATAAAGAACTAATACACACGTTGAAGCTTAAGGTGTTAAGACATTAAAGCACATGAGCAACAAAAGCATAACTAATCCAAGATAGATACCAATAATGAAGTATAAGCATGGATGGACAAGAAAGCAAGGCAAAGACAAACAAATATCATATATATATATATATATATATATATATATATATATATATATATATATATATATATGGACACTAGAAATTTACCAATAGAGTACTTGCATATATATATAGATATAAATATACATATAACACAAAATGCAATAAGTTTTCACACTCGTATGGCAAAGATGTGTCATATGGGAACGTAAGTGTTGGGGTTTGAACTAGCAACAATTAAATTTAGACCCAAACACTTAAGAAACATTCACGGAGTTCTCATTTGATTGCAAACTTTATCACATTTAAATATAACCTCATGTGACAATATGAAGATTGAACTCAATGAACAAACATACACAATGCATACAAGCCTAGCATGATGATGATTCTACAAACCAAATAGAGTCATGACATTAAAGACAACTAGGATAAACGGACATTGTGCAAACCGTTGATATACCATCCAATTCTCCCTCAATAAGCATATATATTCTTTTGCTTTTGAATGAATATATCAAACAAACATAGGCCTTGGCAATTATTTTCTTTTTAATGCCAAATATTCTGTTTTTAGGCCTTTGGATCACGTATTTTCTTTTAGATCCAATAAACGGTGGCTTACTATCGCAAAGGATTTAATTCATCCTTTCGGAGCCCTTCCCCGTGCACATTTAGATATATAATTTTTTATCTCACAAAGCTCACGTGCAACGGATTGTGACATGCACTAGTCCTCCTAGGTCATAGATATGTAGATGACTAGACTGGTAGGAGAACACCTCAAAAAGCTCAAATATAACATGTGACATTAAGATTTCAAAAGAGCTCGTGCATGTGTGAAAAGAGGCATATAAAAATAGAATCCATTTAAACAATACAAAATCCAACTGCTCCATATAAAACATGATAAAGAACATTTTAAGGATTGAAAATCTAAACCAAAAGTTCTAGCCACGTGGGAGCGTCAAAGATGGGATTCAAACACAAATATATGTCACATAAAGTGTGTCAAACTAAAATACACACAAAATAAAATCTTTTTGAGTTTTTGACATTTTTAACCAAAAATAAAGATATATACTCAAAAGAATAAACAAAAATCATTTGTATTTTTCATTAAGCTTAAATGAAATAAATAAAACACAAATGATAAACAAAAATCTTTTTATATTTTTCAATTAATGCAAACAAAATGAAGGAAATATAATACAAAAGATCCTAATTCTAGCATGTGATAAGCATGGAGCATAGACTAGAAAATGATTAAACAAGCATACATTTAGCATGTGAATATAGCATGAAGTACAAAAGCTAAAGTATGCAAACACTATCACATTCATCCTTTAGATTTAGCAAGGGAGGAAGCATGTGAAAGTAAATGAGAATCAAAAACCCTATTTTGAAAGGCAACCAAGTCGGATTTCCTAACCCAAATTAATGAAGAAATATTATCTTGGGGTGTTGGAACTTTAACTAACGTGGTTACATTACTATGGGATTTTCTGGGAATTCTCTTAAGATCAAAACAAAATTTCCTAAGATGACCTTTTCGACCACAATGTGTACAAGTAAAAACATTTCGAAAAGATTTACCTAAGGAGTGATCATTAAAATCTTTCCTAGACGATTCTCCTAAAACGTTGGTTTTGGCATTATGAGAAAATTCATTACAAGTATTGAAGCCTAAACCACAAGTATCATTTTTAATTTGGACCATTCCTAATATTTTATCAAGTTTTTCCGAACGACACTCCAAATCAAATTTAACATTACTAGAGTCTTTTAATTTATTTTGCAATTCTAAAATATTAGACTCTAATAAAACATTTCGCTCTTCAAAAGCAAGAAGATCCTTTTTCAGGGATTCCATTAAACCCTTAAGGCTATCTCTCTCGCCTTCTACATATTCAATATTCTCTTGAAGAGTCCTCTCACGTGTCCTAAGGTCTTCTATTAAAGCATTTTCATCAACGACCTTGACACTCTCTCTTAAACTAGCTTCTAACTTCAAATTAGCCTTTTTCAATTTAATAGATTCTTTATAAAGTTCTTGAAAAGCATTTTGAAGTTCACTCACATTAACCTCTTCTTCATTTTCACTCTCTCTTTCTTCTCCACTCTCACTATCATGAAAAACAAGAGAATCATAAACTATGACCTTGGAAGTGTCATGTGTTAAAGTTTCATCAATGGATGAGTTCTCACTATCACTCACATGACTAGCCATAAAAGCCACAAATTTTTTCTTAGTGGGGGAATCGGGTCCCTCTTCTTTATCACTATCACTAAGGGTCGCATTATATGCAGTGGGTCGTTTTCCCTCTTTCCTTAGTTTAGTGGGGCACTCATACGCCCTATGGCCATAACCTTCACAACCAAAACACTTATTAGACTCGTCCCTATTTAAATTTTCATTACTAGGTTTAGGGATCTTCTCGGCTTTAGGAATCTTCTCGCCTTTGTCATGTTTAGTAGTATCAAATTTCTTAAAATCATTTTTAAGTTTATCTTTGTTAATTTTAAGAAATTTTCTAAATTTACGAGCAAACAAAGCCATGTCTTCGGAGTCACTATCACTCTCGCTCTCTACTACTTGTTTGACCTCTTTTCGGGCTTTTAAAGCAACGCCCTTTTCGATTTTCTTTTCAGTTTTAGAGGAAAACATATCTAGTTCATAGGTTTGTAAATCACCTACAAGCTCTTCTAATTTCGTAGAGGCTAAAGTTGATAAAGAATTTAAAACGGTCACTTTTGGAATAAATCTATCGGGTAGGGACCTTAAAATTTTCTTTACAACACGATTGTTAGGTATTTTCTCTCCCAAGTTAAACGATGAATTAACAATATCAGAAAGTCTAGCATAAAATTCATCAAAATTTTCTTTTTCATTCATTTTGATAGTTTCAAATTGAGTGGTGGGGTTTTGGAGTTTTGAAGCTTTAACGACACTAGTTCCTTCATGAGTTTATTGTAAAATATCCCAAGCTTCTTTAGCAGTTTCACACGTCATAATGCGTCGGAATTCATCCGGTGTGACAGCGCTAAACAAGGCATTTAAACCACGGGAATTGAAATTAGCAAGTTTAAACTCATTTTCGGTCCATCTATCGGCGGGTTTGGGAACACGTTCATTTTCAACTAAATGAGTTGGTGGGGACCACCTGTTAACAACAGACATCCAAACTCTCTCGTCGATAGATTTTAGTGCCGATTTCATTCGCGCTTTCCAATACGCGTAGTTAGAACCATCGAAAATAGGAAATTTTGAAAATGGGGGAAATTCCATTTTAGCCAATAATTATTTAAGGATCTTTAACGAAATAATTTATCGCTTTGGCTCTGATACCACTTGTTGGAACAATAGGTCCCCAAAGTTTAACTATTAAAAAAATTCTTAAATAATAATTTCCTTGTTAGATAGATATGCGGAAGCGGTGTGATGGTTCAACTTTAAAACAGCAAATTTTAATTTCTTAAACAAATTAAAATTACACCAAGTGAAGTAAAATTAATCAATTAATATTTTCACTTAAACCAAATAATTAATCCAAGTCCTAGAATTTGCCTAAGTCATAATTAACAATTTTCCAAAGTTAGGCGAAACCAAATTTTAGCAAATGACTTGAATTAAATAAACTTTACCCAATATTTAATTTAGCACCAAATTAAATGAGTGTGATAATTTAAACCGAATTTTATCTTGAATTATCCTAAGCATGCGTTCTAAATTATTTAAGCAAGATAAAATAAACCAATCACACTACGCCGCGATGTACGAGGAAAAACCCAAGATGAGAAACAACCTCGGACGGCCCTAGCCACAAATTTACTAGATACGGAATTACAAGTACAAGACAGATAGACTTACAAGGCACGACTCGATCCCTCTCAAGCCCCGACGCTTCTTCTTGTAGACACCTCTTCCTAGCGGATAACCTTGGAACACCACCGCGGTCTCGGAATCCACCGATAGGAATTTATATGGTCACCGTCACCCAAACATGGAGCCTTTCTCCGTGTGGGTAAATCAACATGAGAAACACTTCTTCTTTCTTCGTGGGAGGTAGAAGCAAAACCCGAAACATCTCTTCTTGAATTCGGTAGAGAAAACCGGTCCCAAAGCTCCAAGCAATTGATATGTATATAAGAACTTGGATAAACAATATGGGTGTACAAACTAGAGTGGTAAGTGAATTTCTTCTTGAAAATTTGCACTCAAAACTTGAACATTTTCCTTAAACATTGGTGCTCTCAAACTCTCTCAAAGAGATGAAAATGGAATGGAAAAGATAGATTGGAAAATGTTCTTCCCGTACATATTAAAATCTGAAAAAGTTGGTTAAAAACTTAGTGGGGAAGTGGGTGAAAAACTGCCATAAAACTGCCAAAAACTGTTCCTGCCTGGCATCTCGTTCGAACAACATTTCGTTCGAACGAAATCTCGTTCGAACGAGACTTCTAACAACGTTCCAGATTGAACTCGTTAGAATCTCGTTGGATATCTCGTTCGAACAGAAGGTTCGTTCGAACGACATATCGAACGACATTTCATAGGCCTATACTGATGCGACTTGTGGTTTCCCATGATAGATGTATAGGCTGTATAGAGAGATGACTAAGTACTGTATTATCACCCTAAAGCATTTGGGTATCATTATTGTATTGAAGCCTACATAGTAATTGTAAATCATTGATAATAGTAGTATGTCTAGGTCATGTTGATTAATGGGAGTATTTGGAGTTAGTACTATGGCTTTTGTTTATAAGCTGGTGTCGTCATATGACTCTTGAGGATAATGTCGGGAATTGGCTAATTAGTGCTAGATCATGCACTTGGGAAATTTAGGACACGATGATATTCACCGTGGTTTTAGAGATAACCCCCAGAATGGAGTGATAGGCTTGGTTATAGAACCTACGTGTGCTACTTATAGGGATTAGTACGACTATAGTGAAGAGAACCATTAGGTATTGGGCATGAATGATGATTGAAACTTCAAGGTGTCATTGTAACTAGTTCGATAGTTATGATTCGGGGTCACATAGGACATTTCTAAGGATGTTAGTGATTACTCGCAGGGTAAAATTATATGAGTGTTATTTTTCACTAGATGGGAAGGAGCTTGAGGTTTGACAATTTGCAATCATATCTGGAGATTGTGGATGTAGGTCAATGAATAACATTAAGAAATAAGAAATGTAGCTCCACTAATACAAGGGATACAAAGGGAGCCTTAATCTTAATTAGGGAAGCCTGGCGTTCTAGCTTCCCAAGTCATTATCTTTGATGATGGGTATTCATGATCAGTGACTCAAGCCAGGGGACGTGGCTAGGCTAATACTTCAACATTCGTATGGGTCAATGAAAATTTTAGACTTCAAGCGTACAAAGTGGTTCGTACTTCGCATGGCATGGTTCATTGCTCGAATTCAGTTATTTCATTCTGGCATTGTAGTCGCCTGATCCGTTTAATTTTATTATGTCTTCTTGGATAACAGTAATGCGAATTTGTTGCATCAGTTATGGGTCTGTATTCAGGTGTAGTGTTGTATAAGCTCAATACTGATACAGGATAAGGCAGTTGAGTCTGATGCATCACGATACATGAATATGCTCTTCTTCGAAAGAACCCTTATTTTACACTAATTGGTATGTACGCATGGTCTCGCAGTTTGTTGCATGTTTACTTCATAGCTTTAGGTTAACACACTCACTAGTTAACCAATATAGTTGGTTACGATGTATATCATGGATTTGAGGCCAAGACTCTAAAATATGAATATCAGAACTTGATGGAACATTAAATACTAGTGTTGCACTCCATATGGAATTTAAAGATTGAGAATGTAGCCCCTTATACATATTTGGGTTATCATACCTCAAATGACTCTAGCTTAATGTGTAGTTTAGTAGGAGGTATCGATCGAATGGACCATTAGGATTAAATGGATGTCTCGAAATCATTGATGTGGATAGTTACTGATGTTGGGGCTGTATCTTCCTAGGGTAAGAAAAATTCAAATCGCTTGACAAAATGTAGATTTGTAAATCCCAATGTTCAGAGTAATTCAAGATAATGAGTTCCTTGGGTGTTATCATGATATGTGATAATTATCAATTATTTTGAGGTATTGTTTAGATAGACATGATAGGCATTCTCCGGAGTAGCAATAAGACCTTAAGGACCACCTTGGTTGTGTAAAATTCACAACATGAAACATTTGAGTTAGACAATAGTGTTAAAGATATCTAAGACTGGAATTAGATTGTTGGGTGGATATCTTGTCAGTAGATGACCATAAATTTGGGGGACGAAATTTCCTAAGTGGAGAAGAATGTAATAGCCCGCCCTAAATATTTTATTTAATCCCCGTGTAAAGTTACGATAAAATGAAAAATGTGGAGACTTCGATGATTAGGATTACGATGGTAATCCTATTTAAATTAATTCGGAGGTTTGAGAATGATTATTGAAAATTGGGGTTTGAAATGAAATAAAGAGAAATCGTATAAAGAGAAATAAAGTGTGATTATAAACGATTTACGAGTAACAAGTCGGATCGTATAAAAAGAACTTTGGGATTTTTCATTCACAAAAGGATTATATGAAATTATTGGTTATGAGGAAATTAAATTACATATACCTTCTTGAGTAAAAATAGTTCGGAGGTCATATGCAGAATTAAAAAGATTGGATAATAAAAGGGATTTAGTCACTAACCCCCCTCAATTAATTATTTTCGTCCAAATTGATAAAGAAGAATAGGGTTAATAAAGTTAACTAAGCCATATATGAAGAATTCTAAGGCTTTCGAACTATTGGGTTAATAAGATCTCTGAACTAAGATGGGCCACATGCAAACAAAATAATCAGGGAACTCCTAGGTGGCTACGTCGCTCAAATAGGTGGGAACGCCGCTCAAACAGATGAGTATGTCGCTTGAACGATGGGTTAGGTCGTTCAATAAGCGGTCAAAGGAACATACCTCACTCCTCGCTGTCGTCCACTCATTGGTTGCTAGTAAATTTTGGCAGACGCCCTTGAGATATCCGTAGATCAGCGTTTCAATCGGACTTAGGGTCTGATCATCCAATCGAAACCAGAGGTAATGTGTGATGAAGGCCTTGAGTATTGTTGTGTATTATAAGGGAGCATGGATAAAACAAATAAAAAAAGAAGAAGAGATATTTGTCATATTATGTGTCAGCGGCGCATAGCCTGAAGTCCTGAGGTGAGGCAGACTATAAGGAATCTGATTACGGGCAGATGAAAGGGACTTATCAGTCTCGAGGTCTTGCAAAATGGTTGTGGCCTTTGACCAAAGACTTTGTGAATCAGTATTGGAATCTCAATATGCGTATAAGAGAGATGTGTGGGTAAACCCCACTGTAAATCTCTCATCACCACTGTTAAAAGTATGATACAAAAATTAGAGTTGTTTGTTTGGTTGAAGGAGATGTAATGTCGAGACTTGAATGTGGGTTTGAAGGGGTTATCTTGGAAATAGGTTGCTGAATATTTTTCGAGTGTGGGAGATTTTCGTGAGACATTTAAATGAGATAAAAATGTAAGAAAGTAGTGTTTGTGTATAATCCTAGTAAAAAGGTATGATGAACATTTTTATGGAATAAAAATTTTAATAAATGGTATTTTGGACATTTCAAGTAAATGGAAACAATGAAGATTTTTATAAAATAAAAATGTGGAAAATGATTAATTTTGTCAAATATTTATGAAATGAATATTTCTTGTTGTTCGTAAAATGGAGAACTTTATGAATAAATGGTCATTTTCGAATTTGAGGAAGTTAAGAATGTCTTACTTACATCCAAAATACGTTTATTGTGAAAAATATAAAATTATAGAACGAAATGCTTGTTTAATCGGTTGAAGGAGTTAAAGCATTCATAGTACATTTTCTATGCACATAAACTAGTAGTATTTTGTGAATAAATATGTGAGCAAGTTTAGAAGAGGTCTTATTGGGCTTGAACATAAAGTAAGACAAGGGAAGGTTTTAGTATAGCGTAAATGATGCAAATTTTATGTAATAAAATTGTTAAATTGACGAGTACAAAAAACGTGGTGTTAAACAATGGTTAAAATGGCTAAAGTGTTAAAAATGTTAAGTAGGAAACTTAATGATTGTTTTTGAGAAATGACACTTGTTAAGAAATTAAATTGCAAATTTTGGTAAATAAAGGGTAAATCGATAATTTACTCAAAGTGGAACATTTTTATGAAATAAAAAATGTCAATAAATGTTTTTTTACTAGCATGTATAAAATTGAATTAAGTCCTAAAGCGTGAATGATTTTTGGTATAAAATCAACGTGTGGATGAATAAGGGAATTAAAGGACAAAGTAATAATTTTCAAAGTGTTAATGAAAAAACGGATAGTTAAGTCCGGGCATGTGGCTTCAACCCGTAAACGTTGAATAATGTGAACATTGGAATAATGTTGAGCACATTAAAAAAATAATGAAATATTCGGATGATGCTGGAGAAATAATTAAGAGGGGAATGACGTCCCTAGTGGTGAAAAATTCCAAAGTAACTGTGGTAGCATATGGAAGAGGAGACTGGTGCTGAGAGTCCACGAAGATCGTGGTTGTTGGATAAATCCCAGAGATAATAACGTAATCAGAAACATGACAAGGAATGGGTTATAAGGTGAAAATAACCTAAGTTGTGTGAATAATTAATGTCTCAATTGATGTAACATGGACAAGTAAATTGGGAAAATTGGCTAATGTCCGTATAAAGTAATGAAATGATTAAGCAAGGTGACTTAATGAGTATTAAGCTAGCTAAAGGGGTTTAAACCCATAATAACTCAAGTATGTGTTGTATAAGGTGTTCATTGTTAATGAATATTTTTTCTAACGTGATGTGTGTGTGTGTTAAAAGAAAGTCTTAAGTAATGGTGAAGTAACTTTGGTGTGAGTTAATGAATGTTGTGTAATAAATTTTTGAAAGTACACAAAAGATTTTTCCCAAACTATTGTTAATTGTTTAACCGTGTACACTAATTTTAAGGAATGCTAGTTTTTAAGCATAATGGTATGAAACAATTCCTTGTAAAGACAAAGAAAATAGAAGTTATCAAGTAACATTTTCGAAGTAAAATGGTTTAATAAATTGGGATATGTATTTCCCAACAGTGTATATATATATACGTATTTTCATATGCATGTAATGTAGCATGTGAGTATTCTTTTTTGTCGTTCGAATCTAAACTGCTTTGTATATAATCCCACTGAGCATTCGACTCACATCCCTCTTTGTTACAGAAGGTTTCATGATGTTCCATACTTTGAGAGCATTATACAGGTAAGTAGTTACTCTTCTTTACGATTAGTAGCTCTGTTTACTTGTTCTTGTGGGCACTTGCCTTAGGTTCAATCATGTAGTTGATAAAATGGCATAGATTTCTAATAAGAGTAACGTTAAATAGTAATAAAACTAGATTATTTAGGGTGTTTCATTTGACTTAACGATTAACGTGTGGTTTGGATCGGGTTGATCATTTATCAACCATTAAATCCAATTAGGGCGTCACACAAAGAATTTATAAAAATTGATCTTCAATGAATAAAAATGAGATACGAACAAACCCTATAAGATTTCATATAAATAGCCTCATTTGGGGATAAAACATTTATGGGTTTCGAATTTGTAAAAGATACAAAGGAAAAAATATTAATGCGATTATGGTTGGGGGAAGATAGAAAGGTAGTTAAGGTAATCTAAAAGGCAATAGGATAAAGTGTCAAGGAGTCAAATAAATAAGGCCTCTTCAAATTATGAGTAATCCACAAGACAATGATATAAATAGTCATGGAGTCAAATAAAAAGGGTTTCTTCAAATTCTGGGACAAAGTAAAATAATTAAAACATTTATGAAATGTACATGTGTTGTCGTGTGGGTGCGACAAATGTCAATATTGGGTTCCACTATCAAATTTAGTTATATAGTATAATACATTATACAATATTAGTCTATATGCAAATCTAACATGTTTATATTACAAAATTTTACTTTTATAATACAAAAATTTATACATGCACTACAAGATACCACCAATATAATACACAAAAAATCACGTATACATTGTCGTACAAAGTCTGAATTGAGAACTGTTATAGTATCATTACCCTTCATTTTTAATCGTTTAAGAGTGTCCTCATCTCCGAGAAAATTATTTATTATGGAGCAAAGTCAAATCTATATTATACCTTTAATATAATAGTATTAGTAGTATTAATTGTCATTAATGATACAAAGTTTATTAAGTAATTTCCCATCCATTACGTCTATTCCCCTAAAATTCATTCCCTCCTTTCAATTGCTCCAAAAAAAATGTCTGTTGAAGTTGCCAAGTAAATAGGTTACTTTTGAGTTTTTTTCCAATAAATAATAAGATGGGTATGTCCGTCTTCTCTCCCCTCCTCTATATAATGAAATTTAGCCTAAGCTTCTTCTCAGTCTCATTTGTTGAAGAATTTTTTAATTATGCAGAAAATATGAACAGATGTTTGGATTTGAGGCGTAATAGACTACTGTCCTTAAGGTGTTATTTGCCCCCACTCGTACAGAGTTTGCTAACGGGTCTAGGCAAATTACCTCCAAGATACAACAAATCCACAGGTTTATTCAAGTAGCAAACTTGAATAATAACCCAGAACACTCTATGAAATTGGTAAGAAGAAATAATAGAGAGAAAGAGAATTTTCGGAATTAAGAATTTATCCGTACCTTCTTTCTCTGTTTTGTATTTATATTCAAGAGCATTCCAGATTTCCAGACTGCATAGAGTTGTAAAGATCATATAATCGATCAGACAGTGTATTCAGAATATGCCCACAATACACCAATTCGTCTTCTTCACGTTTCTTCCTTTGTTCTTTGACAGTTTCATTATCGTCTTCTTTTGGTTCCGGAATTGCTTCTAGTTTAGGATCCAGAACATATGCTATTTTCAAAACTGTGAGAAGGAAGAATAATTTTCCTTTCTAGCGAGTGAAATTTGTTCCATCAAAGCGGTCCAAATGCACATTTGGATTCAGAAACATATTCATATTCTTTTCTGCCTCCATAATAACACCTTAAGAATATCCTATGCATGGTGTCCTTGTGGCTGGGCACCTAAAATGGTTTTACAAAGAAAAATATATTTGAAAAGCAAACGGGTCAGAGCCCGAATGTGGAGTTATATTTTAAAAACCTGCAAGTGCTTTAAAAACATTTAAAACATTAAATGCAAAGTACATGTTAGGACGTGCACTCACATGATATTCTCACCTCTCGTCTAACTGTGCACTCCTAACGTAAGTACCCATCTATAACGACACAAACCACTAGCTAAGTGTCATCCTGTCTAGCTAGACTATCATAGGTCCTACCCATATTACTCGGTTCTATTAACATAATAACGCTCGTAATTAAGTAGGGTATAACGGAAACTCAGATGCTCAATATGCAATATATATCATTATCAGTTAACTCGTTATATTTTTCTAGAAACAATACCGTGATTATATTCACAACATTAATCATGAAGGTTCTTATTAATTAAACGTATATTATTCACATCATAAATATACAATACAAGCACCCCGAGAACTAAGCTGTGGTGCACACATACTCTGCTATCCATCCCGGTACATCACGTACATAAGGATCACATATTCCGAATCTCTCAGGAATAGATCAGATAACACAAATCACAAATAGTGGAGGTGAACACAGTCACATCACATGGGTCACGTACATACCTACGCTCCCACGATCAGCGAACTTATTAACATCCCAATAAGCCTTTCTCTGACCTATGTTCATCGAGGTAACTAGTCTAAATCCGGGCAACACAAGGATTAGAGGGCCTTAAGTGAACGCAAACCTCCCGTGATAGCAAGTATGGTAGGTATGTCATACACACAATTCATATACCAATACTAAGTAAACACACGTCTTAGTAATTCCGTAGTTTAATTATAGTACTATTCTCATTCCCGTACCAATATATAATTTACACACTTTATACGATTCCGGTTTATAATCATACGCGCCATAATCTATTCTCACGTCGTAGTAGACACTCACGTCTCAACCCAAACGGTTCATTGATTTAAATCCCTCGTATGAATTTACTCCTCATAAGAATCCAAAAGTCCAAAATCCATTAATACATCATCAAAGGAATGTTAACTCTATCCTCGAACAAGTCTACGGGACTCCAAAAATCAAAACAGTTCAAACTCGTTCGATGCATGCGATGCATTGTACAAGGCCAGATATTGCATTTGTAGTAGGTAAAAGGCCAGATATTGCATGTGCAGAAAATATGAACATATGTTTGGATTTGAGGCGTAATAGACTACTACCCTTAAGGTGTTATTTGCCCCCACTCGTACAGAGTTTGCTAACGGGTCTAGGCAAATTACCTCCAAGATACAACAAATCCAAGGGTTTATTCAAGTAGCAAACTTGAATAATAACCCAGAACACTCTATGAAATTGGTAAGAAGAAATAATAGAGAGAAAGAGAATTTTCGGAATTCATTATGACAGGATTTTGCCTTCTATATATAGCCTCTTGTGGTGTCTGTTCATGAAGAGACACCACATCCAAAGGTCATTTAATCACGGCCCTTAGATATATAACTATATTTTTAACGTTCCAGATTTGAACTAAAAAGATGCGACTGTACGGATTAATACTTAACGAAGTGGCGCCAAAATCCGACGGTTCAGATCCACTCGCGCCATAATTATGTGTCATTTATTATGGATTTAATCTGGACCGTTTGATCTTTTGACGTTGTCAAAAATCAAAGGCTCCTACTGCTCCTCGCGACGATGCGTACGTGCGAAGTGCGCCTCTAAAGCGCCCTAAACGCCCAATCGCACTTTCGCACACGCGCGCGCGCGCTTGTGCGGATGGTGCAAAGCACCATCCTTGGACCTAAGGTGTACACTAGTAGAATACACTTCAATTCACACAAGTAATCTCTTATGACACAAAAGCATTTATTAACCCACTAACTTTTTCACACTTTTCCAATGTGGGACTTTGGTTTTCCCACTTCCCTTTGTCTTTTCTTATTCCAATTAATTGATGGTTTTAACCTTTCATTTTCTCTAACCATTAATACCCATTAATATTAAAATCATCCAACATCATTTTCATCTTCATGTCACATGCACACACGCCCAGACTTACCCATCATTAACATTGAAAATACGGAGCACAAGAAGCCGATGGTTGGAGATCGTAGAGATGATAGATAAATGGAGAACACTTTTAACACCCTTTGACCCATCTCTCTCTGACTCGCTTTATGAAATTATATCTAATGGGTTTCTCTCTCATAAGGATTTTCGAGTTTCCAAGTAGTGAATGGTTTTGACTATTTGGTGGTGGTGGTTGTTGACGAGGTGTGGAAGTCTATTGTAGTTGTGCTTAGAGTGGTTTGATGGTTTTGGATGTTGGCGGTGGAGGAGAAACCTAATGGGTTACTATGTAGTTAAGATTGGATATGAGGTTTTGTACAAATTCAATATGGGAAATTGCAAAAATTGAAATGATGGTGTGTCTCTTCCAGTGATGTTGAATTATGGTTGTTCGTTCTATGTAGTTGCATTTTGTTTAAAAATTGAGAGTCATGGTGCCAATAGAGGTTGGTGGTTGTGTTTTACAGTTAAAATGGGAAGACCACCATACCCCTTATAGTTCTTATCACTAATGAAGATGAATTTATGCAATCTTCTTTCATGTTTGGCTTTGGTGTATAATATCTTTAAATTGCATGGAAAAGAAAAAAAAAGTCTCCCCTTTGCTTCATGACTCTTCAAACTGATTTGATTAACGTGTGTTTTTATTAATGAAAAAATTATACCACAACATAAATATAATCATTTTCTCATGTGTTTATGGATACAATACCAAAGTTGTATTGTTTGATTTTTAGTTTTCATATGAAGTTTTTAGTTGTTTATAACATCTTTAATTTAAAGGATAAAATAAATGGAGGTAAAAGAGAGAATCAACCATTGGGAGTAGTTAATTTGAAAAAGGTAGATTTGTATGTTAATATAAAATTTCTTTATTTCACTGATAAATTTTCGTTTTAGGCTACATTTGAAGCAACCTCTAGTTTTGTCATTCCATGTCCTTTATCTTTTTTGCCATTTTTTTTTTGTTTGAAAGAGAAGTGGCATAATCCATTTTTCACTCCATATATTTTCATTGACTAAAAAAGGAAAATCCTCAATTGGAATAACTCATCCGTATTCTACCATCTGGTGAGTGAAAACCACCAACCTCTAGCCCAATGCTCATGATCATAACGAATATATGTCTCTTCAACAATGCTTTTTATTTCTTTTTGTGCTTTTTGCAGTTTCCTTAAATTAATATCTGATTTAAAAATTGATTCCTTTTTTTTTTCAATCAACCATTTTTTTAACAAGAACAATTTATTTATTGGTAGGAGAAAAAGCCTCTCTTAAAGCACTTACAAGCGTTAGACCAAAGAAACTTAAGAAAAATCTACACGAAACCTGCATAAAAGTAAATGAATCTTTAAAAATAAATTTAGGACCTTCGATATTTTGAACGTGTTTTCCTGCAGACGACTTTCCATTTGTTACAATTTGAAGTAGAGTTTACGCCGTTCGAGTCAGTGTTGGGGATTTCCACATATAAATCAATGCCCCGATCATCGTGAGAATGAGTCTTATCTTCTTCACTTTTTTCAGAAGATGAAGACTCCATAAGATTATTGTGCAAAACTAATTTATCCCCCTTTAACAAGATGGAATCATGTTGGATTAAATTTTGAAAATTTCTGGTTGCATTTGCGTAATCACTGGAAAATGATGGAAATATTTTGTTCAGGGTCAATTAAATTTTTCTCCTTATCTCTTTTTTTATCTATACCTGCTGAGAAGTCAGCCGATATTTGTTTAACTCCTTTCAGATTTGGGATATACCCCATATTATTTGGTGAAGATGTTGACGTCAACAAACTCTTTCTGGTAACCAAGTTGTTAAAACAACTTTTATCCTGATTCACAAGGACTTCGGAACCGTCCTAATTTGTGGGGATTCCATTTCTTGTTATAATAACACGTAACTTTGGATCACTGGCCAATTGAGCTCCAAATCCATCACCCGAATTAATCACATTTTTCTTTAAAAAATGCAAACAATTTGGAGGATTACAGTTCCGATCTGATTGATCGTTCAAGGGGCCTTCATTTACAGTAAGCATGTATGCCTTTTGACTGACATCAACAGGAGGCGATCTAGGGTCATTACCTGCAACATCTTTTGGGCTATCAACCTTAGCTATCATAGAACCTATATTCAAGTCTGTGACAAGGTGGTCTGCCTCAAATGCCTTCGATTTACCTGTTAAATTATCGACCATAGCTGCTGGACTAGTACCTTCTACATCTCTTGTTCTATTGACTATAGTTGTCATCACGTTTGAAGGTGTAATAGCTACTGTATTATTTGGATATGGAATAAAAACCTTATCACATACAATTATGGACTTTGAAGGGAAAACTTTTGTCACATTAAAATGATATTTAACCACCTCTTTTTCAAGATGCCTACGGTCATTGAATGAGTGACCAATAGCCTTCCAAAAATAACAATACAATGGGATTGTCTCATATTGAATATTGACATAAAAAGCATCACCATTTCTTTACACTAATATTCGTTCAGGAAGTTTATTTGACAAATTGACTTCATTTAAAACTCTAGCATATATACCATAAAATCTTTCCATTGTAGCCTTGTCAACACGCAGTGGAAGACCAATACCCCTGGCAATCTGAAGAAGAAGAAGAAGAAGAAGAAGAAGAAGAAGAAGAAGAGGAGGGTCCCAATAATCTTGACACGAGCCCATTAATCTAACCCATAGATTTGCAGTAGAACTAACATGCATTTCTAGTTTGAAATTGGGAACCCATGGCAATAACTTAAAATTTCTGGTAGAGAGTTTTAAGTGACAAAGAGCCATTACCTCACTCATATCATTAGGACAAGTGAAATGTAAATTGAAAAAAACCTTACCTATGGGTGTAAGTGTCTATGGCCTCTGAATTTACCCAGCACCTGTAAGCTCAATTTTCAACTCAGAAATTTTCCAAGGTTTGTCACCTTTGACAAGAGTAAGTCGCCCTATCAGTATATGGAGCTATAATCATTGATAACATCTTTATAAGCATCATCTAGAAGTCGTACAGCAAGAAAGTCGCCAAATAATAAGGGGGAGAGAGTGGAGGAAAACAAGGTGTGGCCATAGATTGATCTTGGGCAGAATTCTTACCAAGAATTTTTGCAAAAGTTGGTGGATGAGATAGATCACCATGAACTCTAGACTTTTCCGGAGATGAAATACAATGAGGGCCCGTTTGGAAACCCAATTCCAAGACTTGGAATTAGAATTGAAAGGCCAATTTGAATTCCACGGAATTAAAATTGGTCTTCCAATTCTAATTCCAAGCCTTGGAATTGGGTTGCCAAATGGACTCTGAGGATCATTACTGAAAGGTTTAAGGTCGAAATCCAAGCAAGGAATTGAATTATAACCCATGGGAAAGTTTAGAAAGGTTAAGAGAAGATAGAGGATTGAAGAGAGAAGGAGGAGCTTCTCTCTCTAGAACCCATTCTCTTTACTATTTTTTTTTAAAATTACTTTGGGTTTCTAAATTAGTTTAAAATTTGCAATCTAAAAAATGAGTTTCTTTGGATTAGTAGAAGATAATTTATTAACTTAGTGATTCATTTTTATTTGAAAAATAAAAGAAAATTCTCATGTGAATTGATTTCTTTTTAATTTTGGAAACATAATCAATTAAATTCACATTGATTTCTGATTAGTTAAATGAAGTGCATGATGTAAAAGAGCACGTTTATACAAACCGCCCATGCATCGCATGGGTTACATGCTAGTTTTTTGTAAATTTATAGACCAGCCTTATATAAAAAAAGTTGTGTAATAGTAAAATACTAAATTATGGTCTTGGTAATCTAAATTGAAAGAATTCGAGTTAGAATCTACTGTTAAAATAATTGGTCTTGTGTATAGTGTTCAGCAAAACTATATGTACACGTGAGTTTATTAAAAAAAGTGGTAAGAATTGGTTCGAACACAATATTTCACAATTTCATTTCACTACCGTACCATTCACCGTAGAACGTTAACCACAATTTCATCAATCGATTAAATTAAATATAGAATTCAAAGTTGCAACTTATATTGTTGTCACGAATAATTTTCAAGTCGATACATGATTTTGACATTTTTTGAACGATAAAGTGCGTGTTTTATCGACGTTGATCAGTATATTAAATAATCATGAGTGGGTCTTAAATATTATTTAATATCTTTCAAAATATATTGAAATCATGTATCGACCAAAAATTGCTCTTGTAACTATTTGATTTGGAACAATTAAGTTTTCTTTTTCTAAAAATTCCTTATTTTTTGTTTTATGTAAGTTATTTTTTGTTTTAAAAATACCATGTTCACCCATATAATAAGGACTCAAAAAAGAGGATTGAACCCTAGTCGCTTATATTGAGCTCAAGTTAACAAATTGCAAATTTAAATTTACAATAAAAGAAAAACACTAATATTTTCATATCACCTCCTTGTAAATTCCTATACAAATTGTTTTTCTTCTGATTTGACCTTGTAAACAAATTTAAGCGGCCAAGATTGTAATAAATGATAAGAGTAACATTTAATAACTCCATGTATCAACTATATTCCACTCTTCATATTTTCTCCCAATCCTACTCACTACTTGCAAATAAAAACTGTAAAATTTTAAATTCATCATATCTTTAATGAATTACACTATTTTCCCTCAATTGTCACTTTCAAATTCTAGCAGCAATGAAGTGTTCAGATCAAATCTTAATTTTATACTACATCGGTGTTTTTGGCATATGACACGAAGAGTGGTTTCTTTTTTAGAAATGATTTTGAAGTTATGCTTTACGAACCAAGCCTCTTGGTCCCGTGGTATAAGGATGTCACTGGGACAGTCTTGGGGGTGGATTGGGTTTAATCCCCAGTTCGATCCGGGAATGATCAAAATAATTCTTGGCTAGCAGAAGCCACGAACCGCAAATGGGAATTAGTCGAGGTGCGGGCAATCTGGCCCAAACACCTCATGGTATGCTCCCCAAAAAAATAATATGTGCTTTACGGCAAACCGTTCTCCTCAAGAACATAAACTTTCACTAGAGAACAAAAAAGAAGAAGTAAGAATTCAATTGGTAGACGATAATATTCTGCATATACATTGCATAAACTATATCTTAGTTCCGTATTATAATTTTACATAAGCACGAGGAAGACATAATATTTTTCTATAATTTCTAATAATTATAATAAGTGTTGGTGTAATGTTTGAAAATAACAAAGTTTGATCCCGAGTTTTAGGCTTTCAAGTTGAAATCTTAAAATGGACAAAGACATAGGTACGTGAAATCATGTCGGCAAGGTCATGTGTAAATGCATGTGTTACATATATTTCCCAATGTTCAGTATTTTAGTGTTGAAAGTCACACACTACAAAACTTAAATAGCATATATATTATGTGTAGTGATGGTGGACATATGCATAATAACAATACGGGAGTAAGACTAGTCAACATCTATATCTCCCAGACCCAGTAGTGAATCGGGAACCTTGTGAACTGGATACAATATTTTTAGACAGATACTATAATAAGCTATGCATATGTAAAAAGGTTTGGTAATGTGTGGTTTCTCAACCACCTCAATAAACCCGAATCAAACAAAAATTTAAACTAGGCACTAGTCATTAATATCATATCATTAATGCCCATAAGTAACACATTAATTTATTATATACATATATGTGTTTCTTGTACCTTAAATATATGCTCTATATTCATCCATCTGTCTCTTTAAAGTTTTGTACTCGACAAAATGTACAAACTTCCAATACATTATGGATGATTCAGGGACACAGTAATACACTTTTTACTTTTTTTACCAACGACTTAGAAATAATCATCAACGAAAATATTTAAACCCTCCCCTTTCTCTCCCTTCACAATTTTTTCTCTCATCTCCCTCTCCAGTCGCAAGCCATCTCACTGCCATCCTTGCATCAACGGCGATCCCGACATCGGAAGTCGCCCTTTGTATCTCTGCCGATGACATATTCGGCCTAACTCCCGCTGGTAAACTTCGTGGAAAATTAAGCTTTTCTAATTCGGTCCATGGAGACAATATGCCGCTATGTCATACGTGGTGGCTTCCGCCTCGACGGAGGCATAAGAGCCCAGCCAAAAACGTGCTTGGGTCCCCGGGACCCTAATTTCGAACACCTATTTGCCCCATTTCTGGAAACATGCACCCATATATTTTTTCTTTGAACTACTTCCTTCATCTGAGCTGCTCATTTTTTTGCTAGGATTTGGAATTGTGAGTTGAGTTTTGGAGAAAGTTGATGAGAGAAAAGTGAGGGGGAGAACTTATTATATATGTTGAATAATTCACTACAAGAAAATTTGGTTTTAGCAACGAATTTTTTAGCAAGGAAGTAACTTTCGTTGCTAAAAGTGTATTATTAGCAAGGAAAATGAAAAAATCGTTGCTAAAAGTATAATCTTGTTATAAACATTTTGCAAGGAATTATTTGCTTGCAAAATGTAACTTTTAGCAAGGAAATTTTAAAATCCTTGCTTAAACCACGACGGCAAAATTTCCCTTCATTTTTTTAGTATCCGAAATATTTTCTGCAACGATTTAATTAATTTCCTCGCAAATAATTAGACATACATTTAACCCACAAAAAAATATCCTAACCCTCCCAATTTTTTTTATCTCTGTCTCTCTCTCCTCTCCCAATCTCAGGTATCCCTCTGTGTGTGTGTGTGTGTGTGTGCTCGTCTCTCCTCTCCTCTCATTCTTTGGCTATCATTTGTAACAACTCTTATTTGTATGTGTGTATTCCAGATTATATTTGTTTGTATGTTTCAAAGAGAATGTATCCCAGATTCTTCCCAATTTGTGTCTGACCTTTCTCTCCCTATTAGGATTCATTATTTTGTGGTTAAACTATGTTTTAGAGCTTAAGATTTAACATTGAAGGCATGTTCGTGTATTTATCATTGTTGTTTAAGGCTTATTCATGTGTTTATCTTTTTTAATTTGTTGTTCGTTAATCTTTCTTTCAACTGATTTGTTGCTTGTTAATCTTTCTATCAACTAATTTTTTTTTAATCATTTTCGCAATTGGTTTATTGATGAATTTTGGATTCGTATAGTTTCGTAAGCTGAGTTTCGTTTTCCACCATTATAGTTGTAGTTTGGTAAGTTGGGTTCACTGGTAATGTGTAAGTCACCATTCTAATCTCTTTACTTTAGTTTAGTGAATTGATGTTTTAATTATTGTGTACAAGGGAAAAAATGTTTTTGTGGTCTTGGTTGGCAACAATTTTCATTTTTGAGAAATGTCTTGAGATTCTGAAACTTGTAATCATTCTTGTATAAAAAATAGTTCTTCAGATGAGAATTTTAATTCATTCCATGTATCAAAAGCATTGCCATACCAGTTATGCCTCAAATTGATGTCATAAGAAAGATTCATCAGTCACCTTTTTATCATATTAACTGGTTTATCGTTACTATTATGTTTTTGCATATGATTCTTTTATCCAATTTTCTTTGGTTGAAACAAAAACTTATAAGACTTACGTGTCTGCAGGTGTATGGATTGGAGCTCTCTTGATACATTGACCTGGTCAGTTTGTAGTCCAATATCTAATGATCATGGGATACACAACGGGACCTAAATGGAAATAATTTTGTATTAATGATCTAGAGAGGGATTATTTCACTTCATCTACAGGTAGGAAGTTTATGGTTTTGCAGATTCTTTGTGATGATTATTTATAAAAAGTTTGGTTTCAAACTCTGTTACCATGAGTTTTGGGGTCATCAAACTTATTACACTGCAGTAAGAGGAAAATAAGTTTTTCCTCAGCTATTTATTAAGCCATTATCTGCTACACCTAACCTTAAATCACCTGTCGTGTCTGTAGAAATACAGTTAGATTTTCATATGGTTTTATGTTGTGTCATTGTTCACTTAAATGCACTTCAACAGTATTATAACACAATTTTTTCTCCAAAATCTATACATTTGTCTGATTACAAAATCTACAGTTCACCCCTAACATAACGGGGCATAAAAGGAATGAAATGATCAATTATAGCATAAACAAAATAGAATATGTTCCATCTATAAAATCACTGTCATTTCTTAGTAAAATAAATGATTAAATTGCTTAAGAGTTATGTACATTATACAAGTTTTACATTATATATTAGCAAGTAGAAATGTTCAAGTAGTTATTTATATAATTATTCGTGTTTTAGGTGAAAATTAGTAGGAAATTATGAGGATATGATCTATAATTGTTCATTTGTTCCTGTTTAAATATTAGATTTTTGTACACTTGACATAATTTACTCAATTCATAAAGCTTGTGTTTCGGATGTGGAATTGTCCTATTTATTTATTTCTCTTGTCCAGTGGTGTTATATGCTCATTCAGGTTGTATAATCTAAGATGATTAGAATGTTAAATATGCGGGCTTTGTTTGTGTTATCTCAGGATGTCTTTGAACGAAAAATCAGATTTACATCAAATCATTCCCCAAAAGAATTGCTCGAGAGGATTGAAATCTAACATTTGAATCCTTCACATTTTAAAGCCTAAATGCTTACCAACAGTAAGAGACAAGAAGAGTGTACATGAAGATATGGAACTCCTAGGCTGCATTACCTTTAGGAACTGGTGACTCAATTTCAGAATGCATCTAGTGAAGTATCAAAGGAGAGAATCGTTGCCAATTTGGTGAACTTTGCATATGATCCATACAACTATACCTATTTGTGCCAGCTTAATGTTATCGAACTTTTCCTGGATTTCATAACAAAGCCCAATGAAAAGCTTGTGGAGTTTGGAGTTGGAGGGATCTACAATTCTTGTGTTGATCCATCAAATGCGACAATGGTCACTCAGTGTAGTGGAGTCCTTCTTATCATCCAATGTTTATCAAGTCCTATTACAAACACGTTGAATTATGCTACTAGATCTCTCCATTGTCTATGTAATGTTTATCAATTCGTATTCCGTAATAAGTTATTTCATTTTTCATATTAAAATGATAAATTGTTTTGTACAGTCTTCATGTTTCTAATATATATATATATAAACAGGGCTTGTGTTCTGAACAAATTATTGAGACTAAACATGTATACACATGCTTTTCTCATGTGCTACTGTGCCTCTTACATCAATCCATTTTATTCTAATAATGGTAGATAAAGTCATAATATATTATATATTCCATTTGATTCTTAATAAAATGTTTAGTCCTAAAATTCAATGTTTGGTAACTTATAGAGCTGTTTACTTTCCAAAAAGGGAATTAACATGGTCCATCTCTTGTTCTGAATGTATCGTTAGTTTTGAAAATTTTCCTTATTTTCCCATTTTTGTACTCGAGTGTCAAATTTCAGGGTAAATACTTATTTGATCAAATTTTGCGGTAAAAAGTTGGCTGACAGCAATAATAGCCTTCAATGGAGTAAAAGATGCACCAATATCCAAGTCTGTATCAACAGAATTGACAATGAAGAGCTGAATGCAGAAGATGTTAGAATTATGCAACAAAGTGTCTTATCCCTAAAAGGTACATCTATCCCCAAATTTAAAAAAACTCATGCTGCCAAATCATTGTATCCGACTGATGTGGAAGATGAGCACTTTCACCACACTAAGGATGTCACATTAAGGATTGTGGCCTTAATGTTGAATCTTTTATTTTGGTCCTTGCAAGTGTATACTTATCTAATCCTTCTAAAAATACCAACTGCATTAGTAAATTGCTGCCAACAATGAGGACCGGATTTTCTTTGATCAGTGAATTGCTTCAATTGTATAACTTTTGTCGCAACCATGATAGTAGTAAGAAACCAAGGGTTTAAGAAATGGAGGAAATAAAAGGTTTTGGAGTTTTTCCTTGAGAGTATTGATGTTATAGTTATTGCTTGTTCAGCCATTGACAGGTGTGAACATGTACCTGATCAAGGGTTAATGACAATGATGGTGCTGCGATAGTTGAGTAATCTTTATATGCACTACACCAAAAATGCTAATCTGGCACGCTGTGGCAAGGAGATTCTGACACGGTTTAAAACCGTGCCAGAAATTAGCACAGTTTTAGCATAAACTGGCACGGTTTAAATGAGTGCCAGATTCTCGCACGGTGTAAAACCGTGCCAAATATGGGTACAACTCATTAAAAAACTAACACCCCAAAATTTCAAGCGGGACTAAAATTTCAGCCAAATAATTCTAACCTAAGTCTTCCTCTCTCTCTCTCTCTCTCTATCTCTCTCTCTCTCTCTCTCATGATCTCCCCCTCCCTCTACTCTACCGGCGGGCAAAGGCGATTCCATGGTGCCTTCGATCTCCACCTCCCTCTACTCTACCGGCGAGATCAAAGGCGATTCCAAGCTGCCTTCGCTCTCCCCCTCCCTCTACTCTACCGGCGGGCCCAAAGGAGATTCCACGCTGCCACCATCATCAGTTGTCATCGCCGCTGCCATCATCCTCAGCAATCATCGTCGCTGCTCTCATCTCCTCTTCCATCATTGCTGCCTCCAATAAATCGAACAACACAGGTATTTCAATATCTCACTTGCCTTCTTTTTTTTTTTTACCAAAAATGATGATGAATGGCCTTGGTAGTGTATGATATCTTGCATTGTAGTGTATTATATATTTCCCTTATATGATTTTAGATAGTATGGAGGTAACATGATGTGAATGTTGTTCTTCTATGTTGTTGTGTTATTGATATATCTGTACTTGTAAGAAGAAATTATATGTAGGAAATTTGGGCAATATGTTTGGGTTTGGGTTTTTGTACAATATCAAGCAGATGATGCTCTTGTTGGTAATATAAGTTACAACTAGATAGGATGCTTGTCAGATATCTCAAGATTAAATCTTATTATAACTGTTTTTGTTATTATGAATGAATGAAATTGTTATTGTCCCAGATAAAAATGGTGCTATTAAATTGGAATTCTGAATGATCATGCGTGGCTGAAAAATAACGGTAGGTAGACCTACCGCATAATGGGATATGTCTGTTTGTTTTCTATCAGTGTCAAGATGGGTTCTAAATTTGTTGTCACTTTATGTTTCCAGGACAGCCTTGGCATTTATTTTCCTGATTAAACTTAAATCCCTGAGTAATAATTGACATCAAAGTATATTTCATTTAAAGGTTGTTTATATATATATATATATATATATATATATATATATATATATATATATATATATATATATATATATATATAAGACAGGTATGACCTAATAATAATATTGGGGGTACATTTTTGTTCCGGGGACCCCATTTACCTAAGTGTTTTCATGAGCATTAAAAGTGAGAAATTTGTTATGGTCGAGGAGTTTGGTTTGTCCCTTGTCCCGGGTTGGTTAGCGTGTAGAGGTTGGGACCCTCTATTTTTTATATATGATGCTATTCTTCTCAACATTGTTCAGAAATTCGTCTTTAGGGCACTAAGGTTCTTCTTCCAGTTTACATTCATACATGCATAGGGTTGAGGTCATTGTCACCCTAGACACTATTGCCCATATTTTGCACATTCCCCATGAGCCTGAGGCCACTTTCCCAGGTCATGTTGTCAGTCTTCCTGAGACCTGATGATATTTTGAAGGAGGTTTTTCGAGAGCTACCCACAGGAAAATCACACCCATATCTCTTTTGACATCGTCCACTTAATGTACACAAATAGTCATGGTTGTCATATAGATCTCTTTGCACTCATGTTGCATGTTATGGCCTCTTCCACATATCATGAATTTACTTGAAGCTTTTATTGGTTATTATGTGGAAGAAATGCAACTAATAAGGTTATATCACGATTGTTGCTTCTGCTGGCATTTTTAACCAACTGGACAGTAGCAGGTCTGCTTCCTGCTCTTTTACATTTTTTTTGCAGCTCTTTTCAAAGGTTAGTTATTGTATCATCTGCTTTTTTAACTTGTTTCATTCTAATTTTTGTTTCATAAATATATCATTTTATATACAAATCTTTAACCTTGTATAGTTACATAAGATTAATTTAGTAGATACTATTGGTATGTTCTTGTGGTGCTCATGTTGAATTTTTTAATTATTTTGCAGAGGGTGAACTTCAACTAGTTGGAAATCCAGTGCCAGATTTTGAGGCATGGGTTATACTTGATAAAGAATTCATCAAGGTAACATATGAAAGAACATAATTATGAAATATTAATTTCCATATCCTATGCATATAATGAGTACTTTTTATTTAGTTAAATAATGATTTTGCACTTGGGGCTTGAACATGTTTCTAAATATGTTTAGAAGACTTAACAGAAGCGTACCTCTTATTCACAATTTGAAAATATCTAGATTAGGCTTAAAAACAAGCCGTTAAAGGGTATGACGATAATTTGAAAATATCAAGATTAAGCAAAAATAACACTTAGATTTACAAATAAGCCAGTAAAGGGTGAAAACCCAAACCAGCTCCCAAACGACCCCGTAAGAGGTACGAACACCTCGCATGAGACTAATGTAGCTTGTACGAACTGACCGCGTAGTCGCGGGTCTCTCGGTTTGAGAATACAAGGATAATTTGCAAAAATAACACTTAGACTTAAAAATAAGCAGTTAAAGGGTGAAAACCAAAACCAACCCCCAAACGGACCCGTAAGAGGCACGGACACCTCGCACGTGACCAATGTAACTTATAGGAACTGACCGCGTAGTCCCGAGACTCCCGGTTTAAGAGTATGACCATAATTTGCAAAAAAACACAATTAGACTTGAAAACAGGCCGTTAAGGGGTGAAAACCCGAACCAGCCCCCAAACGACCCTGTAGGAGGCACGAACGCCTCGCCCGGGACCAATGTAACTTGTAGGAACTGACCGCGTAGTCCCGGGACCCCCGGTTTAAGAGTATGACGATAATTAGCAAAAATCACACTTAGACTTGAAAACAGGTCGTTAAGGGGTGAAAATCCGAACCAGCCCCCAAACGACCCCGTAGGAGGCACGGACACCTCGCACGGGACCAATGTAACTTGTAGGAACTGATCGCGTAGTCTCGGGTCTCCCGATTTGAGAGTATGACGATAATTTGCAAAAATCACACTTAGACTTGAAAACAAGCCCTAAGGGGTGAAAACTCAAACTAGCCCCCAAACGACCCCGCAGGAGGCACGAACACCTCGCACGGGACCAATGTAACTTATAAGAACTGATCGCATAGTCCCGGGTCTCCCGGTTTGAGAGTATGATGATAATTTGTAAAAATCACACTTAGACTTAAAAATAGGTCGTTAAAGGGTGAAAACCTAAACCATCCCCCAAAAGACCCCGTAGAAGACACGAACACCTCACACGGGACCAATGTAACTTGTAGGAACTGACCGCATAGTCCCGGGTCTCCCAGTTTGAGAGTATGACGATAATTTGTAAAAATCACACTTAGACTTGAAAACAGGTCGTTAAAGGGTGAAAACCCAAACCAGCTCCCAAACGATCCCGTAGGAGGCACGAGCACCTCGCACGGGACCAATGTAACTCGTAGGTACGGACCGCGTGGTCTCGGGTCTCCCGATTTGAAGTATGACGATAATTAGCCAAAATCACACTTAGACTTAAAAACAGACCCTTAAAGGGTGAAAACCCAAACCATCCCCCAAACGATCCCGGAGGAGGCACGAACACCTCGCACAGGACCAATGTAACTTGTAGGAACTGACCGCGTGGTCCCGGGTCTCCCGGTTTTAGAGTATGACGATAATTTGCAAAAATCACACTTAGACTTGAAAACAGGCCCTGAAAGGGTGAAAACTCAAACCAGCCTCCAAACGACCCCGTAGGAGGCACGAACACCTCGCACAGGACCAATGTAACTTGTATGAACTGATCGCGTAGTCCCGTGTCTCCCAGTTTGAAAGTATGACGATAATTTGCAAACATCACACTTAGAATAGGCCGTTAAAGGGTGAAAACTCGAACTAACCCCCAAACGATCTCGTTGGATGCACAAACACCTCGCACGGGACCAATGTAACTTGTAGGAATTGACCGCGTAGTCCCGGGACTCCCGGTTTGAGAGTATGACGATAATTTGCGAAAATCACACTTAGACTTTAAACCAGGTCGTTAAGGGGGGAAAATGCGAACCAGACCCCAAACGACCCCGTAGGAGGCACGAACACCTCGCACGGGACCAATGTAACTTGTAGGAACTGACCGCGTAGTCCCGGGTCTCCTGGTTTAAGAGTACGACGATAATTTGTAAAAATCACACTTATACTTGAAAACAGGCCGTTAAAGGGTGAAAACCCAAACCAGCTCCCAAACGATCCCGTAGGAGGCACGAACACCTCGCACGGGACCAATGTAACTTGTAGGTACTGATCGCATGGTCTCGGGTCTCCCGGTTTGAGAGTATGATGATAATTTGCCAAAATCACACTTAGACTTGAAAACAGGCCCTTAAAGGGTGAAAGCCAGAACCCGCCCCCAAACGACCCCGTAGGAGGCACGAACACCTCGCACGGGACCAATGTAACTTGTAGGAACTGATCGCGTAGTCCCGAGGCTCCCGGTTTGAGAGTATGAAGATAATTTGCAAAAATCACACTTAGACTTGAAAACAGGCAGTTAAGGGGTGAAAACCCGAACTAGCCCCGAAACGATCCCGTAGGATGCACGAACACCTCGCACGGGACCAATCGAACTTGTAGGATTTGATCGCGTAGTCCTGGGACTGTCAGTTTGAGAGTATGACGATAATTTGCAAAAATTACAATTAGACTTGAAACCAGGCCATTAAGGGGTGAAAACCCGAACTAGCGCCCAAATGACCCCGTAGGTTGCACATACACCTCATACGGGACCAATATAACTTGTACGAACTCACCGCATAGTCCCAGGACATCCGGTTTGAGAATATGACGGTGATTGGCGAAAATCACACTTAGACTTAAAAATAGGCCGTTAAGGGGTGAAAACCCGAACCCGCCCCCAAACAATCCCGTAGGGGGCACGAACACCTCGTAGGGGACCAAAGTAAATTGTAGGAACTGACCGTGTAGCCCCGGGACTCTCGGTATGAGATTATGATGATAATTTGCAAAAATCACACTTAGACTTGAAAACAGGCCGTTAAGGATTGACAATCCGAACTAGCCCCCAAACGACCCCATAGGAGGCACGGACACCTCGCACGGGACCAATGTAACTTGTAGGAACTGATCGCGTAGTCCCAGGACTCCCGGTTTGAGCGTATGATGATAATTTGCAAAAATCACACTTAGACTTGAAAACAGGCCGTTAAGGGGTGAAAACCCGATCCACCCCCCAAACGATCCCGTAGGAGGCACGAACACCTCGCACGGGAGCAATGTAACTTGTAAGAACTGACCGCGTAGTCCCGGGTCTCCCGGTTTGAGAGTATGACGATAATTTGGAAAAATCACACTTAGACTTGAAAACGGGCCATTAAGGGGTGAAAACCCGAACCAGCCCCCAAACGATCCCGTCGGAGTCACGAACACCTCGCACGGAACCAATGTAACTTATAGGAACTGACCGCGTAGTCTCGGGACTCCCGATTTGAGAGTATGACGATAATTTGTAAAAATCACATTTAGACTTGAAAACAGGTCGTTAAGGGGTGAAAACCCAAACGAGCCACCAAACGACCCCATAGGAGGCACGAACACCTCACAAGGGACCAATGTAACTTGTAGGAACTGACCGCGTAGTCCCGGGACTCCCGTTTTGAGAATATGACGATAATTTGAAAAAATCACACTTAGACTTGAAAACAGGCCGTTAAGGGGTGAAAACCCGAACCAGCATCCAAACGACCCCATAGGAGGCACGAACACGTCGTACGGGACCAATGTAACTTGTAGGAACTGACCGCGTAGTCCCAGGACTCCCGGTTTAAGAGTATGACGATAATTTACAAAAATCACACTTAGACTTGAAAACAGGACGTGAAGGGGTGAAAACCCGAACCAGCCCCCAAACGACCCGATAGGAGGCACGAACACCTCGCACGGGGCCAAAATGTAACTTGTCGGAACTGACCGCATAGTCCCGGGACTCCCGGTTTAAGAGTGTGATGATAATTGGCAAAAATCACAATTAGACTTGAAAACAGGCCGTTAAAGGGTGAAAACTCAAACCAGCCATCAAACGACCCCCTAGGAGGCACGAACACCACGCACGGGACCGATGTAACTTGTAGAAACTGATCGCGTGGTCCCGGGTCTCCCGGTTTGAGAGTACGATGATAATTTGCAAAAATCACACTTAGACTTTAAAAAAAGCCGTTAAAGGGTGAAAACTCAAACCAGCCCCCAAACGACCCCGTAGGAGGCACGAACACCTCGCACGAGACCAATGTAACTTTAACGAACTGACCGCATAGTCCCGGGTTTCCCGGTTTGAGAGAATGAGGATAATTTGCAAAAATCACACTTAAACTTGAAAACAGGCCGTTAATGGGTGAAAACCCGAACCAGCCCCCAAACGATCCCGTAGGATGAATGAACACCTCGCACGGGACCAATGTAACTTGTAGGAACTGACCGCATAGTCCCGAAACTCCCGATTTGAGAGTATGACGATAATTTGCAAAAATCACACTTAGACTTGAAAACAGGCCGTTAAGGAGTGAAAATCCAAACCAGCCCCCAAACGACCCCGTAGGAGGCACGGACACCTCGTACGGGACCAATGTAACTTATAGGAACTGACCGCGTAGTCCCGGAACTCCCGGTTTGAGAGTATGACGATAATTTGAAAAAATCACACTTAGACTTAAAAACAGGCTGTTAAGGGGTGAAAACCCGAACCAGCCCCCAAACGATCTTGTAGGAGGGACGAACACCTCGCACGGGAGCAATGTGACTTGTAGGAACTGACCGCGTAGTCCCGAGTCTCCCGGTTTGAGAGTATGATGATAATTTGTAAAAATCACACTTAGCCTTGAAAACTGGCCGTTAAGGGGTGAAAACCCGAACCAACCACCAAACGACCACGTAGGAGGCACGAACACCTCGCACGAGACCAATGTAACTTGTAGTAGCTGACCGTGTAGTCCCGGGACTCCCGGTTTGAGAGTATGACGATAATTTGTAAAAATCACACTTAGACTTGAAAACTGACCGTTAAGGGGTGAAAACCCAAACCAGCCACCAAACAACCCCGTAGGAGGCACGAACACCTCGCAAGGGACCAATGAAACTTGTAGGAACTGACCGCGTAGTCCCGGGACTCCCAGTTTGAGAATATGACGATAATTTGCAAAAATCACACTTAGACTTAAAAACAGGCCGTTAAGGGGTGGAAACCCGAACCAGCCCCCAAACGACCCCGTAGGAGGCACGAACACGTCGTACGGGATCAATGTAACTTGTAGGAACTGACCGCGTAGTCCCGGGACTCCCGGTTTGAGAGTATGACGATAATTTGCAAAAATCACACTTAGACTTGAAAACAGGCCGTTAAGTGGTGAAAACCCCAACCAACCCCCAAACGACCCCGTATGAGGCACGAACACCTCGCACGGGACCAATGTAACTTGTAGGGACTGACAGCGTAGTCCCGGGACTCCCGGTTTGAGAATATGACGATAATTTGCAAAAATCACACTTAGACTTGAAAACAGGACGTTAAGGGGTGAAAACCCAAACTAACCCCCAAACGAGCCCGTTGAAGGCACGAACACCTTGGACGGGACCAATGTAACTTGTAGGAACTGACCGCGTAGTCGTATATGCAATTTTTCTTCTTATATATGCAATTTTTTTGCTTGAATATGATTTTTTTTAAAATGACTTGGTTACTAATATTGTATCTTTTTTGTGACTTATTTTTTTTTTTGTAGGATGACATTCAATCGTTAGCTTTTATCCACTTGGAACGCACGAAGAAGTCAGTTCTTTACAACTGGGGGATTGTGTATTTAGTGTCGTTAATATTCAAGATTCTATTTTTTGTGTTATGGCCGAGCAGGCTTCCGTAGTTTTATGGTTTATTTTTATGGTCGTGCTAGCTATAGTAGTTTTATTGTTGACTTTTATGGCCGTGCGGGCTTTATATGGGCAGATTTTATGTTAGCAGGTTTTGGAATGCTCAAAAAATAGAGGAAACTCTGCCCAATTTTTTTTTTATATGAGAACTATTAACTCTTGTAATTTTTTAAAGTTATTGTCGACTTTTATGGTCATGTGTTGCTTTATATTGGTATTATCTCTTGTAATTTTTTGAAGTTTGTATGCACATTAGTTTATCAACAACCTGCGATATTCATAATTTGTGAATTTTCTTGATTTTGTTTTTGCAAATAATAAATATTTTTCCTACCGAATTTGGAATTTGGAATTTGCAGATTTTCCAGATTTGGTTCCTATTAATATTTTTTTTAATCAACTGAAAAATCTGGCACGGTTTTAAACCGTGCCAAAACCGAGACAATGCATAAAAAAATGAGAACGCTTATAAAACAATCTAGCACGCTTTATAACCGTGCCAAAAGCGTGCCAGAAAATAGATAATTTGGCACGGTTTTGGCGTGTGTCAAAAGCATGCCAAATTTAACATCTGGCACGGTTTAAAAGCGTGCCAGATTAAAAAACTGGCACAGTTTAAAAGCGTGCCAGTTTGGAAAATCTGGCACGATTTTAAACCGCGCCAGAAAATCTGGCACGCTTAATTCTGACACGATTTTGAACCGTGTCAGATTGCGTCTGGCACGGTTTTAAACCGTGCCAGTTTCCTGTTTTTGGTGTAGTGATGAGAGAGGATGCCCCCGTGTGCTTCACTTTCATTTATATCTCTCAATTTTTTTTATTTAGATATAGCATGTTATCGCCTAATAAACATTACAGAGATGTACTGAACATAACAGAGATATATTGCATAGTCCAGGATGTGAGCATTTTTTTAATGGGGATTGCCCAAGCCCCTTATATTCTAGTAGAGAATCTTCATTTTTGAGAGCTATAGGTAGGACTCCTTAAATTGAAACCAAACCGTGCTTGCAATTCCATTATAATATGAGCTTTTAACTTCTTCTTTTGAGAATTAGTTAAGTATAACCCTCCTCATCAGTAGCTTTATTAACCAAATTCTTTTAAAAATAAGATAGTGTAAAGAACATTCCAAATAATGATTTGAATGAATTATTTGTGCACATTTTCGTTACCACAATCACCCATACCTGACCAATTTATAAATGTTTATACTATCAATTTCATGTGGTGTAAATCACGTTTTTTTGTTATTACTTACTTTGTTTGGTGTATAGCCCGATTCGTCTCACCCGTCTATTTGTGTAATCGTATCTAGCGGGCCAACACTTTAATGGCTCGAGCCTGATTCGTCTCACCCACCTATTCGTTTAATGTAAATGTTAGGTTGTCTTGGTAAAACTTTTTTTCTCCTTCAAAGTAGTGGTGGTTATGTACTGTATTTTATGTTTTACTCTTTTCCTTTGTCTTTTTAATTTTCCTTTTTGTAGACATTGACAAGATTTTTAGCTCTCTTGATCTCCTCGGACCTCAAAAAGGTAAAAAACTTAAAACATTTTATAATCTTCATACTTAGTAGTGGTGGTTATGTAACTGAATCGAGGGATTTTTGTTATTGACAGCTACAAGTTGCTGAATGACGAAAAAGAGCTATTTGTTGATGAAGTATTTCTTGCTTGTGCGCTTGGTTTGTGCTTGGTTGGTGCATTGAATGGGCATAGCTACATAATAACTTTCCCATTTGTAGCTAAGCAATCCCCCCTCCTTATCATTTGTCAGAGTAACAGTTTATATCAGTATTCTTTAAACTTTAGATGGCGCGATATTCTTAAAAATCTCAGTAAAATAAAATGACTTTTAAAGTTGAATTACTAATGTGTCACTATGGTTTATATCAGTATAAACCGTTTAAATGTCTTGTTTATATTCAGTAACGTTTAAAGAAAAAGTAAAGTAGTCAGGTAACGCTTATGCAAGTACGTGTTCTTATGTATTTTATTTTCGTATGTTAATAGGCAGGTAAAGCATACGAGAAGAGGAAAGGAAAAATTGAAGTATTTTATGAAACTCATTAGACGAAGGAAAACTGGTGGATTCGTGAAGAAGCGGAGTCTAACTATGTAAGTATATAAAAGAAAATAATTTTATATGCTTAAACATAAAGTATTATTCCCAAGCCGTGCGGGCTGGATTGATTTGTGTTGAAATCAGTGGAAGGGAGTTGTTGGATTATTGATTTGTGTCACAACAGGTAGGATTTTATGAATAAATAAAGGAAATTTCGCCAATTTAAAAAAAAATAAAGTGAAATCGGTGGAAGGAACGCATTGATGACTTACTTATAGATATAGTTATTGAATTAGTGATTTGTGTGTCATAACATGTTGGATTTCTTAAATAAACAAAGGAATCGCTCTCGATTTTTTTAAGTTTAAAATATATTCAAACCGATAGTGTAACATAATATTTCTTTTTCTTTGTAGAAAAAGATTATTGAATTATAAAAAAAGCTCGGAAGATTGTGACGAAGCATCAATCTGTCAAAAAGTCCTTGGAAAGAGGCCGGGATACGTGAAAGGTCTTGGTACCCGACCTTTGTAATCATTATATAGGCAGAATTTTGATTTGAAGAACAAAAAATTACAAACAGAGATCCTAGATTTGAAAATCCTAGTCCAATGTCTTATGTCAGAGATGACTACAATGAAGGCCACATTATTGCGTGATAAAGACGTTGCTCCCGAGGAAGATGTTTCTAAAGGATCTTCTGTCCCTACGAATCAAGTTGCTTGATGTCAAGTGTTGAGTTTATCATTTTGTTTGTGATGAGAAAACTAGTACAAACTCATCTAAGTATTATTTACTTTTGATCTTCATTGTGACATGAACAGTAGTACATTTATGTTTTGAATATAATATAACATTTTTTTAATTATGTGTGTTTACTTAATTTTCTTTTTATTTGTTTCATTTTTTAATATAATTCTGTAATGAAAAAGAATGTTACAAAAGACTATTAGCAACGAAGAATTGACGTTTGGCAAGGAATTTTAATTCCCTCAAAATATATTTTGCGATGATTTATTAGTATCTTTTGCAATAAAATTTTCATTGTAAAATATTTTTAGTCGAAATACGAGAACTTTTTTACAACTAAAAAGAGTGTTACAAAAGACTTTTAGCAATGTATAATTACCATTTGGCAAGGAATTGTAATTCTCTCAAAATATCTTTTGCAAGGAATTGTAATTCTCTCAAAATATCTTTTGCAGGGATTTGTTAGTATCTTTTGCAATGAAATATTCGTTGTAGAGGATTTTAGTCAAAATACTAGAACTTCTTTGCAACGAAAAATAGTGTTACAAAAGACTTTTAGCAATGTAAAATTAACATTTAGCAAGGAATTTTAATTCTATCAAAATATCTACTGCGAGGATTTGTTAGTATTTTTTGCAACGAAATATTCACTGCAAAACCTTTTTAATCAAGATATGAGAACTTTTTTGCAACGAAATTGTTTATTTTCCCCAATGAAAAATTCCATTGCAAAATATTTTTAGCGATGATGACAAAATTTCCTTGCAAAAGATCTATAGCATGATGGATAATGCGAGGAACGCTGTAAGGAAAAAAAATGTTGCAAAAGGTGTTTTTCAACGAAAACATACCTTTTGCAAAGATTTTTTTTCCTTGCTAAAAGACATAATTCTTGTAGTGATTGGAAAGTCAGTGGGTTTGTGGGGTACACATAGAGATGTGGTTAGTCAACATATTCAAAGTTCAAAGTATATGATTGAATAAAAACAAATTATAGGATTGGAAAGTCCCCTCCTTCTATGATTGCCAAGTTTAGTGTAAACTATGCACACGAGGTCATTTGTGCACAAACTAAACCTGAAAGGCATATGGGGCCTATTATTACTCCACTGATCTAGTTTGAAGATAAATACTGATGGTGGGTGGGATAATAGCATCAGAGTGGTCTCATTCGGAGGCATCGTGCCGGACTAGAGGGGTGAGTGGATCTCGAGTTTTTTGGGAAAATCATTGGGGCTCATCCACTTCTAGTAGAGTTTGAATGAATTTTCTACGACTTACTCATGGCCAGAGATGGGGTGGAAGAACATCAGCCTTGAATCAGATTGCAAGACGGTAGTGGACATGATTAATGAGGGGGGATTGGATTAATCACCCATATTCAGCCATTATCCTCAACTACAGAGATGTGAAGACGGAGCTGAGCATTGATGTGAAATTCATCCCGAGAGAGGCCAACCGATGTGCGGACTGGATAGCCGAGTATGCAAAGTCTCATGCGATAGATTTCTTTATCTTGATGGATCCACCGGACCAACTCAGAGAGATTATCGATGATGACAAGAATACGAATCAAATTAAAGAATCGAGAAATAATTATATGTACTTGTCTCCACTGCATGGAGTTATTGTCAGGATTTATGTTTTGGCCTTATGCCTTTTGTTGTTCTCTTGTACTATCATGGTTATCTTGGTTAATTAATTAAAATATTTCCCTTTTCACCAAAAAAAGTACAAGTGATGGAATCTTGATGTGTTATGGGAACAATGAATGTATCTATTAAAAAAAGTCTTCTAGTATATAGGAACGTATCTACTAATTTTTGAGGAATATTCAATGTTGAGGCAACATAAGAATATTTACTTCAATAAGTTTGTAAAAATATTTTTCAATTTCTATGCTAATGCCTTTCCTTTAAATTAAGGTTATAATTACTTCTATAGATTATGTGGTGACCGGTAGAAAATTAATGGCAAGATAGTTAAATTTTATTTACTAACTCAAATTTGTAAAATTAACCCTTGTGCCACATAAGACACATCCACATAAAGTTTATTTTCTTCTTTTCTTCCAATTTACAAATTATTAATATAAAATTGATCTTCGGATGGCACTCAAAGATTTCCCGCCAATACACTTTCTTTGCCTAAAGGTAGAAGCGTGTGCAAATATATGGAGTTTGTCATATGTAACCAAGAAAAAATCTATTGTCATTCACACATTTTGTGCCATTATATTAAAGCATCTCCAGGGATATAATTAAATTGCAAACAACATTGAATCTATAAACCCTATTCAATGGAATAATTAAAAGTTAATAATCTTTAAAAAATAATCAAATTTGAGTATATCGTAATCGAAACCAATAACCTTTTTGAATAACCAAGTTAGTAGATCCTGCCATGCTTGAGTTAAATGACAAAAATAAAAGAACATTTTCAAATTTGCAGTATTTTTTCCCTCCAACTATTTATATTTATCTTATCCCCCAATAGTGAGGAATGTTGGGCACCAAACTTTTGATTAATGACCAAAAAATGACCACTGCGCAACTTGAGATGGATAATTATAGCAATCCACTGAATGAATAATCAAATGCGGACGTTGCAACTTTGGGGTATTCAAATTTGATTATACCATTGGATATGATCTTCACCTTAAATTATAAGACTCTTGTCAATCAAATATTTTCTGTAACTATAAGAACTACGCTTTATACTGTAATAGATATTGTGGTAACAATTATTATGCAACACAAATAAATACGGGAGAAGCAATTATCAAGGAAGAACAAGGAATACAAAATGTCAATCACACAACAAATGATGTACGTGGTTCTGTAAAGATGTGCCTACGTTCACGGTGGTGCAGTCGATATTATTTCTATATACTCCGGAGAGTAGTTATAGAGAATACAACTTGTTCTTTTGCCCCGGACCAATATATACATGTACATGTAGGTAGGTGGAGGTGATGGGTTCCTCCACATTTTCCATCTCCCCTATAACTTCCCTAAATGAGAACGTGGGGGAGACCGGATCAATATGAGAGATGAGGGGCCTGGACTTTGGGCCGCCAGGATTGGGCTACTCGTCGAGGCCCACAGTTCTAAATTTCAGGTACCAACAATTGCCCCTAAATTTGTTGGTCCATGTTTATGGGCTCAATAGATTTAAATGATCAGCCATTGTGGCCGATTTGTGATTCCTCGAAAGTTGTGAAGTTGATTTGGTGGCACCCGCTTCGCTGACTGTGCACTATGATTAGATTTTGAAGGCTTGTTGGAATAGACACATTTTCTCCCGTCACTTCAGCCTTTCCAGTATTCTTCTATCTTCTGAGAACTCTAGCGCCTCGTACCTTCTTCTCTCAATCTCCATTCCCATTACTTCTTAGTTATCTTGAGCTCGTGCTTCTTCATCACTTGAACCGATCTTTTATTTTGTAAGTTTCCTGTGCCCTTTCTTTGTACTTTCTCTTTGGTTTGTAGCTTTTCTTGAGTCTTCCAATGGAGAAGATTGGAAATAGGTCAATCTCTGAATTTAGGAAGTTCTATAACATCCCTGAGTGGGTAGATATTGAGTGTTGTGCCTCCCCTCCTAGGAACGTTAGGGATATAGAGGATGCCCACTGGATCCATGTCTTGCTGCTTTCCCAGGGGGGACTTACTTTTCCCCCTAATGATTTATTTTTGCATTTTTTTGGCTATTTTAATATCGTTCCCGCACAATGCTCACCCAATGTGTGGAAAATAGTGAATGGCGTGCATAGGATAAATCAATTATATGGCACTAGGCTAGGACTTATCGAGGTCTGCTTTTGTTACTCCTTTTCTCGAACTAGCTCGGGTGTCTTATACCTCAAGGCTAGGAGCCCTGACAGGGTATTGGTAGTAAATCTACCTGATTCCCATAAGGACTACTGGCAAGAAGGTTTCCTAGTTAGATATTGGCAGTTTTCTTCTCAATTTGAAGGGTCGAGGTCTGAGAGGTTCACTGTTCCTTTTTACGGGGAGGAATATATAGGTAGCCATCGTACTGTCGTTTCAACTTTTGCTGATTTGTGACCTTTCTAACTCCGCTTTGATTTTTCTTCCACAACGAGGTCAAAGCTTTTGGAGCCTGCTCTCAGCGAGGTTCGTATCTTGGAATTGGTAAAAGCTTGGAATATCAGGGAGCCTCTGGGTGACGGCGAGCACCCCAGGTCTGCTGCCTTTCTGCTCGAGTATAAGAACATTGGCTCCAGCTTCATAGCTAGGCCTGTGGATAGTGTACCAGAGTTTGATTCCTTTGAAGAGACTACTGCAGAGCCTATCTAGTTGGACGAAGAGGAGAGCATCTCTGAAAGTGAGTGTGCATGAGCTGTGAGTAATTTAGGTGAAGGGAGCTTTGACAATAGCAGTTCCTCTGACCGTGAGGAGGATTATGAAGCTCGAGGATCGTCGAGAACTTCCAGCAGTTCAAGTGAAGAAATGCCTCCAAGGAAGAACTTGATTAGAGATGATGATGATGAGGACCACGTGCTCCTTGCACAGAGATTCAAGAAGCAAAAATCTACTTCTGGGGCCGTGGCTACTAGTTCCCGATCAGGAGAGGAGAAGGAACGAAGAGGAGAAGGTGAGAGAGAGAGAGAGAGGAAAAAGGAGGAAGAGAAGAAAAAACTGGAGGAGAAGAGGAGGGTCGAGGAGAAGAAAAAGAGAGAGAGTGAGAAGGAAGAGGAGAGAAAGAAGGCTGAAGCGAGGACGAAGGCCAGGCAGGCCTTAGTCCTGGAGTCTGCTCTGTCTGAGGAAGCCTATGTGGCAATTTCTCCTCATCTGGCCCCGACCCTGCTAGAGAGAGCAGTCCTCCAGGTTGATCGCAAAAGGGCAGTAGGATCGGAGCATTTGGCCCTCGAGGCTAGCCAGAGGCTTTCTCTGGTAAGATTTTCTCTTTCTTTTTCTCTGATTTTCTTCATTTTCCTCTTCTAATGCCTTCTCTTTTTCACAGTTCGTTACTGACTTCGCCGTGCTGTATCATTCACGCAACGAGCTGGTGAAGAAAACAGTGAACTGGAGTAAGAAAACTCTGCCCTGAAGCAGAAGGGTAAGGATCTCGAGGCCAATTTTAAGGCTGTTGATGCTGCTCGAATTTCATCCGACTTGGCTCTTGCCACTGCGAGCAAGGAGAAGGATGCAGCGATCAAGGATCTGAAGGAGATGTGGCAGGACTATGATCCAGTTTTCTCGAGAAAACTTGCTGTCATGGAGGAGAAAAGGGTGCTCTCTAAAGAGCTGAAGAAGAAGGAGTCAAAGGCTGTCACTACCAAGGAAGACTCTTATAATTTCGGCTAGGCCGCGGTATACGAAGATGCTAAAGTTCAGATAGGCTATATCAGCTATCTAAACTTCAAGAAATGATGGAATAAGGCTCTCGTAGCTTCTGGGGTGGATGTTGCATCCCCACTCTTTGACGAGCACGACCCAGGGCCGAGGCCAGCCGTAGACGAGAATCCTACCCCAGTTGTTGAAGTCTCTAATCCTGCTCCTTAGGAGACCTCTGCTGATGTTTCCCTTATTGAAGTGACAGAGACTACCCATGTCGAGGGCAGTGCTCCTGTTGATGCTGAGAAAGGGCCATCCACCTATGGGCCACCTGAGGTTACTAATTAATAGGATTGCTTTGTATTTTTGCTTTTTCTAGTCTGTAATTTTTTTTTCTTCAGTTTGATGTAACTTCAATCTTTATTAATGAAAAGGCTTCATTCTGGCTTATGCTGATCTCTTTCTCTCCTCTATCTTTCTTTTACTTGTAGTTAGTTATTGTGGATGATTACATTCATGCTACTTCCCAATTGGGTAGGACCCTCGGTCCCAATGCGAGACTTGAAGTTCGCCAGGCCTTTGTTAAACTTTGCAAGTCCCTTAGGTCGAGAAATCAGAATTATAAGGAGCAATCTGAGCTAATGGCTAAGCTGAAGGACAGGCTCCAGGAGATGGAAGACATTGGTGCCTCAATGCAAGATGAAGTCAATGCGCTGAGAACAAGATTACTAGATGCCACTGAGATGAACCAAGTTGGGGAGTTCCTTCAGCAGAAGAATGAAGACCTGAGGAGGGAAGTCTTAAAACTTAGGGAGCATGCACCGAGCACTGTTCCAGCAGTTTTGCAAGGCTCCTCGTCATCGTGAGCTAGATCTACTCCTCCTATGTCATAAGGTTCCACTCGTCATCCTCTTCCGCGAGCTGGTAGGAGTACCAGGGGCAGAAACAGGGAAGTAGAAGAACTTCGTGATAAGGAGATGGAAGAACTCCACGATGATGTCCGACGAGCATATGTAATTGCTGTTGGGCTTCAAAGGGACGTTACCCGATTGTGGCATTTGTTCAAGAAAGGTCCTCGGCAAGCGTGGACTGACGGTTATGATCAAGGCTGGCTGGATGCTCCAACAAGACTCTCTGAGTTCGAGGAACTTTCTTTCATCAGGAGGTGGTTAAGTGCCCTGAAGGAACTGTAGGTCCCGAGGAACTCGGTGCTATGGTATCGTCATGAGATGTCTTCCTCCACTCTGATGCCCAACCCATTCAGGAGGGATGATCGATGGATCCCCATCGACGCTATTCCTCAGCAACTATTGGAGTCGGACGGGAATGAGGTTGTGGAAGAGTTAGCCCCTGCTCCTGATGACGGACGAAGATCTCGAGTGGCTTATTATCTTGATCGGAGGCTTCCACCCCCTTGAGATTTTTCCAGTTGTTACTCCTTTGTATTTTTGATAATGTAAATGCCTTGGGCGTGCTCGCCGACTAAACATGTATTATCATCATTGTAAATCTGATAGATTAATGAAAATTTTGTGTTTTGGGCAATTTTGCTGACTAAACGTGTGCATCCTACTTTTCATATGCTGTTTTATAATCTTTTTTGTTTTGTCATGCAAGTGTCCCTCTAGTCCAGTATAATACCAAAGTACCATTGTGTCCTACTTTACCTTTTAGGTTGTGTCGTCACACTCCTTTAGTCCTAAGTAGGGCAATTGGCGAGGACACACCTGGTGTTGGATGTCTTCATTCGATCAGGATTTTGCTCAACCGAAGTAGGTTTGATGACCAATTTAAAATCTGGTCGCATTGCCTAAGAATCCTCTGTAGGTCTTTATATATTGCCAGGGGCAATGCTATAACGATGACCCGAGGAGGGGTATTCCCCTGCTATGTTGACCATCGTGCTTGTGATTTGGAAAAGATGTGCGATAAATCCAGCTGTTACTGATCAAAGTGTAATCAATTAAGTAACTTTCATTAGAAATGAACTTCCCTTTTAGATAACAAACACCAGAAAAAGATTCAAAAAATAGAACTCCTTAAGAATCTAAAAATAGAATTTCTTGAGATTGGCTGCGTTCCATGCTCTTGGTATCTCTCTGTCCTCCATCGTTTCCAAATGATAGGCACCTTGCAGGTCGTCTTTAGCTATTTTAAAGGGTCCTTCCCAGTTTGGGCCTAGCTTTTCGTCTGATGACTTCATCGTGCTGCCCAGGACTTTCCTTAGAACATAGTCCCCAACTTGGAATCTTTTCGGGTTAACCCTTTGGTGGTAGTGCTTCGCGAGCTGTTGCTGATAGCTCACTAGCTTCACTAGGGCAAGTTCTCTGTGCTCGTCGGCTAGGTCGAGTTCAGCGAGCAATGCCTCATCATTCTGGACTTGGTCCACAAGGTTGGATCTCATTGTTGGCAAACCCGCTTCTAGTGGAATGACTGCTTCCATGCCACATGTCATTGAAAATGGGGTTTCTCCTGTTGCTCGTCGAGGAGTGGTTCGGTACGCCCATAGGACATGGGGTATCTCGGTTGCCCATGCGCCTTTGGCTCGCTCTAATCGCTTCTTAAATCCATCGATCACAGTTTTGTTGGAAGCTTCGGCTTGTCCATTACTATGAGGGTAGGCCACCGAACTGAAGTGGTGCCTGATCCCATGTTCGTTACAGAAGTTCTGAAAGGGGACACTCCCAAACTATGTTCCATTGTCAGTGATGATGGTTCTGGGGATTCCGAATCGAGTGATTATATTCCTCCATATGAACCTTATCATATCAGCATCTTGGATGTTTTCCAGTGGTTCTACCTCGATCCATTTGGTGAAGTAGTCAGTCGCAACCAACAGGTATTTGCGATTGCCGACAACGATGGGTAGTGGTCCCACGATGTCTATTCCCTATTGGGTGAAGGGCCATGGGTTGGTCAGGGATTTTAAGTCGCTGGCAGGTTGGTGGACCATAAGAGCGTGGAGTTGGCATTTCAGGCATTTGCGGACATATACTGCGGAGTCCTTTTGCATATATGGCCACCAATAGCCTTCCTTCATTGCTCGAAAGGCTAGAGACCTTCCACCGACATGACTTCCACAGATTCCTTCGTGAAGCTCTCTTAGCACTTGATCGACTTCATCTGGGTGGACGCATATAAGGTAGGGACCGGAGAAGGACTTCTTATATAAGTCGCCTCCTGTGGATAAGTGAAAGCGAGCAACTTTGACTCTTATCTGGTGGGCAGTTTTCTTATCCCCTGGGAGCGTGCCCTCCTTTAAATAGTCCTTTAGAGGGTCCATCCAGCTGGGGGATGATTCCACCTGGAGTATTTGTTCCACGTTTGGCAGCTTGCTGTTGTGGTTAATGCTCGGACAAATGAGGAAATCGATGGGAATGACCCTTTTAAGGCTAGAATCAACTGCCGAGCTCAAGGCTGCTAACGCATCAACATGACTATTTTTCTGCCTGGGAAACTGCTGGATGTTGATCTCTTCAAAGCTTGTCATTAATTTTCTCACTAAGGCGAGGTAGGCTGCCATTCTTTCATCCTTCGCATTGTAATCTCCACTTATCTGATTAGAGACTAGTTGAGAATCGCCGAACACCTGTAAGCGTTTTGCTCCTAGAGTTTGCGCCTTTTGGAGACCGGCTATTAGGGCTTCGTACTCTTCTTCGTTGTTGGAGGCTGCAAATCCAAGCCTGATTCCTTGCTCAAGGATTGTGTTTTTTGGAGTGATGAGAACAATGCCTACCCCTGCCCCCTTTGAGTTGGAGGCTCCATCAACGAATAGTTTCCAGGTTTCCACTATTGCTTGGTTCTTCTCTTGCCTTGTTGGTTGAGGTTGGTCGGAAAGTTCTTCGCCCGTGAATTCGGCTATGAAATCAGCAAGGATTTGACCCTTGATAGCTGTCTTTGGTTGAAATTGGATGTCAAATCGGCCGAGCTCGACTGACCACTTAGATAATCTCCCGATAAATCCGCTTTCCTTAGGACCGTCTTAAGGGGATGCGAGGTAAGGACGATGATAGTATGAGCTTCGAAATAATGCTTCAGCTTCCTCGAGGCTATTACTAGGGCATAGGCGAGCTTCTCCAATGGCAGGTACCTTTGCTCGGCATTTAATAAGGTCTTGCTTGCATAATAAATGGGGTGTTAGATCCCTACAACCTTGCATATTAGCGCAGAGCTGACGGTGTGATTGGATACAGAAAGGTACAGGTACAAAGAATCCGTTTGCTGTGGTGTGACAAGCAGCGGTGGAGTGCTTAGGTAGGACTTGAGCTCGTCCAATGCTCGCGAGCAATCTGGGCTCCATTCTATCGGTTTACTCCCCTTTAGAAGCTGGAAAAAAGGCTTGCACTTCTCGGAGGATTTGGAGATGAAGCGATTTCAGGCAGCGAGCATTCCAGTGAGCTTCTGCACGTCCCGGATTGTGCGAGGGGGTTGCACCCTGTTGATTGCATCGATCTGGTCTGGATTGGCTTCTATGCCTCGCTTACTGACCAAGTACCCAAGAAATTTTCCTGACTGGACACCAAAGGAACACTTGCTCGCATTAAGTTTCATCCGGTATTTCCTGAGGATTTCGAAGGTTTTGGATAGGTCCGAGAGGTGATTTTCCTTCTTCTTTCTCTTAACGAGCATGTCATCAATGTAGACCTCCATTGTATCTCCCATTTGATCCTTGAACATTTTCGTGACCAACCGCTGATAGGTTGCCCCTGCATTCTTGAGCCCAAAAGGCATGACCTTGTAGAAATATAACCCAACTATCGTGATGAACGCCGTTTTGTCCTGGTCTGGGGCATACAAGGGGATCTGGTGATATCCCGAGTACGCGTCTAGGAAATTCATTCACTCGTGAGATGCAATGGCGTCTACTAGTTGGTCTATCTTTGGGAGAGGGAAATAATCCTTAGGGCATGCTTTGTTGAGGTCAGTGAAGTCGATGCAAACTCTCCACTTCCCATTATTCTTCGGAACCACTACTGGGTTGGACAACCACTTGGAGAATTGCACTTCCCGTATGGATCCTGCATCCAACAGTTTTTTGACTTCCTTTTCGATCGCTTTAGCCTTCTCAGGTGCAGTTTGCCGTACCTTCTGCGTGATTGGCTTGAATGTGGGGTCGATGTGCAGATGGTGACAGACCATACTAGGATTGATTCCAGGAAGCTCGTATGGTTCCCATGCGAAAACGTCTACATTGTGCCTCAGCAAGGTTGTCAACTCCTTCTGTTCTTAGTCGGTGAGAGATGCTCCAATCAGGAAGACTCGACTACTGTTACAAATCTCAGCCATAACTTCTACCAGGTCTTCGACGACACGCTCAGAGGGGAGGAGCCTGGTCTCCTATACTCCAGGTCTTCCGTACTTTAATTGCTATTTGGAAGATGTCTCACCTTCTTCAACTTTCTCGCTGGGTTGTCTGTCCTTCTTTTCTGGCTTTGGTCGGATGGCTGCTATGAAGCACCTCCTCGCTGTTGCTTGATCGCCGTGGATCTCCATTACTCCTCTCTCGGTTACATATTTGAGCTTCTGATGGTAGGTCGAGGAGACTGCCTTCATCGCATGAAGCCATCCCCTGCCGAGGATGGCCTGGTACGGTGAGTCGATGTCAACTACTGAAAACTCGATCATCTTGGAGACGTTTCCATCGCGTACTGGCAGTACTATCTTGCCCAGGGCATGGTTATTTTTCCAGCGAAGCCGACCAAAGGAACAACAGCTTCCTTTAGGTCGGCGATGCTCAACTTCAATTTTCTGAATAGGTCGAGGTACATTACTTCGGATGAGCTTCCTTGATCGATGAGCAGCTTATCGACGTCAAAGTTGGCTATCCTGAGTGTTATGACCAGGGCATTATGATTTGGGGTTCTCACTCCCACCAGATCTTCATCCGTGAAAACAATATGCTTGTTATAGTTGACGTCCTCTGCTCATCGACGCTTTCCTGACTGTGACTTTGCTGTATCGATTTGAAAATCTTGCATTACCGCTGTAAGTTTTTTCACTTCCATTCGAGCCGAGTTCCCTTGTATCTGCTTGATGTCAGATGCTCCATGGATTACTGCGAACTCATGTCTAGCATCATCCTCCAGCACGTTGTCGGGTCTCGCCTCTCTGTTGGCAGCCACTTTCTCTGCCCTCTTTTCCACAAAGTCGTTCAAGTGCCCAGACTGGGCCAACTCCTCGAGGTGAGACTTAAGAGCTTTGCAATGCTCGGTCTTATGTCCTCCCTCTTTGTGAAAAGCGCATCTTAATGCATTGTTCCTCTTCGAGGGATCTCCTCCCATTTTCCTGGGCTACTTGATGAATGACTTATCTTTGATCTTCGCGAGAATTTTGTAAATCGGTTCTTTGAAGACGGTGTTGACCGCCTAGAATGCTTTCGACGCGTCATGGTTTCCTCCGTTCTTGGAGCCATTTTTACCCCCATTCTTTCCTCCTTTCTTCTGGTTTTCAGTTTTCTCACTTCCCTTGGTGGTGAGTTTAGCTCGATCGTTTTCTCCTGTATTAAGGCGGGTTACATCTTCCACCTTTGCGTATTTTTCGATTCGGGCCATTAGGTCGTCAATAGTCATAGCTTCCTTCTTCGCCAGGGACTGGTAGAGGAGGGAAGAACTAGGGAGCCCAATTTTGAAGGAGGCCACTGCCACTTCCTCCGCGCAGTCCTCGATCTCATTAAATAACTCCCAATATCTTTTCGCGTAGTCTCGTAGAGTCTCTTGAGGCGTTTTCTTCATTGTTAGCAGAGCATCCATCCTTTTGGGATGGGAGCTACTGGTAATGAATCGGGCTGTAAAAATTTCGGCTAAGGATTTGAAATTCTTGATCGACCGGTGGGGAAGCCTTTCGAACCACTTCTGTGCCACATCATGCAGGCTCGAGGGAAAAATGCGGCACATCAGGGCATCTCGGTGATTCCAGAGGTTCATGGCCTGTCGATATTGCCTGACGTGATCGATGGGATCAGTTTTTTCGTCGTAAATCTTGAACCTTGGAATGGAAAATTTCTTGGGGGCCTCTTCCTCTTCGATTTCCCTCGTGAAGGGTGACTTCATCTGGGTTTTGAGAGCTCGCCTCGCGAGCTCTCTGGTTGATCTTGTTCCGTGGTGAGCAGGATGTTGGTCCATCTCTCGGTGGACCAAAGTTCGTATGTTCTCGTCGCTGCAAACAGGGCTCTGGTAGCGCCGAGCTCTTCGCAGCTGTTCGCGAAGGAAGTCGTCTGATTCGCCACCTTCGACCTTTTGAGATTCTCACCTAGGGCTCCTTCCTCGGCTGCGAGACTTTCTCGCCTGAGGGCTAGGAGTGCGATATGGGCGCATCCTGTTATCAGGACTAAGCTCACTCTCCAGTCTCTCCAGTCTTCTTTTCAAGCGAGCATTCTCAGCCTCGTACCTGCGAGAAGACTCCCTCTGCTCGTGGACCCTTGCCTCGTATGCATCAATCAATGTGGATATCTGCGTGGACCTCGCTGGTCCTTGACTTTCCTCCGAGGCTGGTCTTTCCAGGCGAGCTCTCTGATCCGAACGTTGGACTTCAGATCTAATCCTGCGAGGAGCAGGTGGCTCTTGAATATCTCCTGCTTGAGGGGCATTGATGCTGTGACCAGACATCTTAAACTCCTTTCTTGGCGTGGGCTCTTCTCAGGGAAAGATGAACAGTTCCCACAGACGACGCCAATTGTGGTGACAATTATTATGCAACACAAATAAATACGGGAGAAGCAATTACCAAGGAAGAACAAGGAATATAAAATGTCAATCACACAACAAAGGATGTACGTGGCTCGACAAAGATGTGCCTACGTCCACGGTGGTGCAGTCGTATACTCCGGAGAGTAGTTACAGAGAATACAACTTGTCCCTTTGCCCCGGACCTAGGGTTTAATATATACATGTACATGTAGGTAGGTGGAGGTGATGGGTTCCTCCACATTTTCCATCTCCCCTATAACTTCCCTTAATGAGAACGTGGGGGAGACCGGATCAATATGAGAGACGAGGGGCCTGGACTTTGGGCCGCCAGGACTGGGCTACTCGTCCAGGCCCATAGTTCTAAAATTCGGGTACCCACAGATATATACAACTATTCTTATTTTTTTTCTCTTCTTAGAATTTGTATGCCATTAAGTTATAATTTTTTCTCAATAATGCAAGACAATATATAAGACAATTTTTTGTTAGTTTTTTTTAGAAAGTGTATAGGAAAAAAATAAATTTTCAATTTTCATAAAAGTGTTTAAATTTTGTGGGAATATCTCAATTAATTTATTTACCAATAAGATTTTTATGTGAAGTTCACTAAAATTAATCACTCTAGCACTGAGTTCTCTCATTCTTAATATATAAACAAACCTAGCATGTATTCATTTCAAAATTTCAAATATGCATTATAGAAATCTAACCTCTGACAAATAAGTGAGGTTTGCATAAGACATTTTTCCTACTATTCTATCAAAACAAATTTTCTTCAAATTTTTTATTCTAACATATTGTAAATATTTACTACTATTTTACTAATAAGATCTATTAGAATAAAAAACATCTTCATAAAATTTATTGGAGCAAAAATAAACTCATATGACATATTTAATTACATACTTAATAAAAAAATTATTTTATAAAATTATATATACACACGTTACAAAATTTTACATACAATATAGAAATCATTTGTACATTATTACTGCACATGAACCAAGGTGAGATTGTCTATAGCAGCATTTAACCTTATTTTCAATCCCTTTTTAAGTATCCTAAAACCCATCTCTCCCCCTCACCCTTTAATTAGAATTTAGCCTTCAAATAATTATGATGATTAACTGATGACAATTGTTATTCCATTTTCATCATCTGATGCGTCACAATGGAGACATAAGATCATGAGTTTGGCTAGACAATGCAGAATTAATATGTGCACCTGAGTTTAAATACTTAAACTATTAAAATTTTGTTCAAACACAACATCTCAAGATTCCATTTGACTACCGGGCAGTCCACCGACAAGGTTCGGTGGTAATTTCAACCATGAAATAAATTTTAAATTGAAATTTAGATTATTATTATATATATTTCAACGAGTAATTCTAAGTCAAATGAATGATTTTTATATATTTTGGTAACAATAGTTCCAAAACATTCATGCATACATAATACATAACATGCAACTCTTGAATTTGGGACGTATCAACTATTTTCAATACTTCAACTCTTCATCTTTTGTCCCAATCCTACTCACTAGCAAATAAAGACTGTAAACTTTCCAATTCATCATATCTTCAATGAATTACACTATTTCCCGTCAATTGTAACTTTCAAATTGTAGCCGCAATGAAGTGTTTAGATCATATCTTAATTTTATACCATGTCCCTGTTTTAAACGTTTGAAATGAAGAGAGGGATTTTTCCGAGAAATGAGTTCTTTTGAAGTGGTGCTTTACAAAAAAAAAAAGAAAAAAGAAAAAAAAAAGGTCCCTCTCTTCCAGAACAAAAACATTCATCAAATTTTAAGCATCGACGAAAGGCCGAATCTGTATAACAAATAAAAAAGTAAGCACTCAATTGGTAGACTATAATTTTTATTTTATGCATCGCATCGCATGACAGGTATCTTAGTTCCATTTTATAATTTTACTTAAGCACAAGTCAGGCACTATTTTTTTCTACAATTGCTAATAATTACAATCAATTTTGATTTAATGTTAGAAAAAAACGAAGTTTGATCTTGAGATTTAGGCTTCCAAGTTGAAATTTTGAAAATGGACATAGAAAGTACGTGAATGCATGGCGGCAATGTCATGTGTTACATATATTTCCAATGTCCATTATTATAATGTTAAAACTCACACACTATAAAACTTAAATAGTATATATGCTGTGTAGTGGATGGTGGACATATGCATAATAGTGGACATATGTAAAAAGGTTTGGGAATGGGTGATTTTTCAACCATCCCTATAAACCCCAATCCAACAAAAATTTGAACTAGGCACTAGCCTTTAATGTCATATCACTGATGCACATAAATAACGCATTGATTTAGTATATACAGATATGTCTCTTTTTTTTTACTCAAATATATCCTCTATAGTCATCCTTCCAACTCTTTAAATTTTTGTCCTCCACAAAATGTACAAATTTCCAATACATTGGGGATGATTTGGGGGAGCAATATTATTCTTTTATTTTTTTTAACCAACAACTTAGAAATAATCATCAACGGAAATATTTAAACCCTAGCCTTTTCTCCCTTCACAATTTTCTCTCTCACCCCCCTCGCCACTCTGGGGCCTTCTCACCGCCATCCTTGCATCAACAGCCATCCCGGCGTCAGAAGCCGCCCATTGTATCTCTGCCGGTGGCATATGCGGCCTAACTCCCGCAGGTAAAGTTAGTGGAAAATTAAGCTTTTCTAACGCGTCCGGTCCCCCGAGACAATACACCGCTATGTCATACGCGGTGGCGAAAGAGCCTAACCAAAGGCGATCTTGGGTCCCCGGGACACCCATTTGCCCCATTTTACGGCAATGAACACCCATGTATTTTTTCTTTGAACTACTTCCTTCATCCGAGCTGCTCATTTTTTTAGCTGGGATTTGGAATTGTCACTTGGGTTTTGGAGAAAGTTGGTGAGAGAAGTGAGGGGGGGAGAACTTGTATATATGTTCAATAATTGGAAAATCGCCGGGTTTGTGAGGTACACATAGAGATATAGTCAGTCAAAATATTCAAAGGTCAAAGTATAAGATTGAATAAAAACAAAAGTACAAGTGATGGAATCTTGATGTGTTATGGGAACAATGAATGTATCCATAAAAAATCTTCTAGTACGTAGGACCGTATCTACTAATTTTTAAGGATACTTCAATGTTTAATCAAGATAAGAACATTTACTTTAATGATTAATTCGATAAATTCACAAAAATAATTTTCAATTTCTATGCTAGTGTCAAGGTCAAAAACTAAGAATATGTTTGATTATAAATTAAATAAGAAATAAATTATTGGATTATTTGTTATTACTTTTTTTTTAAAAATTTAGGGTGTGTTTGAATAAAATGAAAAAAAAAATTCATGAAAAATAGTTATTTTGACTCGTGTTTTTGCCTTTGTAGTACATTGACTGTGAATATTTTTTTCATGATAAATGGAAATAATAAGACTAAAAACACATATCGTTTTTCACTCATTTTCCAACTTCTCATCCAAACGAACTATTTTCACACATTTTTCATATTTGCAATCAAACGCACCCTTGGATTATAATTTCTTTTATGCATTATGTGTTCAAGTAGAAAATTAATGGCAAGATAATTGAATATTATTTACTAGCTCAAATTCATAAAATTGTTCCTTATGCGACTTAAGACAAAGCTACATAAAGTTTAGTAATTTCTTTTCTCTCCATGTTTCGATTTATTATTAATGTAAAATTGATCTTCGAAAAACATAAGCCCTCCCACTTAAATGTTTTCTCCCAATACACTTTGTTTGCCTAAAGTTAGAAGCATGTGCAAACATACGGAGTTTGTGTTATGTAACTAAGAAAAATGTATTGTCATTTACACATTTTGTGTCATTATATTAAAGCATCTCCAATGATATAATTAAATTACAAATAACGTTGAGTCTATAAACCCTCTTCAATGGAAAAAAGTTAACAATCTTTAAAAAAAATCAAATTTGAGTCTTCTCGAAATCAAAACTAATAACCTTTTTGAATAACTAAATTAGTGAACCCCGTCATGTTTGAGTTAAAAGATAAAAGAAAAAAAACATTTGAAATTTGAAGTATTCTTTCCGTCCAACCTTTTATAACTCTCTTCTCCCCCAATTGTGAGGAATATGTAACACCTCGTATTTTTATGCATTTAAAAATTAATTAATTCGGATAAAAATTTAAATTACTTACGTGACGTAATTTAATGGAATTAATTATTATTTTTTTTATATAAATATTAATCAGGAGAATAAATGGTTAATATTTATGGGAATGGGAATTAAATCACTAAGTGAATAGTAATAATTATTTATGTCATAACTGTATTACTGACGCGGGATTTACTTATCTCAGTCGGGAGTCGGTTATAGATTAAGTTAGGTGTGAGATAAGAAATTCTGTAAATTAATTCGGAAACCGATTTTGAGTGAACAGTTGAGTCCGTATGGGCCGAGATAGTCGAAAAAAAGCACCCAGGAGTAGTAAATGGGTCTCGGGATGTTTCTAGGCATAGTCGAGCCTACGCGGGGGTATTTGGGGCACTCGGGTTTGGCCCGTTAGGCTAAAAATGGGATTTAGCTTTAATACCTAATTGGGAGAAAAGAGAAACGACAGAAAACACAAATCTAAATCCTAAGTTTTGAGAGAAAGCTATAGGGAGCAGTTAGAGTACATTGGGAATCCTTTTGGAGACAAGGCTATAGACGAATTTGGGGAATTCATCATCAACCTTGCGAATCAGACCCTTGAATCAGACCCCACAAATCATTAAGGCAAATGGTTAACTTGTTGTGATATTAATTGATGTTATTCAATTCATATTTTTGTGATGTGGAAATCTGAAATTCGTTTTGGGTATAAATGGGTACAAAAAGGAGTTTTTGTAAATGGAACAATTTAATGAAATTAATGGGGAAGTTAACTGTGTTACATAGTTATGAGATAATGACTGGTTTTAGATGTGAAATACCAGTAGTAATATTGAATGAATTTGGGGTAATTAGATAATTTTGGGGCTTAATGAGTGAAAACCCAGAATTTTCACCAAATCAGAAAGGTAGAAATTTGTGAGATTAAATTTATGTTTGAGGTTCTATGAGAGGCCCTAATAATGTTCTAATATAGTTATGATATTAATTTTTCTTCGGTTAAACTAAGGGAAAGGTTAGGAATTGGAGAATTTCGTTAATGGAGAAAACAACAAGGTGGAGAAGACGATCACCTGTTCGATCGATCGATCAACGGTTGGGGGTCGATCGATCGACCCTTCAAGTTTTTCTACAGTTTGGCCTAGGGACTTGTACGGGAAAAATTTCTTAGTTGCAATTTCTCCTAGTATAATTATGAGAGAGAGATTAATTATGGGAGTAAATTCTTAGCAATTATAGAGGAATATAATTGGGAGTGGTAGGGGAATTAACGGCGACACATTTCGAATGTATTTTGAGAAATAAATTCTGAAAGAATAAAATAACGGATTGGGTGAATGAGTTTGGATATAGTAGTAGGGCAACAATACTCACTTAAATTGATTATGGATGAAAACTAATTAATTTGGAGTCGGGGATTAGACTCAGGCATTATCTTAATTTCGGGCCACGAGTGCGAGTCCGAGTATATTGGTTGGGTGACACTAATAATAATTTAATTAATTAATGTAAAAATTAATTAATAATTAGACTTGGACCATAAACTCGAGGTTTACATATAGGCTAGTGTTACAGACTTGGTACACGGTAAAGCCAGGATAGTGTATAATTATATATATACGCATATATATATATATATATATATATATATATATATATATATATATATATATATATATATATATATATATATATATATATATATATATACGGTATGCGATAGTAACTATATGGTGTATGAATATAAATATCAGTGATTGGATATTATTTAAATAATTATAGTCTAGTGCTATCAAGGGAGGTCGCGCGTAGCGAGTGAATACCCTAGCTTGAGGAGTAAGGCGAGTATATCCCCAGGTTATGGCGTTCGTTATATGTGTGAGGGGCTTATCTCACTTTCAGGGAAGGAATATGGCCGCCTCCATTATGTTTATATTTTTGGTCAAGTTAGTGAGCGATTCTAACTTGGGGTAACTAGGTTATGCGAGTACACCTAGTGGGATAACACTTTAGATAATACATCCAGTGAGTTATTACTCAGGAGGATGGCTATTATTTGTATTTAATATATATGTGAATGTTGTAATATAGTTATATGTATATAATGGTATGAATAATTATATGCGGGTAATTTAATACATGATGTGATTTGTATTATGTGTTTAACGGGTGTGAAAGTTATATAAATTTAAAAAGGATTAATGATTGATTAAGTTAGTGATAGCAATAACTTATAAATCATGCTTAAACATACTCGGTTAGAGTAGGGTGGTTGGAAAGGGTTATATCTATTATCTAGTACGGAGTAGAGAACTTGGGGAGGTATAAAGTGACGTTAGGTGTGCACATTACAGGAGGGATGAGGATGTACTTAAGGGAGTGCGACACTAATTGAACTATGAAGAGCATACATGCATTTTATTACTGCAAGTTAATCATTTTCTGAATGTTTTCAAAATGTTTTGGTTCTAACCCTTACTATAAACTACTTTCAAAACCTTTTAGGTGTCCAGCCATAGGGATGCCATACTTGATTC